>OY744554.1:28823698-28976198 GCA_963556195.1 Sepiola atlantica | reverse complement strand
GTTGTAGTCAGCTAAGAAGCAGCCTTGCAGTATTGAGTTCCACAGACGGGTAGTTCTATGAAAGAAACTTTGCTGATGGAAGTTTCATTTAGCTTTAGGCACAGAGAGGGAGAAATTGAAATTATTGACAGTGGTTGTAGCTAGACGAGTTTACAGGGGAGGGGGGCCATAGATTGATGCTAAGCTGAACAACTGGCATGCTTAATCATGACCATCATTAGAATCGATTCAGAATGAAATTTTCTCGAGCAATAACAGTGAAGTGTTGGCAGCTAAAAGGATGGCACATGTTCGTCTTTTCCCACAGTCCGTTTTTCACAACTTTTTACTGACCAGCTTTTGGAAATTTTTTTCAAATATTTTACATTTTAGGAGGGGGATCAGTTTCCAATGTAAATTCAACGTAGACTGATTCCCCCTCTTTTTGACCATCTCAATTAAAAAAAAATTTTTTTTCGGTGTACAATTACCTATCATGTAAATAGAGAATTCCGGGGTTTTTGGAAAGAAATTTTAAAAAATTGAGATTTTAAGATGGGGGATCAGTTTTCAATGTAAATTCAACGTAGACTGATCCCCCTCTTTTTGACTATCTCAAATTTTAAAAATTATTCTCCTGCTTACCATTACCTATCATGTCGCGAGATAATTCCGGGGTTTTTGGAAATAAATTTTTTAAAATTGAGATTTTAAGACGGGGGATCAGTCTTGTTCGTCTTTTACCATAGTCCGTTTTTCACAACTTTTTACGTCTTAAAATCTCAATTTTATGTAAAATATTTGAAAATTTTTTTTCCAAAACCTTGGAATTCTCTAGCAGCCTGATAGGTAAGTGTACACCGAAAAAAGAAAAAGAAACTGGTCAGTAAAATGTTGTGAAAAACGGACTGTGGGAAAAGACGAACATGTGCCAAAAGGATCTCTGCTGACCGATTATAAATCTGGCCTTCAGTCAGAGACTCCAAATGTTAGAGGTCTCAGCCTGTTATAGGGATGGCCATGTAACCAACGCTATTAATAATTAGGCCAAGAACAATGTTGTTGAAGTAAAAACAATTAATTTTGATTCTCAAGTTGCTTCTCCTCTTCTTCACCTGTGAGTCTTTCAGACTTGACTTGAATTTGTGTCAAGTATTTTCTGATGAATTAAAAGAGCCGGTCAATGTTTTAATAAGAAGAACAATTTATTCTCAAGTTTTTCCTTCTCATCACTTATATATCACCAGAAAAATATATCACCAGAGAAATACCCGTCCCAGGAAGAGTAAAGTTAATTTCCCAAACAGAACAGTTTTACACTACTTTTATTTCCATTTACAAAGATTAAAATCAAGATATAATCATACAAAACCTTATGTCTAGAAAACTTATTCCAACTTTTATCAAAATCCATTACATGATTTTGATTCTAGAAAATGTCTAAAACTGAAGCCTTAAGCTTAAGAGGTCTTAAGAAGAAATTGAAATTCAGGGAATAATGACACTGAATCAAATTCAATGCAAATCTGAAATATTTGAATTTTCAAATGGGAAGTTGTGCCCCCTAAAAACCTTTTAAAATACTCCAAAGAAACTGAAATTTGGGGAATATTTATTAATTAATGTCTAATCCTTATTGTAAAAATTTCACAAAAATAGGAGGTACCTGAATTTTCATGAAGGACTTCCACCCCCTTTTTACACCCTATGCATAACACTTAATTAAAGTCAATATTGCTCACATTTGGACTCCTTACACTTACCAGCTGTGTTTCAAAATTCATAATGATCGGTTAATTAGTTTAAGAGTGAATCCTGTGCATACAAATATATAAGCATATACACATGCCTAACTTTATATAGATAGAGGTAAGTAATTACTTTTAACACCATTATAACCAAATTTCCCTCTTTTCACCGCCAACGCTCAGAGCCTTGTTTTTCCCCAGTCAAAATGAATGGCTCTCTCCTTACTTTCACTCTAGATCTAACATGGAAGACATATATCTAATCTGTTGTTAAGGTTGCTGCAAAAATGAAAGTACTTCACTCCTGATGCAGTCTTCTACATATACAAGAGTCAGATACGCCCTAAGATGGGGAGGTATTGCTGCCACATCTGGGGAGGTGTTGCTCAGAGCACTCTTTCTTGCCGTGACAGAATTCAAAATAAACTTTGCAATCTAGTGAGGAATGCTCTCTTCTGTTCCCTACAACCCCCTTTCTCACAGAAGAGACGTTGCTACTCTCTCTCCGCTCTATCGTTATTTCCATGAAAACTGCTCGACTGAGCTTCAATCTCTGATTCCTCCCTGTAAAACTTTCACAGCAAGAACTCATCTTCCTACCACCATTGAAAAATAAAACTTTCCTTTCTTCCTCCGTGTGCCTAACATCAGACTGAATTTCCATGGACAGAGTTTCTTTCCAAGAACTTCTCATCTGTGGAACACGCTGCTACAAGATTGCTTCCCTGCAGGCTAAAACATTGTCATCTTCAAATCTAGTGTCAATAAACACTTGTCATTAATCGTCCTCATTAATAATCAAATTTTATTTATTCCATTCATCATTTTTAATCCTCTCATAATATTCATCATCATCGTTCAACTGTCAATCTATCCATTTCATTAACCTTTATCCTTCAGTGGCTTTTGGCCTTGGTAAGTGTTGACTCATTAGTAAATAAATTTTAGAAAAAGATTATCTGTTGCATCAAGTCAATTTAATTGTTTTTCTATGATATTGTGTGCATCAGGTTTTTAAAAGCTTTTGTGCACAAGCCGATCAAGAGTAAAGAGTAGCGCAGCAATCAAAAGTTTATGATTTTATCAAGGTGGCCATTAAAATAATTGAGGACTGCCAAACAAAGTTTTCACATCTGCCTAACTTTTTCCATCAGGTTTTGCGCATCAGGTTTTTAAAAGCTTTTGTGCATAAGCCGAGCAAGAGTAAAGAGTAGAACAGCAATCAAAAGTTTATGATTTTATCAAGGTGGCCATTAAAATGATTGAGGACTGCCAAACAAAGTTTTCACATCTGCCTAACTTTTTCCATCAGGTTTTGCGCATCAGGTTTTTAAAAGCTTTTGTGCACAAGCCGAGCAAGAGTAAAGAGTAGAACAGCAATCAAAAGTTTATGATTTTATCAAGGTGGCCATTAAAATAATTGAGGACTGCCAAACAAAGTTTTCACATCTGCCTAACTTTTTCCATCAGGTTTTGCGCATCAGGTTTTTAAAAGCTTTTGTGCACAAGCCGAGCAAGAGTAAAGAGTAGAACAGCAATCAAAAGTTTATGATTTTATCAAGGTGGCCATTAAAATAATTGAGGACTGCCAAACAAAGTTTTCACATCTGCCTAACTTTTTCCATCAGGTTTTGCGCATCAGGTTTTTAAAAGCTTTTGTGCACAAGCCGAGCAAGAGTAAAGAGTAGAACAGCAATCAAAAGTTTATGATTTTATCAAGGTGGCCATTAAAATAATTGAGGACTGCCAAACAAAGTTTTCACATCTGCCTAACTTTTTCCATCAGGTTTTGCGCATCAGGTTTTTAAAAGCTTTTGTGCACAAGCCGAGCAAGAGTAAAGAGTAGAACAGCAATCAAAAGTTTATGATTTTATCAAGGTGGCCATTAAAATAATTGAGGACTGCCAAACAAAGTTTTCACATCTGCCTAACTTTTTCCATCAGGTTTTGCGCATCAGGTTTTTAAAAGCTTTTGTGCACAAGCCGAGCAAGAGTAAAGAGTAGAACAGCAATCAAAAGTTTATGATTTTATCAAGGTGGCCATTAAAATAATTGAGGACTGCCAAACAAAGTTTTCACATCTGCCTAACTTTTTCCATCAGGTTTTGCGCATCAGGTTTTTAAAAGCTTTTGTGCACAAGCCGAGCAAGAGTAAAGAGTAGAACAGCAATCAAAAGTTTATGATTTTATCAAGGTGGCCATTAAAATAATTGAGGACTGCCAAACAAAGTTTTCACATCTGCCTAACTTTTTCCATCAGGTTTTGCGCATCAGGTTTTTAAAAGCTTTTGTGCACAAGCCGAGCAAGAGTAAAGAGTAGAACAGCAATCAAAAGTTTATGATTTTATCAAGGTGGCCATTAAAATAATTGAGGACTGCCAAACAAAGTTTTCACATCTGCCTAACTTTTTCCATCAGGTTTTGCGCATCAGGTTTTTAAAAGCTTTTGTGCACAAGCCGAGCAAGAGTAAAGAGTAGAACAGCAATCAAAAGTTTATGATTTTATCAAGGTGGCCATTAAAATAATTGAGGACTGCCAAACAAAGTTTTCACATCTGCCTAACTTTTTCAATCAGGTTTTGCGCATCAGGTTTTTAAAAGCTTTTGTGCATAAGCAGAGCAAGAGTAAAGAGTAGAACAGCAATCAAAAGTTTATGATTTTATCAAGGTGGCCATTAAAATAATTGAGGACTGCCAAACAAAGTTTTCACATCTGCCTAACTTTTTCCATCAGGTTTTGCGCATCAGGTTTTTAAAAGCTTTTGTGCATAAGCCGAGCAAGAGTAAAGAGTAGAACAGCAATCAAAAATTTATGATTTTATCAAGGTGGCCATTAAAATAATTGAGGACTGCCAAACAAAGTTTTCACATCTGCCTAACTTTTTCCATCAGGTTTTGCGCATCAGGTTTTTAAAAGCTTTTGTGCACAAGCCGAGCAAGAGTAAAGAGTAGAACAGCAATCAAAAGTTTATGATTTTATCAAGGTGGCCATTAAAATAATTGAGGACTGCCAAACAAAGTTTTCACATCTGCCTAACTTTTTCCATCAGGTTTTGCGCATCAGGTTTTTAAAAGCTTTTGTGCATAAGCCGATCAAGAGTAAAGAGTAGCGCAGCAATCAAAAGTTTATGATTTTATCAAGGTGGCCATTAAAATAATTGAGGACTGCCAAACAAAGTTTTCACATCTGCCTAACTTTTTCCATCAGGTTTTGCGCATCAGGTTTTTAAAAGCTTTTGTGCATAAGCCGAGCAAGAGTAAAGAGTAGAACAGCAATCAAAAGTTTATGATTTTATCAAGGTGGCCAATTAAATAATTGAGGACTGCCAAACAAAGTTTTCACATCTGCCTAACTTTTTCCATCAGGTTTTGCGCATCAGGTTTTTAAAAGCTTTTGTGCACAAGCTGAGCAAGAGTAAAGAGTAGAACAGCAATCAAAAGTTTATGATTTTATCAAGGTGGCCATTAAAATAATTGAGGACTGCCAAACAAAGTTTTCACATCTGCCTAACTTTTTCAATCAGGTTTTGCGCATCAGGTTTTTAAAAGCTTTTGTGCATAAGCAGAGCAAGAGTAAAGAGTAGAACAGCAATCAAAAGTTTATGATTTTATCAAGGTGGCCATTAAAATAATTGAGGACTGCCAAACAAAGTTTTCACATCTGCCTAACTTTTTCCATCAGGTTTTGCGCATCAGGTTTTTAAAAGCTTTTGTGCATAAGCCGAGCAAGAGTAAAGAGTAGAACAGCAATCAAAAATTTATGATTTTATCAAGGTGGCCATTAAAATAATTGAGGACTGCCAAACAAAGTTTTCACATCTGCCTAACTTTTTCCATCAGGTTTTGCGCATCAGGTTTTTAAAAGCTTTTGTGCACAAGCCGAGCAAGAGTAAAGAGTAGAACAGCAATCAAAAGTTTATGATTTTATCAAGGTGGCCATTAAAATAATTGAGGACTGCCAAACAAAGTTTTCACATCTGCCTAACTTTTTCCATCAGGTTTTGCGCATCAGGTTTTTAAAAGCTTTTGTGCATAAGCCGATCAAGAGTAAAGAGTAGCGCAGCAATCAAAAGTTTATGATTTTATCAAGGTGGCCATTAAAATAATTGAGGACTGCCAAACAAAGTTTTCACATCTGCCTAACTTTTTCCATCAGGTTTTGCGCATCAGGTTTTTAAAAGCTTTTGTGCATAAGCCGATCAAGAGTAAAGAGTAGAACAGCAATCAAAAGTTTATGATTTTATCAAGGTGGCCAATTAAATAATTGAGGACTGCCAAACAAAGTTTTCACATCTGCCTAACTTTTTCCATCAGGTTTTGCGCATCAGGTTTTTAAAAGCTTTTGTGCACAAGCTGAGCAAGAGTAAAGAGTAGAACAGCAATCAAAAGTTTATGATTTTATCAAGGTGGCCATTAAAATAATTGAGGACTGCCAAACAAAGTTTTCACATCTGCCTAACTTTTTCCATCAGGTTTTGTGCATCAGGTTTTTAAAAGCTTTTGTGCATAAGCCGATCAAGAGTAAAGAGTAGAACAGCAATCAAAAGTTTATGATTTTATCAAGGTGGCCATTAAAATAATTGAGGACTGCCAAACAAAGTTTTCACATCTGCCTAACTTTTTCCATCAGGTTTTGCGCATCAGGTTTTTAAAAGCTTTTGTGCACAAGCCGAGCAAGAGTAAAGAGTAGAACAGCAATCAAAAGTTTATGATTTTATCAAGGTGGCCATTAAAATAATTGAGGACTGCCAAACAAAGTTTTCACATCTGCCTAACTTTTTCCCAAATCTATATTACAAAGATCTGCCATAACTAAGTGTTATCGCTGTATACCAAGGGAAGAGTTTATCAGAATGCTTGTGCACGGCATAATCGCGTTGACACACCAGTTCCTGTTAGCCCACTGAAGTTAAGTGATGTGGAGCCTGGCCAGTACCAGATGGGTGACCATGTTAGAATGCTAGGCGTTGTATGTCATCTTCCCATGACCGGGATATACATGCTGCTGGGGACCACTTGTGAATTTGATATTCCCTAGAAACTTCCTCTTTTGGAGGAAGATGGCATAGTCCTACCAGGGTTAAATATCACACCAGATATTACCGGTTCGGTTCAGTGCACAGTGTGATGATGTATAGAAGTGAAACCTGGCCAATGAGTGTGACAATATTAACTGGTCCTATGAAGGTCGGCGCCCAGCATACACGACTAGTATAAATTGGCCCAGTAGAATATAATATAATTTCTGGTTTGAAATAAGAGTATGACCTATAGACCTCTTATGTATCCATAAACATTAACCAACATTATCTGGCCAACTGGCCTAGTGACTCAACAAGTGTATATTTTATTTCATTATTCATTATTAAGAATAATTATTTTCTAAGAAAACCACAGCGGACTTGACTTCTTTTCTTCAACAGTTCTGCATGAATGACCTTTCATTCCACAGGGATCCCGAGTTGCTGATTCCCCCTCAACGGTCATCCACTTATCTAAACAAACACAACGTGGGGGTAGGTGTGACCTTATGAGAGGCCTCTTCGACAACCACGGCCTTCTTCAGAGCAGCAACTTTTGTACCAACAGGATCACGTGACTAACCAACCCAGGAGCGGCCAACTGGTGACGTCACGGGTGGGAATCCGACCTTTTTTCATGAGGATTGAGGACATGCGTTGCATGGAAAGAAATGATATGAGAATGATACATTGGGGATATGACATTATCGAATGAAAGAATGACAAAGTTCTTAAAATTAAGTAATTTTATTCCACAACTTGTTAAGACAAGGCCAAATAAAGTGTTCGTTAAGAATGAGAGTCTAAAGAGTCCGATAATGTTCTAGAGAAAGGAAGGTGTTTGTCTGTAAGGAGGAATTATGTTCACTTGTTTGTTTTGGCTAGCACCGGGTATGTAAAAAGGCATTGAGCAGACATGTTCATTGCGATTGGTGTGTGTTTTTACTTCAGTAAGTTCTCAGAAATCAAGGGGCCTCTTTCTAGGGCTAACACTTGATTTCTATATGAGATACACAGATATCCGAGTGTTCAACTAAAGATCTCCTTAACCTCTCAAACGTTGAGTTAATAAAGTGAAGAACATTAATTGTCCTCTCCCCAACTGACCAATAAATTGACCTATTAACTCTGTTATAGTGTATCTTTCTTGTGGTCTCTTGGATTCTAGGACAAGAATTCATCTAGTCTGGTGGAGTATCCAGCTTAGTGCTGTGACTTAAGGTAACATCACTAAAAGGAGCACCATTTCTCGTATGATCCTGGGTATAGTCATGTCGAGGGGATGTTATTTGGGCTCTGAATACTATGTTATTTTGAATATTTGGTCAGGGTTTACTTGTAGGATGAAGTATCCTCATGCCAGGTTGTCCTGACAAACCCTTGTACAGAGAGACCGAAGACACTCGAGGGTGGTGTCCAGTAAGTAATTCCAACTCTCCTCTTTTTACTTTTTTATTTTTATTCTAGTTCAGTTTGTTCGAAGAGATCAAACTAACACTTACCGGCATAAGGGCCTCAATTGGTATCCATCTCATGGAGGAGTGCTTGTTCGAATGAATGAACATTTATACACTAAAATGGCCACATGAATCTCAGCCAATCAGAACACAGAGAATGGACTTTCCTTTCTGAGCATAATGGAACATTCTAGCCTTGTTATAAATAGGCATTTTGATGTGCTCAACAGTTTGACTTATCTTGCTGCTCAACTGGTCGTACAGTTGAGCCCTAAGCATCGACTCTATAGCTATGAGTTTAATTTATATTCGAGGGCTCTCTTAAAAATAGATGTTGCCCCTTTTAAGGCTGCTGTCTTGTACCGTCCCTCCAGTTTGGTCTTTCAGGAATTGTATCCAAGTTCTTTAATAGATTTGTTTCCACGAGACCAGTTGCCCCTACCACAACAAGGTATTTTTTCTTTCAGGAACCATGTTGTTTTTAAGTCATTCGTGAGGTCCTGATATTTCGTAATTCTTTCGTGTTCGGCTCTATTTAGGCCATAGTCATCCAGGACGGTTTCAGGTTTGTTTCAGATAACAATGTCTGACTCGATGGCCTTGTCTTTTATGCATCTGCTCGCCTGTATGTCTTTGTCATAACACTGTCACCTTACCGTTTCATGTTATGGGTGAAGGTTTATCCTCCCAGATATTCAGGATCTTTCAAGCTGCATCTCTACGCGTGTGTGTGTGTGTGTGAATGAATAGGCATATAAAGATGTGTGTGTATTCGCGTGCCTTTGTTTTGTTAGTGAGAAAGTGTATGTATGGACTTACGTATTCGTTTAGCAGGGTGTATTTCGTGAGAAAGTGTATGTATGGACTTACGTATTTGTTTAGCAGGGTGTATTTCGTGAGAAAGTGTATGTATCTACGAACTTGTCTACATGTGCGCTCCGTTGAGCGGCACATGTGTGTGTGTGTGTGCTTCACCGGGAATTGTGTTTAGAAGTCTATAAAAGTTTCTCATTCGTCTGTCGAGCACCCCCCCCCCCTAAAGAGACGAGGTAAGATTGTGACTTATGAACGTTTGTTCTTTCTGAGATGAGAACAGGAAAGAGAGAGAAAAACGTCATGTTTTTTTATATATAACATGCGTTGGAATTCTGATTGTCTGAAAGAAACTGCTGATTGGAGATTTTGTCCAATCAGGAGTCGATACGTAAATACAATATTCACTGTGCTGCTACTCCCAAGAATACAATAGCTGTGTAATTGAAGACAAACTTATGATAACCTCAAAGGAATATTAATTCTGGACAGTATAGGGAGATGTGTGCCGAACAGGAGACTTTGTTGATTTGGTCACATTGAAAGAATGAATAAGAGTTTTGGGGTTAGTAGATGTAGAACAGTTGAGGTAGCAGAGTCAGTTGTCAGGGGAAGGTCAAGGAAAAAATGGGATTGTTTTGCAAGAAAGAGGGATAAATAAAGATTTGGTCAAAGATAGGTTACTTTGGCAGTCAATTTCTAAAAGCCGTTCAACACATGCCATGATGATGATGATGATGATGATGATGATGAGGAGGAGGAGGAGGAGGAGGAGGAGGAGTCTGCCTGTACATCTATAGGAATATACTCTCCCCTTTAAAATAAATGTATCCATGGATTAAAAACCTACTGAATAGATATTTATTTAGTTACACACTGACCAATCAGCTTCTCACTGGACAGCCAAGCGAAGCTATCTTCACTGAAGACATATTTCTCGCAAGAAGACTTTCAACAGCCGAACGAAGCTATCTTCACTGAAGACATATTTCTCCAAGAAGACTTTCAACAGCCGAACGAAGCTATCTTCACTGAAGACATATTTCTCCAAGAAGACTTTCAACAGCCGAACGAAGCTATCTTCACTGAAGACATATTTCT
The DNA here is from genome assembly GCA_963556195.1 of Sepiola atlantica. Taxonomy (NCBI): domain Eukaryota; kingdom Metazoa; phylum Mollusca; class Cephalopoda; order Sepiida; family Sepiolidae; genus Sepiola; species Sepiola atlantica. The sequence goes on along the minus strand of OY744554.1, from coordinate 28,966,079 downwards.
CCAAGAAGACTTTCAACAGCCGAACTTTCTCACTGTATTATTGCTTCTTTCACTGAGACTCTGTCTTAACTTGTGCCAACCTACACCCAACGGTGTCGGTAACATAAATAAATACTTATCGTTGTTGTTAACCAAAGAGCGTTTTTTCCCTTTGCGTTGACGTCCGTGTTGTTACGGAAATATTATAGGAGTTTGTTTTACTATCAATGCCAAGATAGACTTCTATATACCCGTCCTGGGATGGGTATTCTACTAGTTTCTACAGGGTGGCCAAGAAGTCACTGAAGGATTTTTAACTTGAATAGATTCTTTATTTTTTACGGTACCTTAGTGGAATTTTAACATAATATTACGAAGGCAATGGAGATTTGTTTGAAAAAAAGAATAAAAAATAAAATTCATTCATGAAAAATAACATCTTTTAAATGGTTTCCATTTTCAGCTTCACAAATTCGTGCCCTTTCCAAAACATTATCCATGACGGATTACAGGATCACTCGATTATGATTTAATTCCCTGACTTCATTCCTGATGTTCTCCTTCATTTCCTGTAGAGTTTCAGGTTTGTTGATGTAAACTTTTTTTCTGAGAAACCTCCGCAAGAAAAAGTCAGGATTACTCAAGTCTGGGAACTGTGAAGGCCAGTTGACATTACCAACTTTTTTTATTTTTGTTCTTTATTGCAAACAAATCTCCATTGTCTTCGTAATATTATGTTAAAATTCCATTAGTCAAAAAATAAAGAATCTATTCAAGTTAAAAATCACTTAGTGACTTCTTGGTTACCCTCTTTTTTTTTTTTTTTCTTATTTTTGTTTTCGTTAGCTTAGGAATGGGGCATTCTTCCAAATGTCAGACTATCACCTGCTATTTAGAGGCTCCAACCGAGTGCTGTTTTAAGAATTTTGGCCGTTCCCTTAAGTGCAATTATTTGGATTTCTTTTGCACTTGGTTTTCCGAGAAAAATTTCCAGATACTTTTTGAAATTTTTTCTTCATGAGGCCTTTAGCTCCTATTATAACTGGGATAATGTTGATGTTTTTGAGGTTCCAGTTTCTCTTCATATCATACATTGGGCCTTGGTATTTTGTCACCTTCTCCCTTTCTGCTCTGTTTAAGCCACTGTCATTTGGAACACTCACCTCAATCAGTGTTGCAACTCTTTCTGCCTTATTTAATATGACTATGTCCGGTTTTACTGCTGCATTTTCCAGTCACGTGAACACTGACAAAGCATAATTTTTTCTGTCTTTTTTAACGAAGGCTGTATACTAGTTCTTATAATAGTATAGTTTTTGCTTGTTTACAGTTTCATTACACTGTGATTCTTTTAGCTTTTCGCATCTGTTTTCGAAATGAAGATTAATCAGTGAATAGGCCACACGCTGCTGTAAGAAATGAAAACAAGGCGCCGAGTACTAATGATGTTTGTGCAAAACTCTTTCTAAAATTGTCAGCAAAACAAGGGTATCATTGTTGAGCAACAGTCTAGATATTTCGGTGTTTTTATTTTCATTTCGTCTTAATGTCTCCCCCCCCCCCCCATATGATCAAGCCACAACTTGCATATATGTTCATAGGTAAAGGGTATAAGATAGAAGTAATGAACTTCCTAAAAGCAAACATAAATATAACCTCTCCATCTCTCTCTCTCTCTCTCATATATATATATATATATATATATATATATATATATAATAAAAGTTTTTAAAAAGGTTGAAGGCAATGCGAAGATCCGGGTTGCTGGAAGCTGTGAAGAACAAAAACAAAACAAAACCGAAATAAGTCGGATATAGATCGAAAGGTTTGTTTATTTTTCTAGACAGCAAGGGTGTTAGTTTGTAATGTTCTTCACAGCTTCCAGCAACCCGGATCTTCGCATTGCCTTCAACCTTTTTAAAAACTTTTATTATTACTCCCAGCAATGCTTACAGCAAACTACCAATTTCTATATATATATATATATATATATATATATATATATATATATATATACTAGCAAAAATATGCTCCCTCCGCTCACATAACTCTGCTAGGCTGGGAGGATGTCATGATGAACGAACTATATACACTCACATAATGACCATATATATTTTTTTTCTTAAACCATGTTTTAGTAAAAAACAAAACAAAAAAAAACAAATGAAAACATTAAAAACCCTGAGTTATATCAATTTTCATAGTACACGTGAAACGGCAAAATAAAAATAAAAATTAGATCGAAAAAATATAGTCGCCATCTAAGCAAGTCAAGTAAGAAGCTAGCTAAGGAAGAACGATTACTCACGGTTATAAACATGTCTTTTTTAATTAAAAAAATGATGAAAAGAAGTTATCGTTCTTCATTAACTTGCATACTTCTCTTTGTTTATAAAGATGGCGACTATATTTTTCCGCCCACTTTACATTTCGGCATATATTAAGTGTACAATACACTCCCCCTCAATCAACTGAGGAGGTAATGCCTGGTAGGATAGTATCATTACAACAGAACACTGAAAGTATCTTCCCTATGAAAAAAAAAAGGAACAACAAAAAAGATACTAACCCCCCCCCCCCCCCCCCCCCCACCACCAAAAAAAGGAAAAAGTATTACCAGGGAAGATGGTCTCATGTCAACAGAACAGATACTACATTAACCCTCTCTCAAAGGGGATGTAATACCGAGGAGGATTACCCCCAACTCCTTAAAAAAGAGGAAGTAATTCCTGGGAGGATGGTCTTATGACAACAGAAGCGAATATAATGATAGATTAAATCAGTTTTTTTATTCATTTGAAAATGCATAGTCATAAAACATTATTTTGATAGTTTCTTGGAGTTTTTGCATAAGATCAAAGTGTAGTATCTGTTCTCAGCATTACAGCGAGATCGGACGTTAACGGAAGAGAAGAAGGCGGGAGGGAAGTGGGGTACGCAGATAGACAGCCAATCAGCAGCTCGTTTGCTAGCTAGCCAACCTCTTTCTCGTTTTTTCTGGTTAGTAAGAACTCTCGCGAACGATGTTAATAGTTTTTCTTAAGTTTATGCATTTTTTTATTAAATCATTTTAACTAAGTATTGTTAATATCAACGAAATTATTGGAAATACATAGATAAAATAGTTCCATGAGATTAGAAATAAATTACATCAAATAATAATTAATTATGAAGTGTTTAAAAAATAGATATGCAAATTAGCCTGTCTAATATCTGTCCTTAGATCGTTCGTCTCTAGTATATATATAGAGTATTTCTTCTGGCTAAGAGTTCAGCCACGGGTTTTTAACCCACCTAATAAACTGGTATTGTCCTGGCCTTTGGGTCTGGATTTACGCCGGTCTATTGGGGGTTGTCTGGTCCTGTGCAGTTCTAGGAGGTGCACCCTCCCAGGCTTCGCCTCCCCTCTTTGGGGAGGAGTAAGTTTATTGCTTACTGTCTGAGGCGCCCCTACCGGGGAATGCCGACGGGGCTGCCCAGGCAATTTTTAAATGGTCAGATTGCTCACCTCTCGAGCTCTGGCTTTTCAAACCCCACTTTCCGACCCGAGCTTGGGTCACATCTTACTTGTGGGAGTAAGATAAACCTGGCCTTGTGCCTAACCTCCTGGGGAGGTAAATAAAAATGTTGTATCATTGATTGATACACGCCATAAACTGGTATCGTCTTGGCCTTCAGTACTTGATTTACGCCGGTCTATGGGTCTGTCCTGTGCAGTTCTAGGAGGTCCACCCTCCCAGGCTTCGCCTCCCCTCTTTGGGGAGGAGTAAGTTTATTGCTTACTGCCTGAGGCGCACATACCGGGGAATGCCGACGGGGCTGCCCAGGCAATTTTTAATAGCCAGAGTGCTCATCTTCTCGGGCGCTGGCTTTTAAAACCCCACTTTCCCGACCCGAGCTTGGGTCACATCTTACTTGTGGGAGTAAGATAAAACTGGCCTTGTGCCTAACCTCCTGGGGAGGTAAATAAAATGTTGTATTGTTGATCTTTGTGCAGTTCTAGGAGGTCCACCCTCCCAGGCTTCGCCTCCCCTCTTTGGGGAGGAGTAAGTTTATTGCTTACTGCCTGAGGTGCCCCTACCGGGGAATGCCGACGGGGCTTCCCAGGCAATTTTTAATGGCCAGAGTGCTCACCTTCTCGGGCGCTGGCTTTTCAAGTCTCACTTTCCCGACCCGACCTTGGGTCACATCTTACCTTGTGGGAGTAAGATAAAACTGGCCTTGTGCTTAACCTCCTGGGGAGGTAAATAAAATGTTGTATCATTGATCGGCCTTTGTTCCGATGGATACTACACCCCATAGACTGGTATCGTCTTGGCTTTCGGGTCTTGATTCTGCCGGTCTGTGGATTGTCCTGTGCAGTTCTAGGAGGTCCACTCTCCCAGGGTTTGCCTCCCCTCTTTGTGGAGGAGTAAGCTTATTGCTTACTGCCTGAGGCGCCCCTACCTATTTTTAATGGCCAGACTGCTCACCTCGGGCGCTGGCTTTTCAAGTCCTACTTTCCCGACCCGACCTTGGGTCAAATCTTACCTTGTGGGAGTAAGATAAACCTGGCCTTGTGCCTAACCTCCTGGGGAGGTAAATAATATGTTGTATTATTGATCTGCCTTTGTTCTGATGCATACTACACTCCATAAACTGGCATCGTCTTGGCCTTCGGGGCTTGATTTACGCCGGTCTATGGGTCTGTCCTGTGCAGTTCTAGGAGGTCCACCCTCCCAGGCTTTACCTCCCCTCTTTGTGGAGGAGTAAGTTTATTGCTTACTTCCTGAGGCGCCCCTACTGGGGAATGCCGACGGGGCTTCCCAGGCAATTTTTAAATGGCCAGAGTGCTCACCTTCTCGAGCGCTGGCTTTTCAAGTCCCACTTTCTCGACCCGACCTTGGTTCACATCTTACCTTGTGGGAGTAAGATAAAACTGGCCTTGTGCCTAACCTCCTGGGGAGGTAAATAAAATGTTGTATTATTGATTTAAATAACAGTAACCAGTTTTAATGTAAATTTTGGAGTGATAAAGGAAAATAACTTTTGCATTCATTTAGATATCGTTGCCCTCCGTCTCAACACGGACATATTTCCACTTCTTGCACTGTGATAGCTTTCTATAACTCCCCCCCTCTCTCTCTCATGTATATATATATAACTATGAATATTTTTAAATATAAAAGCGGTTTTCACCTTCAGACGACGTCGTTTCAGGCTCTCAGTGTAGGAGTGGCAGTTGCAGGTGGTCGCATGGGCTCGAACACCGTCCGTAGATTCAGTTGAGAATCACGAGATAAACGCTTACGACCATACGACCGCGAGAAATCAACACAAACAGTAATTGAAATTAAGGTACACTTACCCGGGAGGCGTGGGGTAGTGTCTGGTCGTTTACAGTGTTCAACGCTCGAGCGGAACTTGCTTATCACAGAAATGACAACAAACTTTTCAATTTCAAACAGGGCTCTACTTTTAAAACTGTTACATCTTTAAAGGGGCTTTTAACTATAAATATTTTTTCATATCAAAGTGTTTTTCACCTACAGACGACGTCGTTTCGGGCTCTCTTACCCTCATTAGTGTAGGAGTATATATATATATATATATATATATATATATATATATAATAACGAAGATATTTTTTTATAAAATATTTAGAAAACCTTGCACAACGCAGATTATTTTTAAAAATAAATTATTTATTCATCTTAAAAACTTTTTTTTTATGAACTTGAGTACTTTCGGTAAATCTACCATCTTCAGAAGAATATTTCTTCGTTTTCTTTTTTTTTTCTTTTTTCCTCTTGGTTGAGACATTCTCGTAGCCAAGTTGAAAATCCGTCTAGGTGTTATGACGAAGGGAGAAAAGTGTTGATATGGCTGTGTGTCACGTGGTCGGCGTGGAAGGATACTTTGAAAAGTCACACAATTTGAAGCGCTGGGTGGGTGGCAATAATAACGAAGATATTTTTTTTTATAAAATATTTAGAAAACCTTGCACAACGCAGATCATTTGTTTTTAAAAATAAATTATTTATTCATCTAAAAAACATTTTTTGTTCATGAACTTGAGTACTTTCGGTAAATCTACCATCTTCAGAAGAATATTTCTTCTTTTTCTTTTTTTTTTCCCCTTTCCTCTATTTTTTTGGTGCTTATGCTGATTAGCGACCATATGAAAAAAATATTTTTATATAAAAACAATAATATATACTTATTAAGCATTATATTCTTACTCACTGTACGAAAAAGTAGAAAATATTATCCACTAGAACTTTAATTACAAGTATTTTTCCATTCTGCGTATCATAACAGCGACTCGTTCAGTAAGCCTCCATCTTGTTTTTTAAGAAGATTTCAGTTATCTGCCCTTGAAATCTTCTTAAAAAAACAAGATGGAAGCTTACTGAACGAGTCGCTGTTATGATACGCAGAATGGAAAAATACTTGTAATTAAAGTTCTAGTGGATAATTTTTTCTACTTTTTCGTACAGTGAGTAAGAATATAATGCTTAATAAGTATATATTATTGTTTTTATATAAAAATAATTTTTTCATATGGCCGCTAATCAGCATCTGCACCTTTTTTTTTAACTTAAACCATGTTTTAGTAAAAAACAAAACAATAAAACAAAACAAAACATTAAGAACCCTAAGTTATATCAATTTGCATCGTACACGTGAAACGCCAAAATAAAAATTAGATCGAAAAAATATAGTCGCCATCCTAAGCAAGTAAGAGGCTAGCTAAGGAAGAACGATTACTCACGGTTATAAACATGTCTTTTTTAATTAAAAAAGTTATGCAATTAAGTTATCGTTCTTCATTAACTTGCATACTTCTCTTTGTTTATAAAGATGGCGACTATATTTTTCCGCCCACTTTACATTTCGGCATTTTACGTGTACAATAAAACTTGCCATACCATACTCGCAAGTATTACCTTCTCCTTTTATGAGGTGATACTCCCAGGTATTACCTCCTCTATTATGGAAGGGGTATTTCTGACCAAGCATAACCACATCCTTATTTTTGGTGTGTGTGTGTGTGTGGGGGGGGATACTCCGACGCTTTACCTTCTTCTTTGGGGGTTTGTGTAGTATATTTTCATTCCTCATAATAGATTACTCCCGGGCATTACCTTCTTTTTTGGGGGGAAGGGGGGGCAGTATAATATATGTTCGTTCCTCACAATATAATCGTCCCAGGATTACTTTCTCTCGTTTTTAAGGGGTCGGAGTAGTTTACTATCTATTCTGTTTATAGATGTCATTCTCCCAGACATTAACTCCTCTTTTGGGGGGAGGTGGTAGTGTTCATTCGTCATGATATAATCCTCTTAGTCATTACCTCTTCCTGTGGGGGGGGGCAGTGTATGCAGTTTGTTCATTATGATATCATGCTCTCGACCTAGCATAAATATGCGACCGAAGGGATTTGATGTTATAATCCAAGGAGTGTAAAAAATCTCCGTATTTTGTGCGAACGTTTATGAAGGTGTATTGAAATGCTGTTGAAATAATTTAAAAGAGCGCCCTCTTGATAGATTCACCAATTTATTTCATTTTGCAGCCGCCTGACGACGACCGATGTCGGTCGAAAACGTTCGCACAAAATACAGAGATTTTTTACACTCCTTGGATTATAACATCAAATCCGTCGTACGAAGACTAGAAAAAACGAATCAACAGCTGAATAAACAGAAGTTGGCACTCCTGTTTAATCAAACATGCATAAAGGAAGGAATGCTGCCCAATTATACAAATATATATATATATATATATATATATATATATATATATATATATATATATATATATATATATATATATATATATATATAAAATAAAAACTTGAACTCAACATCTCACTATTGGATTTACTTCATTCTTGAACTCTTTTCCATGCTGCCTTCACGAAAACCCTTCTTTTCCATCTGTAAATCTCTTTTCATTGGACACCTCATCAACGGACAATTACCAACCGGACAGACCCCATATCTTTTTTACCCAAACTTTTTTCACTCTCCATTAGTTAATATTTTTTCAAATTTTGAATTTTAGCTTTTCCACTGCTAACTTATCTATCTATGTAATTCCTCTGATGATAAGATTTAGATCTTTGAAAAGCCTTGGTTTAAGGAAAGAATAATAAACATAATTTTATGACCGAGTATACCTTGCATTGAACAATCGAAGTTGAAATAAATTTGTCATTCGTACATGTTTATCCCTCTTCTTTCATCTCTCTCTCTCTCTCTCTCTCTCTCTCTCTCTCTATATATATATATATATATATATATATATATATATATATTGTGTTCTCTAGCTATGTTTTAACCTCTTTCATTACAAAACAAAAAATCTATAATTTCCATGTTCACATTTTTACATTTGAATTGTTAGCGTGGGTCATGGTACGTCCATCATCATTCTACCGTTTCAGATGCAATTCTCTACCTGTATAAGAGTCAGATGTTTCCAAAGATGAAATACTTCCGCTACATCTGGGGAGGTGCCACGCAAAGTACAAAATCGACTTTGAAATCTAGTGGGAGGAGGGTTATCCTTTCTCTTACCTACACCCCCCCCCCTTTTTACAGAAGAAACATTGCTAGTCTCTCTCTACTCTATCGTTATTTTCATGGAAGGTACTAAACTGAGCTCCAATCTCTGGTTCCTCCTTTTAAGACATTCACAGCAAGAACTCGTCTTTTATCACAGCGGAAAGTGACTTTACTTTCTCCCTTCAAGTTCCTCGTGTCAGGAGAAATTTCCATGGACATAGCTTCTTTGCAAAGTGGAACACACTATCATGGGACTGCTTCCCTGTTGATTACAACATGGTCGTCTTCAAATCCAATGTCAACAAATTCTTGTTATAAACCGTCCCATAAGTATTCAAACGCAGTTGATACCATTGATCAATGTTAGTACTCCCATAATGTTCCTCATTTTTCGGCTGGCAAGCATTCCGTCTCATTAACTTTTTTCCTCGAGTGGCTCTTGGCTTTGATAAGTGGTGACGCCCCTCAAAAATAAATAAAAAATTACCAGGACCCACGCTACACCCCCATTTAATATTTAATGCGGGAGGGGGGGGGGCGTGCTAGATAAGTAGCATTGTCATAATTTTGTGATAGATAGGGTGGGGAAGGGTAACGGAATTAATTACAAACCGGAAGTAATTTTATGTCGCCGAGGAATTAGAAATCTCGTAATTCTTGATGATAAAATGAAATAAAACTTTTTTTTTTAATTCGTACAATATAATTTTGCAAATGCAAGAAATAAAATGAGATTTATCAGTTGAATAACAAATAAAATTGATAAATTAAGTCCAAGTTGTAATTAATTTCGAGTTGTAATTACTTCCGAGTTGTAATTAATTCCGAACCCCGTGGGGAAGTAGTGGGGGTCTGGACTCCGAGCCAGTCCTACTGTGTGTGTTGTGTGGGTGAGGAGGAGCCATGTCTTTTAGGTTGTCTCCTCACGTATCTCGTGTTAAACCTTAAAAAGCTCGTTAATTTTAATCATTCGTGTTTGGTGACTCAATGCAAATTGCACGCCGTTTCATGTTGATATGTGTATCATACAGCATGACTATGTCGTCCCCACATCCACCTACTTGGAAAATGCCACAGTCAAACCAGACATTGTTATATTACATACTATCTGGCTCTGCCGGCTCGCTATTGCTTCGCAGTTAGTTCGCTACTTGAAATACTTGAAACAAGCATTTTAAATAACAAACATTTAATTCCTAACTTTGTTGTAAACACGAAACAACATATTTCTCGTTTATTCATATGCAATGCATAAGTATCAACTTTTTTGTCTTTATCTTTTATATGTGACCGTAAAGAAAGGAAAAGAAAGAAAAAATGCAATTTGCCTTCTTTACTTGTGATTTAGGAATAGATGACAAATTGTTGAAACTCGGGTCCCTCTAAAGAAAGGAACATTTGAACACAAATGCTAAATATTTGTACAGGAAATAAAACAATATTGCAAAGCAAAACTATTTGTTGTATTAAAATCAAAACAATCATTGGATTAAAAAAAGCAATAACAAATAATAGTTAATTAATAAAATGTCTTTTTTCAAAACGAATATGCAAATTTTTTTTTTTTAATGGAAATCGCTCCAGACAAGGCATGAAGCCTCTTGATGTAAGGTGCTAAACAAAATACCACTTCAAGGTCAAAACTCTATATTTATTTATGTAGATAAACATTAACATTTTGGTAATTTCAGTACGAGTTTATTTATCTTATGAATGTGATCGTAAAGAAAAGAAAAAAAAAGAAAAAATCACTTCGCCTTTTCACTTGCAATTTAGAAATGGGTCGCAACTTTTTTTTGAAAATCAAGTCGCTCCTTCTAGAGAAAGGAAAATTTGAACCAAAATGCTAAATACTTGTCCAGGAAATAAAACAATATTTCTAAACAGAAATATTTGTTATATCAAAATCAAACCAAGCATTGAATTAAAAAACAATAACAAATAATAATTAATTAATTACAACACACAAAAAGTTAATTAATTACAATACCCAAATAGGTAATTAATAACAATGCACAAATAGTTAATTAATTACAACACACAAATAGGTAATTAATTACAATGCACAAATAGTTAATTAATTACAACACCCAACTAGTTAATTAATTACAACACACAAATAGTTAATTAATTACAACACACAAATAGTTAATTAATTACAACACACAAATAGTTAATTAATTACAATGCACAAATAGTTAATTGATTACAACACACAAATAGTTAATTGATTACAACACACAAATAGTTAATTGATTACAACACACAAATAGTTAATTAATTACAACACACAAATAGTTAATTAATTACAATGCACAAATAGTTAATTGATTACAACACACAAATAGTTAATTAATTACAACACACAAATAGTTAATTAATTACAACACTCAAATAGTTAATTGATTACAACGCACAAATAGTTAATTAATTACAACACACAAATAGTTAATTAATTACAACACCCAAATAGTTAATTAATTACAATGCACAAATATTTAATTAATTACAACACCCAAATAGTTAATTAATTACAACACCCAAATAGTTAATTAATTACAACACACAAATAGTTAATTAATTACAACACCCAAATAGTTAATTAATTACAACACCCAAATAGTTAATTAATTACAATGCACAAATAGTTAATTAATTACAACACCCAAATAGTTAATTAATTACAACGCACAAATAGTTAATTAATTACAACACCCAAATAGTTAATTAATTACAACACCCAAATAGTTAATTAATTACAACACAAATAGTTAATTAATTACAACACCCAAATAGTTAATTAATTACAACACAAATGTTAATTAATTACAACACCCAAATAGTTAATTAATTACAACACCCAAATAGTTAATTAATTACAACGCACAAATAGTTAATTAATTACAACACCCAAATAGTTAATTAATTACAACACACAAATAGTTAATTAATTACAACACACAAATACTTAATTAATTACAACACACAAATAGTTAATTAATTACAACACTCAAATAGTTAATTGATTACAACACACAAATAGTTAATTAATTACAACACTCAAATAGTTAATTGATTACAACACACAAATAGTTAATTAATTACAACACACAAATTGTTAATTAATTACAACACCCAAATAGTTAATTAATTACAACACCCAAATAGTTAATTAATTACAACGCACAAATAGTTAATTAATTACAACACCCAAATAGTTAATTAATTACAACACACAAATAGTTAATTAATTACAACACACAAATAGTTAATTAATTAAAACACACAAATAGTTAATTAATTACAACACTCAAATAGTTAATTGATTACAACACACAAATAGTTAATTAATTACAACAAACAAATAGTTTATTAATTACAACACTCAAATAGTTAATTAATTACAACACACAAATAGTTAATTAATTACAACACACAAATAGTTAATTAATAACAACACCCAAATAGTTAATTAATTACAATGCACAAATAGTTAATTAATTACAACACCCAAATAGTTAATTAATTACAACGCACAAATAGTTAATTGATTACAACACACAAATAGTTAATTAATTACAACACCCAAATAGTTAATTAATTACAACACCCAAATAGTTAATTAATTACAACACACAAATAGTTAATTAATTACAACACACTAATAGTTAATTAATTACAACACACAAATAGTTAATTAATTACAACACCCAAATAGTTAATTAATTACAACACAAATAGTTAATTAATTACAACACCCAAATAGTTAATTAATTACAACACGCAAATAGTTAATTAATTACAACGCACAAATAGTTAATTAATTACAACACACAAATAGTTAATTAATTACAACACCCAAATAGTTAATTAATTACAACGAACAAATAGTAAATTAATTACAACACACAAATAGTTAATTAATTACAACACCCAAATAGTTAATTAATTACAACACCCAAATAGTTAATTAATTACAACACACAAATAGTTAATTAATTACAACACACAAATAGTTAATTGATTACAACACACAAATAGTTAATAAATTACAACACCCAAATAGTTAATTAATTACAACGCACAAATAGTTAATTAATTACAACACACAAATAGTTAATTAATTACAACACCCAAATAGTTGATTAATTACAACACACAAATAGTTAATTAATTACAACACACAAATAGTTAATTAATTACAACACCCAAATAGTTAATTAATTACAACACCCAAATTTAATTAATTACAACACCCAAATAGTTAATTAATTACAACGCACAAATAGTTAATTAATTACAACACCCAAATAGTTAATTAATTACAACACACAAATAGTTAATTAATTACAACACACAAATAGTTAATTAATTACAACACTCAAATAGTTAATTGATTACAACACACAAATAGTTAATTAATTACAACACTCAAATAGTTAATTGATTACAACACACAAATAGTTAATTAATTACAACACCCAAATAGTTAATTAATTACAACACACAAATAGTTAATTAATTACAACACACAAATGGTTAATTAATTACAACACCCAAATAGTTAATTAATTACAACACACAAATAGTTAATTAATTACAACACACAAATAGTTAATTAATTACAACATCTAAATAGTTTATTAATTACAACACTCAAATAGTTAATTGATTACAACACACAAATAGTTAATTAATTACAACACTCAAATAGTTAATTGATTACAACACACAAATAGTTAATTAATTACAACACTCAAATAGTTAATTGATTACAACACACAAATAGTTAATTAATTACAACACACAAATAGTTAATTAATTACAACACACAAATAGTTAATTAATTACAACACTCAAATAGTTAATTAATTACAACACACAAATAGTTAATTAATTACAACACACAAATAGTTAATTAATTACAACACCCAAATAGTTAATTAATTACAATGCACAAATAGTTAATTAATTACAACACCCAAATAGTTAATTAATTACAACGCACAAATAGTTAATTAATTACAACACACAAATAGTTAATTAATTACAACACCCAAATAGTTAATTAATTACAACACTCAAATAGTTAATTAATTACAACACCCAAATAGTTAATTAATTACAACACCCAAATAGTTAATTAATTACAACACTCAAATAGTTAATTAATTACAACACACAAATAGTTAATTAATTACAACACCCAAATAGTTAATTAATTACAACACACAAATAGTTAATTAATTACAACACCCAAATAGTTAATTAATTACAACGCACAAATAGTTAATTAATTACAACACACAAATAGTTAATTAATTACAACACCCAAATAGTTAATTAATTACAACACTCAAATAGTTAATTAATTACAACACCCAAATAGTTAATTAATTACAACGCACAAATAGTTAATTAATTACAACACACCAATAGTTAATTAATTACAACACCCAAATAGTTTATTAATTACAACACACAAATAGTTAATTAATTACAACACACAAATAGTTAATTAATTACAACACACAAATAGTTAATTGATTACAACACACAAATAGTTAATTAATTACAACACCCAAATAGTTAATTAATTACAACACACCAATAGTTAATTAATTACAACACCCAAATAGTTTATTAATTACAACACACAAATAGTTAATTAATTACAACACACAAATAGTTAATTAATTACAACACACAAATAGTTAATTGATTACAACACACAAATAGTTAATTAATTACAACACCCAAATAGTTAATTAATTACAACGCACAAATAGTTAATTAATTACAACACACAAATAGTTAATTAATTACAACACACAAATAGTTAATTGATTACAACGCACAAATAGTTAATTAATTACAACACACAAATAGTTAATTAATTACAACACCCAAATAGTTAATTAATTACAACACACAAATAGTTAAGTAATTACAACACACAAATAGTTAATTAATTACAACACCCAAATAGTTAATTAATTACAACACCCAAATAGTTAATTAATTACAACACACAAATAGTTAATTAATTACAACACCCAAATAGTTAATTAATTACAACATCCAAATAGTTAATTAATTACAACACCCAAATAGTTAATTAATTACAAAGCACAAATATTTAATATATAACAACACACAAATAGTTAATTAATTACAACACCCAAATAGTTTATTAATTACAACACCCAAATAGTTAATTAATTACAGCACACAAATAGTTAATTAATTACAATGCACAAACAGCCAACACCACACTTGCTGTTATGTAAGATTTTAAGAAAAAATAAATAATAAGTCCCACTTCGATTTATTATTTTTGTTCCTTCCAGCTTACAACCTACCCGGCAATTTGCATTGCCCTCAGCCTTCTTTAACATACTACTACTATTCCCAGCAATGCTTCAAGCAAACTACCATTCCTTATTAATAGTTAATTAATAAAATGTCCTTTTGCAAAACCAATATCCAAATTAGTTAACCTTTGCGACTGATATCACATATACATCAGCAGTATATAAAAAAGATGGTGTGTCGATTGTGTGAAGTTGAATTAATTTGAAATAGGACGATCTGATTTTACCGTTCTGTGCGAGAAATGGACTCAACTTCTGCATTTGTTTATTCACTGAATTTTATAAAAATAATGTTTTCTAAGATGTGACCAACTCCTTTCATTACAAAGAAAAAGCACCTACCACGTGAAACACATCACCGGACTCTACTTTTTAACACTCTCATCAACAAGAACGGGCGTATATTTTGCTTCCTCTACAGGAGGGTCACCCCTCGTGCGTTAATACCACAGAATGATGAGAGAAAAAAAAAAGGAAAGGCTTTCTTTGAAAAAGACGTTATACGTCAAAAGTCTCAGCTTTTTTTAAATAAATAATTTTATTCATTAAAAAAAATAGCAACAGTAATTGGTGTTCTAATTTCTTTTAAAAATAATCGTTAGTTAATAAAATGTCCTTTTGCAAAACCAATATTCAAATTAGTTAACCTTTGCGACTGATATCTCATATATATAAGCAGTATATAAAAAAGATGGTGCGTCTATTGCGTAAAATTGAATTAACTTGAAATATGGCGTTTTGACTTTACCGTTCGTGCGAGAAATGGAACCAACTTTCACATTTATTCTTTTAGAAGACTGAAAGAGTGGCACCTCTGGTTGAGGTGAGTGTTCCAAATGACAGAGTGGAGAGGGAGAAGGTGATGAAGTACCGCGGCTTAATGTATGATATGAAGAGAAACTCGAACCTCAAAAACATCAACATTATCCTAGTTATTACAGGAGCTAAAGTCCCCATGAGGAGAAGAATTTTTTTTAAGTATTTGAAAAGTATTCCTGGAAAACCAAATGGGAAAGGATCACCGATTCATTCATATGTTATGAATCAGATGATTCCATTGTTGGCATCGGTTTCCCTGATATGTTTCTAGTCAGAATTCTTTCTAGAAAGAAATTGGGTACTTATGGAAGGAACCACGTGAAAGTTGTCAACATCCCAAGTCAAACTGTTTCTGTGGAACGAACTGGATTCGAACTTGGCACACCCACGTCGTCAGTCCATGTCATTAACCACCGTCACTTCTCAGAAATACAGATAATTGCACTTAGGGGAACGGCCAAAATTCTTAAAAGAGCACTCGGTTGGAGTCTCTAAATAACAGGCGATTGTCTGGCATTTGGTACAAATATGGTAATGAAAAAGAAGTTAAAACATTAAAAGAAAGTTGACTTGCAGCTTTCAAAATGAGACAATATACAGTAATTATACTTACCTGGCACAGCGTGAATAGGTGTACCAGTCAGGGATACGTCATCGACAATCAGTCCGATAGTGACTTTGTTTCTGTTGGGCTGAGGTATGGTTCTGTTCAGTTCTAGGACTTCCACCCTCCCAGGCTTTACCATCTTTCTCTCTTTGAGAAGGAGTTAGTTTATTGCTAATCACCTGAAGCGCATCTACGGGCGAATGCCGACGGAACTGCTCAAGCATTTTTGGTAGGCCAGAGTGCGCTTATCCTAGTGTGCTGCCTTCTCAAAACAACACCTGACCTTGTGTCTAACCTGCCCTGGAGAGGAGATACTACAGAAAAGACCAACTTTCTTTGCGAGACTGCAGTTTTAATGGTTATCGATCAAAACATTGTCATGTTAGTGTCTCTTTTGTATGTATTTTTATATATATATATATATATATATATATATATATATATATATATATATATATATATATGTGTGTGTGTGATTTTTTGAAGGCCTACCAAAGCATTCCGTTCAGGAGACCAATCATCACCACAAAAGACTTTTTCTTTCAAAGATTATTTATTTATCATATATATTCAAATTAAAGAGTTTTTTCCTACACGTGTTTCACTACCAAGCAGGTCCTTGCTTGGCAGATCATCAGGAAAATTAAGTACCTGGAATAAGAGTTACAACAACCGACAATACACAATGTGGTGTTGCCTTAATTGAGGTCACTTAAGAAGAGAAAAAAAAAATTAAAAAAATAAAAAGGAAAAAATAGAAAATGTCTTAGAAAGTAACTCGTAAGATTTTACATATATATATATATATATATATATATATATATATATATATATATATATATCTTGTTACACACAGCCTTAGTCGGGACCACGGCGGCGAGCATGTGACAATGATAAATATAAAAAAAGGTAAAAGTGACCAGACGTGACTCGTAGGTCCCAAGGTTCCCTATTATCAACAGGAGTTAGGCACAAGGCCAGTTTTTATCTTACTCCCACAAGTAAGATGTGACCCAAGGTCGAGTCGAGAAAGTGGGGTTTAAAAATTGCCTGGGCAGCCCCGTCGGTATTCCCTGGTAGGGACGCCTCAGGCAGTAAGCAATAAACTTACTCCTCCCCAAAGAGGGGAGGCAAAGCCTGGGAAGGTTGACCTCCCACAACTGCACAGGACAGACCCATAGACCGGCGTAAATCAAGCCCCGAAGGCCAAGACAACACCAGTATGGGGTGCAGTATCCATCGGAACAGATACTACACTTTGATCTTAGCAAAAAGGCGTTATTTAACCCCTACCCACAATAGGAATATGTGACACAAGGTCGGAAAGTGGGATTTGAAAAGCCAGCGCTCGAGAAGGTGAGCACTCTGGCCATTAAAAATTGCCTGGGCAGCCCCGTCGGCATTCCCCGGTAGGGGCGCCTCAGACAGTAAGCAATTAACTTACTCCTCCCCAAAGAGGGGAGGTAAAGCCTGGGAGGGTGGACCTCCTAGAACTGCACAGGACAGATCAGACCCATAGACCGGCGGAAATCAAGCCCCGAAGGCCAAGACAATACCGATCTATGAAGTGCAGTATCCATCGGAACAGATACTACACTTTGATCTTAGCCAAAAGGCCAAGAACACAACGAGACAACAAAGTTATTATCTACCTCCCACAAGGTAAGATGTGACACAAGGTCGGGAAAGTGGGGTTAGAAAAGCCACCACCTGAAATGTGAGCACTATGGCCATTTAAAAATTGCCTGGGCAGCCCCGTAGGCATTCCCTGGTAGAGGCGCCTCAGACAGTAAGCAATAAACTTACTCCTCCCCAAAGAGGGGAGGCAAAGCCTGGGAGGGTGGACCTCCTAGAACTGCACAGGACCGGCAACCCCCAATAGACCGGCGTAAATCAAGCCCCGAAGACCAAGACAACACCAGTATGGGGTGCAGTATCCATCGGAACAGATACTACACTTTGAAAAATACTACACTTTGATCTTAGCCAAAAGGCCAAGATAACAACGAGACAACAAAAAGATAAAACCAAAATGTCAGTAGTAGAGGCATTTTTCAGTTCTTCCACATTCGCGGGACTAAGTAGATTAAGGAAGGATGACATGATCGAGATATGGACAACGTTAGTGTTTGAACCCAAATGTTCACGAGAAAGCCGCAGCTAATAAGAGTAATAAAGGAGCACATGGTCGACAACGATATATTCGAAGAAGATGTGTTTGACGACCTTGTGTCAGACTAGCCCGGACTCTCACTGGTCTAAACGGAGCTTGAGAAGGCTAAGATTGAGGCGAGCTTACGTGAAAGGGTAGAAATGGAAAATGCTAGGCTACGTGAAAAAGAGATAGAAGCCAGGGAAAGGATACAGTTAGAGAGTCTAGGATGGAACAAGGGACACGACTCCAAGAATTAGAGTCTAGGATGGAACAAGGGACACGACTCCAAGAATTAGAGTCTAGGATGGAACAAGGGACACGACTCCAAGAATTAGAGTCTAGGATGGAACAAGGGACACGACTCCAAGAATTAGAGTCTAGGATGGAACAAGGGACATGACTCCAAGAATTAGAGTCTAGGATGGAACAAGGGACACGACTCCAAGAATTAGAGTCTAGGGGATGGAACAAGGGACACGACTCCAAGAATTAGAGGATAGGAGAACGAAAGCCACACGGAGTTAGCCTCATTATCTAGCCGGATCGGTCAATGTCCTAACTAGAAAAGTCCCTGAATAAAGCTCTTAGGAACAGTTGGAAAATTACTACTAAATGCTAATAAGTGCTGATTATTAATCTGAAAGGTGAGAATACCTAATTAAATATTTTTTATTTAAAGTTAAATTAATACGAAACTAGGGTTTAAAGACAAAGCTAGTTCCTTAAATGTTAAATCAACACCAAACGATCTCTCTCTCTCTCTCTCTCTCTATATATATATATATATATATATATATATATATATAAAGTGGTGTACTAAAAACGAACTTTTAGGAAAAGTAAAACCTATTGTGAAGAGTATACAGCTCAATATCCAGGATAGAGCAGGTAAAATGAAGAAGAATGGAAAGGAATTAGAGAAGCAAAAGCCAAATCATAATTCAATTCAATTGCTCAGAGCAAGGAATATTCCGCAAAAAAGGCAATTTATTCAAGTTAAATTTTCCTTAAGCCAGGCTTTTCAAAGATCAAAATCTTATCATCAGAGGAAGTCGCTGGGATAGATAAGTTGGCAAAGACCAAGATTTAAAATTTGAAAAAATAAAATAAAAGTTGTAGGGGAAGAAACACAGGGCAAAATTCTGCCCGAATGCAAGCAAATGTCCGATTGCTAAAAAGTCTGGTGTCGAAAAGTCTAGCGGAGAGAATGAGATGTAGATAGGTATGTCGTTAAAAGGCATGAAAGGTTGTGAGGGAGGATTCAAAGTTAAATTCCAAGAAGCCACAACTTCAGGTGCGGCGAAAATAGAAAATCCAAAGGGTAAAATGTCCAATAAGAGGTACGTTCGTGTGATGCAGGCAGGCAGGCTCAGAAGAGAGTGAGGTGGAAAATATTCGCCATTAACAATACTTCCTGGGCAGAGATGTCAAAGAAAATGCTTTAAAATGGGAAAAAATGCAGCGAAAATATTTTAAAGTTAGCCCAGAAGCGAAAGCCGGCTTCTGAGCCTGCTTGCCTGCATCCACGAGCGTACCTCTTATTGGACATTTTACCCTTTGGATTTTCTATTTTCGCCGCACCTGAAGTTGTGGCTTCTTGGAATTTAACTTTGAATCCTCCCTCACAACCTTTCGGGCCTTTTAACGACATACCTATCTACATCTCATTCTCTCCGCTGGACTTTTCGACACCGGACTTTTTAGCAATCGGACATTTGCTTGCATTCGGGCAGAATTTTGCCCTGTGTTTCTTCCCCTACAACTTTTATTTTATTTTTTCAAATTTTAAATCTTGGCCTTTGCCAACTTATCTATCCCAGCGACTTCCTCTGATGATAAGATTTTGATCTTTGAAAAGCCTGGCTTAAGGAAAATTTAACTTGAATAAATTGCCTTTTTTGCGAAATATACCTTGCTCTGAGCAATTGAATTGAATTATGATTTGGCTTTTGCTTCTCTAATTCCTTTCCATTCTTCTTCATTATATATATATATATATATATATATATATATATATATATATATATATATATATATATATATATATATATATATATAGTAAGCTATTGTTGTAAACCATGTAATTTAGGTTATAATAATTAATAACTCGTAAAACAAAATGGATGACTTTTCAACAGAAAGGTTCAACAGATTTATTAAAAGTGAAATTAGAATGAAATGAGTTATTTAGCCGCTGTAATACGAGATGAAATATGAGACAGTCTGATCCGTGGTCAATGTTTACTTTTCACTCCAGCAAGCCACTCGACAAGGGGCGATAGCTCTGAAATGGTCCAAGGGACATAATTGCGTTTTCTTTACTTATCCTAACAACTATGAAAATATATTTATGGCAATTAAGCTACACAGAAGCTCCCGAGTTTCATCTGCGGGGGGAATCTTCAGGCTAAAATTTTAAATTTTAGCCTGAAAATTCTCCCCAGGAATGAAACGCGGGAGCCTCTGTGTAGCTTAATTGCCATAAATATATTTTCATAGCTTACTACCTAGCTCTACTTATATATCGAGCATTGTTGAAATAAATACTGAAAATTTATACATAAAAAATTATATCTCCTTATAAAATTTTATGTGGATACATGAAATAGTAATATATATATATATATATATATATATATATATATATATATATATATATATATATATATATATGAAGAGTCTGAATGCAAAACGCGATAAACGCCATTTTCAAAATTACGAAGCTATCGCTATAAAAGTGTTATTAAAACGTATTGCATTTCAACGCTCAACCACACCATGGGATCCTGTTTTACAAAATATGATACCAGGATAATTTCGTTTTGATTTACATTAAAATCTGATTTTAGTCAAAGTCTAGATTTAATATATTTTACATTTTTATTGTTTAATGTTTAAATTTAAACGGAATGGATTTATCGCATTTTGCATTCAAACTCTTCATGTTTGTCCTTTTGGCTAAGATCAAAGTGTAGTATCTGTTCCGATGGATACTACACCCCATAGACCGGTATTATCTTGGCCTTCGGGTCTTGATTTACGCCGGTCTATTGGTTGTCGGTCCTGTGCAGTTCTAGGAGGTACATACTCCCAGGCTTTGCCTCCCCTCTTTGGGGAGGAGTAAGTTTATTGCTTACTGTCTGAGGCGCCCCTACCTACTTTCCTGACCTTGTGTCACATCTTACCTTGTGGGAGGTAGATAAATAAAATATATATATATATATATATATATATATATATATATATATATATATATATATATATATAAAGAATTTCAACCGGGCTTATATAATAGTGCTCAATAATAAATAGAGCTATTTATATTAATATTTTTAATTTTATACAAATATGTACAAAAGCTGCTACACTGGCAAGTCGGTGTTACGATCTTTAGTTATTGGAAACTTTTCCACCCTGAAAAGATCTTAGTTTTTGTTCTCGTTTTTTTCTGCTTTCTATACCGATTTATACGTTTTTCTTTTATTATTTTTATTTTAAACATTCCAGTTTGAGACGTTTTCTTTCTTCTTTCTATTTTAATCCCCACCTTCCGACCTTGTGTCACATCTTGCCGCGGTGGGGGGGGGGTGTACATACTTACCGACACGGGGGGGACAAGCAAGTAAGATCCACAGAGTTTTAGTATTATAAAAATAGGTAGATAGACATGTAGATACTCGAGACGACGCTGTGAATCATTTTTCATACACGTCAATTCTTTTCTTCTGAAGACTTAACTAATATATGCAACTGTCTTTATGCTAATAATCATTAAAAAAAATCTTAGTAAGCCGGAACTTTTGTGACTTTTTGATGGCCCTTGAGCAAGATCTTCCAGCCTCGTTTTATGACGCTTAGTCATCATTCCGAATTGCCAAAAAATCGAGGTCATTTAAAAGCAAATCTATGACACATTTATATAAATAGACTTCCATAGACTTCCACCACCATCCCTAAAATGTACGCTTATATAAGGCGAACTGGATGATTGAATAAACAAACAAAAAATTTTGTAATGCCTCTATTTACTTGCCTCCTCACCAGAGCAAAGTTAGACACAAGGTCGAGTTTTAACGGGGAGAAAATCCAGCTCCCCAAAAAGGGGCACCTTGGATTAGGATGAAAATAAAAATTGACTCTGTCTAGAAAGATTCGTCATTCACTAACCCAAGACAGAAAAGATTAAGTATAATATTGGAACAAGGCCATATGTTAACTATGGGATGAATGCACACTCCCCAAAGCTCCGAAATTAGGGGATCACCACCGGATACATTTTAAATTCATACCCAAGACAGAGAGAAAGAGAGAGAGAGAGAAAGAGAGAGAAAGAGAGAGAGAGAGAGACAGACAGACAGACAGACAGCCAGACGTCGTAGGCCGCTTAAAACATGGCAGGTATCAGTTGATGACGATTTGATCCTAGCAAACGATTAAGCATCGTACTGGAACAGTTACTACACTTTGCACTCACATCCCTTGGCCTTTTGGCTAAGATCAAAGTGTAGTATCTGTTCCGATGGATACTGCACCCCATGGACTGGTATTGTCTTGGCCTTCAGGGCTTCATTTACGCCTGTCTATGGGTCTGTCCTGTGCAGTTCTAGGAGGTCCACCCTCCCAGGCTTCGCCTCCCCTCTTTGGGGAGGAGTAAGTTTATTGCTTACTGCCTGAGGCGCCCCTACCGGGGAATGCCGACGGGGCTGCCTAGGCAATTTTTAAACCCCACTTTCCTGACCCGACCTTGGGTCACATCTTACTTGTGGGAGTAAGATAAAAACTGGCCTTGTGCCTAACTCCTGGAGAGGAGTAAATCAATACTACACTTTGCACTATTTATTCTACATATA
Organism: Sepiola atlantica; assembly: GCA_963556195.1. Taxonomy (NCBI): domain Eukaryota; kingdom Metazoa; phylum Mollusca; class Cephalopoda; order Sepiida; family Sepiolidae; genus Sepiola; species Sepiola atlantica. The sequence goes on along the minus strand of OY744554.1, from coordinate 28,942,743 downwards.
ATAAAATACAATAGAAAAATTAGGTACAAGGCCATGAAAAGTGTAGAGAAAATAGGTGTCGTTTGTCATCCTTGGTCTCATGTAACAAATTTGACTATCCTACTCTTGACTAGAAGCATCTCAGTCACCAGAATACCACATTTACTCTAAGGGGCCATCCTACTTAAAAACTTTCCAACAGTGTTTTTAGAAGCACTTTGCTCTTAGCCAAAAGGTCAAGAAGTGACCAATCTTTGGAGATCAATTTACTTCAGGAGGTTGCGATCCAATCCAGTTCTACATTGTAAATAAAAAACAAAACCCCCAACCCCCCAACCCACACACACGGTGGCCAAGCAATCAAGTCAGTGAGTATCCAGCTCCCATACTAATTTCATATAGATACTTCCATAGACTTTCACCTCACCGTCAGCCGTTCTCACCTAAAAGTGCGCTTACATCTTTCATAAAGCGAATTGGATGAATGAATAAAGAGTAAATAATAAATTCCCCCACCCCCCCACCCCATTCAAAAAAAAAAATTATGTAACGTCTATTTGTTTTATCATGAAAGAGTTGAAATATTACAGATCTTTACAGATAGTTGGTTGGTTGTTGGGACTTATGGCGTATCAACTATCGTTGATTCATTTCATGCCGAAACTGTACATACATTTTGTATATGGTTGTTTTATAGATTAATTAGTGTATTGTGGTGTGCTTAGCTAATACAGTAATTAGCATAGCCGAGCTTTAATCGTCGATAAGTAGCTTGTATACAATAATCTGGTACTCCATTAGCGTGTCTGCTAAGTGAACCACATACTTTGAACATTATAACAATTTATTTTGTAGGCGTATATTTCCTAAACAAATAGTGTGTAAACGATAGTTTCTATCTAACCCATAGATGGGTCCCTGACAGGTACTACCACTACTCCGGGTCAGTGTGAACCTGGGAGTAGTGCTAACTAAGGGATGATTGCACACTCTCCAAAGCTCCCAAATTGGGGTCTTACCACTGGATGCATTATAAAGAGACAGACAGGCAGGCAGGCAGGCAGACTGACTGACAGGCAGGCAGGCAGGCAGGCAGACAGAAAGACAGACAGACTGACTGACAGACAGACAGGCAGGCAGGCAGGCAGGCAGGCAGGCAGGCAGACAGACATACAGGCAGGCAGGCAGGCAGGCAGGCAGGCAGGCAGGCAGGCAGGCAGACAGACGGTATTTACTTTCTTCCCACCACAGGAGGATATGGCACAAGGCCAGAAGGTTTGGAAAATCAAGCCAGCACTCCTAAAGAAAGGGTGCTCTGGCTTCCTAAAAATAGCCTGGGCACGCCAAAGAGGACAGACAAAGCCTGCGAGGGTGGACCTCCTAGCACTACCCAAGACTAATACCTCAGCCTGACAGATAAAAGGCCACCGAAATAGTTCAGTCTCTGTCGGACTGATTGTCGAGATTGGATCCTTGACTGGTATGCAACCGTCAATGTAAAACAGACAGACAGACAGACAGACAGACAAACAGACAAACAGACAAACAGACAGACAGACAGACAGACAGACCAAGCTAAACTTTCATGAACAAAGTTTCTTTCCTAGAGCGTCCCATCTGTGGAACAAAATACTGCAAAGCTGCTTCCCAGCCGACTACAACGTGTTTTTTTTCAAGTCTAATGTAAACAAATATTTGTTGAGCTGTCCTCCTTGATAACCAATCCATCTTAAGAAATCTTCTGCCCAATCGACCAGTTGTCTCCAACCCTCATGTGGTGGCGCTCATCATTCAACTGATATCTTTAACTTTTGTCCTTAAGTGGCCTCCAGGCCTTGATAAGTCATGACCCTTTAGTAGAAAACTTACACCAAATCTGTTGCTATGGTCACTGAATAAATGGTTGGATCATTCTATTGCTCCAGAAGGTACCTCAGCCCTAATGCAATCCTCTACCTGTATAAGAGCCAGATATGTCCTAAGATGGGGAGGTACTGCTGTCACATCTGGGGAGGTGCCGCTCGGAGCACTCTTTCTTGCCTTGACAGAGTACAAAATCGACTTTGCAATCTAGTGGAGGGCTGATCCCTTCTCTTCCCTGCAACCCCTTTCACACAGAAAAGATGTTGCTAGTCTCTCTCTACTCTATCGTTATGTTCATGGTAGTTGCTCGACTGAGCTCCCCCTCCTGTAAAACATTCACAGCAAGAACCCACCTGGCTACAACCTCAGAAGAAAATTTTCCTTTCTCTCTCTCTGTACTGAAGACCAAGCGGAAATTTCATGAACAAAGTTTCTTTCCTAGAGCGTTCCATCTGTGGAACAAAATACTGCAAAGCTGCTTCCCAGCCGACTACAACGTGTTTTTTTTTCAAGTCTAATGTAAACAAATATTTGTTGAGCTGTCCTCCTTGATAACCAATCCATCTCAAGAAATCTTCTGCCCAATCGACCGGTTGTTCCCAACCCTCATGTGGTGGCGCTCATCATTCAACTAATATCTTTAACTTTTGTCCTTAAGTGGCCTCCAGGCCTTGATAAGTCATGACCCTTTAGTAGAAAAAGAAACAAAAACACAGATTAATTAGTACGAAAACCACAAGTTCAAAACAGAGATATTTTATATGCATCTAAATTGTAGGTTGACATAGAAAAACAAAGAATGTTTGTTCATAGTTTGAAAGTCCGTGCAAAAAAGAAAAAAAAAGGATTCACTAGCTAAGGTAATGAATGAAACACTGTTAAAGATTCACAGGGCGGAAAAATCGTAATCAAAACTTCCCCACTCAATTACAAAAATTACACTTGATTGAAAGTTATTAATAAGAGTCAATGTTTCCTTGTAAAAAGTTCATTGAGAAGTATTAAAATGAATGTGTTTATACATTTGTTTTCAATCAGCAGACGACAGTGTGAAAGAGTTAAGGCATTGTGTGTATGTGTCACATCAGTGTTAGAGTGTGTAGGCATATGACTGTGTGTGCATGAGTTGAGAAATGAATTTAGCTTTCTCAAGCCTAGGGGCAAGGAAAAAAATTTTATTTACCTCCCCAGGAGGTTAGACACAAGGACAGTTTTATCTTACTCTCACAAGGTAAGCTGTGACACAAGGTCGGGTCGGGAAAGTGGGACTTGAAAAGCCAGCGCCCGAGAAGGTGAGCACTCTGGCCATTAAAAATTGCCTGGGCAGCCCCGTCAGCATTCCCCGGTAGGGGCGCCTCAGACAGTAAGCAATAAACTTACTCCTCTCCAAAGAGGGGAGGCGAAGCCTGGGAGGGTGGACCTCCTAGAACTGCACAGGACAAACCCATAGACCGGCAGAAATCAAGCCACGAAGGCCAAGACAATACCGGTCTGTAGGGTGTAGTATCCATCGGAACAGATACTACACATTCTTCCTAGCCAAACAGCCAAGATAATATTTAAAGGCATTCATTAATTATATTTATTCACTTTTGTTAATTCAAGCGGATGTATGCATGGAGCCATATGCACACAAATGATATTCATCACTTTCATTTTGTGTACCAACGGCTAAACTATATTATTAGCATTAGGTTATTCAGGAAATAATGGCTGCCAATTTTTGGATTCAGTTTTAAAAAGTTGACTTAACTTACTATTTTTTCAGTTTTTTATATATAACTAGCAGGCCCACCCGGCGTTGCCTGGAGCAAAAGTGTAACATATTTCTATTAAAACGTCTATTTCTCTTTTTCCTCCTTCCCTGTTTTCTTTTACATCTCCTCCCTCTTTCTTCTCTGCCCATACATGTATGGATATACACACACGCATACACACGGACAACTCGAGGAATGAGTCGGCATAAGGGAATTAACTCTGGAAAAAAAGTTAGAGTTACTTCCCTTTAGTTAGTGGCTTGAAAACAGACCCCTCCCCGACGAAATCTGTGCCAGTTTAGGGTCAAAGAATGAATAATTTTTTTTTCTTTTTTAGATATTATTCAGCCGAGGCAATGCTGGCAACGCTGATAAAGAAAATAACAACTTTGTGGGTTTTTGTTTTGTAGTTTTAGAGTTTTAGCTGGACATACACACATACACACAGACAACTGCCCTTTATATGATAGAAGAGGATGTTTAATAATAATTTGACATGTTTAATAATTGATGTGTACTCTTTAATAAATTCCCAAGAATTTCTTTTGGAATACAATTCTAAAATATCTTAGTCTTTAATAACGAAGATGAAAACAGAAGAGAAGTTTGACACAAGGTCAGGTGAGGTTTTGAAAAGCTAACGCACTAGGTCAAGTGCACTCTGGCCTATAAAAAATGTCTGAGCAGCCCCGTCGGCATTCCCCGATTAGTAATAAACTAACTCCTTTCTCAGAAAAAAGGTAAAGCCTAGGAGAGTGGACCTCCTTGAACTGAACAGAACCATACCTGACAGCAACAAAGCCACTGTCAGACTAATTGTCGAGAAATGGTACGAACCAAAAACATGGTCATCCCTATAACAGGCCGAGAGAAGTAACATTTGGAGTCTCTGACTGGAGGCAAGTTTTATAATCAGTCAGCAGAGATCTTTTTAGCTGCTAATACTTCACTGTCATTGCTCTGAGAAAATGTCATTCTGAATAGATTCTATTTATAGCCATGATGAAGTAAACAACTTCTCTAAAAAAATAGTTCCACATTGAAATAAAAATCACTCATTAAAATTTGCATTTTCCTTCGTTTATTCAGAGTTACCTGTCTTTTGACTTATAGGAATTTGTTGATAATTGTCAAATTTATCAATTAGCCCATTGTGGTTCTTATTATTTGTTATGTAAAACACATAAAAACATCAAACTAATCTCACAGGGGAATTTTCCCTCTGTTTTTAACTGCTATATCAATTATCTTAGAAAACTCACATCGGCTCCAGTAAAAGACCTTAGTTGCACAATCGCCTGGCCTGTTATAGGAATGACCATGGCCACAAGTGATCGGACAGTACAAAGATGGTTTCAGAAATTCTGTAGTTATAATGAGAGTCTAATGAAAGGAAGGTAGAGGACGGTCGTTTAAAAGCAAAATTTAACAAAATTAATTAGTATCAGTATGTCAATGGTGTCTGATCATCTGATGCCACTTAGTTCGTGAAACAACAATATTATCGTTGGTTTCTACTGAATACTAGAAAAAAGTGAGTTTGCAAAACCAGTTAAATATAAAAAATTAAAAGACAAAATCTAAAATTAGTCTTTTTCTGTTCGCGATATCTTCCCTCCCCTCTCTCTCTCTCTCTCTCTCTCTCTCTGTCCCTCTCTATGTCTCTGTCTGTCTGTCTGTCTGTCTGTTCCCCCGGGTATGGATTAAATAATATTACTACTCTTGGTGATATTCCCTTTTGTTTATAGTGGACTATTCCAATCTTTTTATTTTTCCATTCTTTATTACTTCCAACAGATAGATGGAGAGAGAGAGGGAGAGAGGGGGGGGGCAGATTGATAAACAGACAGATAGAGAGTTACAAAGCCGAGAGTGATAGATACAGTATAAAATAAGAGCAGGTGGTCAAACAATATACAGTGAGAGAGGGTGAGAGTGATAGACAGAAACTAAGAGATGGGTCACTTTGTGAGTTAATTGCAAATCACGGCTAATTAGAACAATTAAAATGGAAGTTTTTTTAAAAAACATAACTCAATCCTAAAACAAAGGAATATTATAGCATGTATTTTGTGTGATTAAAATATATAGATAAAAAAGTCTTGGGGAAACAAACGTTGATTAACTCGTCTTTAGTATTATAATAGATTTATGACTTTTATTCTGAATTTTGATTTTGAGATCATTCTGGCTTTGAACCAATTCTGTAGAACTCATTTGAAATCTGGACAACTTTAAGATGCTTATTTAACCTAACCTCCCCTCTACCCCCTAATTTCAAGGAAAGTACTTTCGTCCGAATTGGCATTTGGCCAATCCGAGAATAATTTTTGATAAACAATTTTTACAGCCAATGCCGATTGGCTCCTTTTTGGTTCAAAGCCATCCATCAATTTGACTGATATCTCCCGCGGAAAGGAGGAAACTTTAGTCAACTGGATTGGTTATGTCATGCATTAAATACAAACTGGACTGGTTATGTCATGCATTAAATACAAACTGGACTGGTTATGTCATGCATTAAATACAAACTGGACTGGTTATGTCATGCATTAAATACAAACTGGACTGCACTTTAATACTACAAATATAGTTTTGTGATATGCGTCTAAGTATCCTTGTAAGAGGCGCTGTCTGTTGTTTGGTCTGTCACACTTAAGTTTTAGATAGCATTTCGCCTGTTTTATTTGGATCCTCATCTTGGATGTTATTCTCACAACGTCTCGGCCGATGTAACCTCCAACCTTCTTCAGGTGCATCTTGTCGAACTCGGGAATCTTTCTGTCAAACTCGGGAATCTGTACAGAATTTTGAATGGAACACTTTATTTAATCCACGGGGGTAGCTTGCTTTCATTCCGTCATCCAGGACACGTGGCCTAACGGATAAAGTGCTAAGTGATAATCAGTTCTAATCGGCAGTCTTCTAAAGGTTGAAGGTTCAATCCTCAGTGCGGGCGATACTAAGAATACAATTACGAATTACTAAAGACTTCTACCCGCTCATGGCTGATGGAACGAGAGCAAGCTACCCCTGTGGATTTAATAAGGGGTTCCATTTGAAATTCCGTACAGATTTTGAGTTCGATGTAAAGATTCCCGAGTTTGACAAAATGCACCCGAAGAAAGTCAATTCTCATCTAAAAAATTCCGATCAATTACGGCACTTGAACTACCTCACTGAAAATGCAGCAAAATCACACCCCATTAACTGTAAAAGTCCCTAGATCCCCAAAGATGTTCGACTATGATAGCTTCTTATCTCAATACTACAGACTTATTTTTTAGAGGTGACCAAGCATCATTATAAGAGACTCTGTCCGTCAGTTTGTCTGTCATGCTTAAGTTTTAAATATGTGAAACCCTGTTCCAGCAGTAGCAACAACAACAACAGCAGCAGCAACAGAAAAAAAGATCTTTGTAAAATATTCGTTTTCTATTGGTTGAAATACTTAATACTATTGGTTAATTCTATCAAAATACTTAATCTCAATTGGTTACCAAAATCAACCAGAAAGAGACGCTCATAACTGTTCCATATAACCAGGTTTGTAATCACCATTTATTTAAAATTTAAGACCCAAAATCTTGTAAAAAACAATTGGCCTTTTGGCTAAGATCAAAGTGTAGTATCTGTTCTGATGGATACTACACCCTATAGACCGGTATCATCTTGACCTTCGGGCTTTGATTCTGCCGGTCTGTGGGTTTGTCCTGTGCAGTTCTAGGAGGTCCACCCTTTCGGGCTTTTCCTCCCCTCTCTGGGGTGGAGTAAATTTATCGCTTACTGCCTGAAGCGCCCTTACCGAGGAATGCCAACGGGGCTGCCCAGGCATTTTTTGTAGGCCAGAGTGCTTACCTTCTCGGGCGCTGGCTTTTCAAATCCCACTTTCCCGACCTTGTGTCACATCTTACCGCTGTGGGAGGAAGATAAGTAAAAAACAAAAAAACAAATAAAAAACTCCTCCTCAACCCATAAAACATTAGAAAGAACCAATGTTATTTATAAGTTTAAATGCCTTTTGGGAGAATTAAAACTCCCATAATAATAATAAAGCTAAAAAAGCTACATTGATTTTACAACCACTATCCTATCGCACTGCCCCACCATGCATCTTGTAAACTCTAGCTCAATTTACCAGCATTTACAAAACCTTCTGATTTAAGACAACTTTTAGTTAATAACCAATTAAAAAAATTAACACTACTCGAGGCTATCTTTATTAAAAACCAGTAACCTACAATTAATAACATTACATATGAAAAGAGTAACATCATTTTAAAATGCTTAACGTAATACAATTTTATCCTGTGACGCTAATTTTGACGTCTCGGAATTTGAATTGTTAACGTCTCTCTTGGATCTGCACTTGTTCATTCCTTAGATAGCAAGCAGCTTTTTGAAAATTCTCTTTTTCTCTCCAGCTTTTTTGTTCATTTGTTTTTAACACCTGAAGACGATTCAACGAAAAATCAAAAACGTTATATGGAAAATATATATATATATAGTTTTATTTGGACCCAAAAAGACCATTAGAAAAATTGAAAAAATAAAAAAAGCATGATTAAGCAGAGGTATTCTGTTATATTTAACAATGTTTGCATAAATGAAAGAATACTGCCTAAATACACAATATATATATATATATATATATATATATATATATATATATATATATATATAATTTAAATATTTATTTATGAATATTATTAATATATATATGTGTATATATATATATTTATATATATATATATATATATATATATATGTAATTTAAATATTTATTTATGAATATAATTAATATATATATATATTTATTTATATATATATATATATAATTTAAATATTTATTTATGAATATATATATATTTATATATATGGATATATATAATTTAAATATTTATTTATGAATATATATATATATATATATATATATATATATATATATATATATATATATATATATATATGCGATGATAGACATGGAATTAATAATCTAAGGTAATGAAAAATGAAAAAAGGAAAACCGAAAATTGTTTATATGTTCATCGACGTTTCGTCTTTATTCAAAGACTTTCTCAAGATGACTGATTTAAAACAAAAGATAGAAGTTAAAATTTATAATATCTATGACGCAAAAAAAATATTTCAATTCTTTTTTTCGAAGCAAACATAGGCATCAAAATTCAAAATATGTGGTGCGTTTATGAAGTGGAATGAATGTTTTTTTTTATTATAAATTTTATATACAAAGTTTTGTTGGGAATGTGGTGTAAAATAGCGAGCCTGGATCTTGATTCAAATTTTGTTCAGTTCGTGTTAATTTGTTGATTAAAGAAGATAAATTGTAGAAACCGTTACGCTGTTTAAACGTGTCAGAGTTTATAAGGAGTGCTGATTCAAGAAGTCTTTGGTGAGATTTATTTTAAACTAGCGGAACCCGTCGCCCGGCGTTGCACGGGAGAAAGTACTACCTAATTCATGACGTCGAATAAAAAAAGGAAACAGCTATTGTTTTTCTCCCCCCCTCGGTCTACCGTGTTGGCGAATGTTTTAAATTTAAAAAAAAAATGAAAAAAGTGGTAGAGTAGAAAGGGATCGAACGCTAAAACTGACGATCATGAAACTTGCCTTCTTAATGACTGCGCCACGGTTCCGGGTTAAAAATACACGTGAAAGTAGGCCAATTAACTTAAGCTTGATTGTTGGCATGCGTGTTATGTAAACATCTTCTGCCGAACAAATATTAAGTTCAACACTGACACGGTTTAGGTCATGGGCAAGTTTTCTATAATATGCGTGTTAAAGGTGTATGATTTTGAAAATGTAAATGTATCGGGGTCTACCAGTATCTTGGCACTTATTGAATTAAATAGGATGTCGATTCGATCAAGAAATTGTAGCCGCCATGTTGAATGAATAAATGTTGCAGGAACTGTGTTCGTTAATTTCATTTGCTTAATTCCGGAATGAATATAAATGTAGAAGTCATAGATAGAATTAGAAATAACGTAATCTGATTTTCGCGGAAAATCATCGGAGTGAACGGGAGCGGTCATTAAGTCTTTGCGTATTGCTTTATATTATGTAGTAAATTAATACCAGGAAATAATAAATAAGAACCGGTGTTTTGTGAAAATTAAACTGTGTGTATTAGTTCCCGGTGTCGATGAGTGGAGTGACAGTACATAATTGTTAGGGAGAAAAGTTTTTGCAACCACCTATATGGAGTTGGTTTTTCGGAGAGACGTTGATGGTGGGCCAAATGTAATATTTAGTGTTAGGTAGAAGAAAATAATAACAATTTTACTAAAACACGCTCGAGTGAATAAGTGTAGTATAATGGTGAGTTTAGTAGCCTGTGATGCATATGGTTATTTTCCTATACTCCGAGAAGGTACAGGGAGAAAAATCGTCTCTACTTTATATATTAGATAAATTTCAACCAGCTCGACTCAACCTCTGATGACTTTAACAGTGAATATAGTCTAACTCCGAGACCCCGACTCCACAGCCCTATTCACAACATGAATACTTGGTATAATTAAAGCGACTACTTTTTTGTTAATTCGTTTTACATTCCTTGGTTAAGTGTGGAAAACGGGGCAGGATGGGGGTTGTGAGATGGAATTTAATTAATGAAAGCTTTTGATAGATGTATCCAAGCATGTCGAGAAGTTCTGAGACTGTCTTTTTGTCGGTCATTCTGTCTGTCATGCTTAAGTCTTAAATAGCATTCTTAGATGCGTCCACACATGTTTAAATTTGGAACGTAGAATGAATGGACGCTTCTTAAGAATATCTGCTTTTGTATTTTACAAGACACACTCTTTAATGTTTACTAGCTGTTCCGACCTGGCATTGCCTGGGATTTATTATGTTCAATTTTCTGTTCTATAATCATGCCCTTTTTGTCCGCTATGCCCTGCTCGCCATTGAGTGGTTTGAACAGCGTAACTGTCTGTTCTGAGTGGCCACATTCACAGGCAGCACTCTCTCTCAGGCCCCAGTCTCTCATTGTGGCAGAAAAACGGCCCACACCAGTTCTCAGGCGGTTCAGATTCGTCTATTGCCATCGTGGCAGCTCAGCCCCTGGTATGTCGTCTGGGTCGGTGATGAACCTGTGCAGTCGGTGTTGGTCAGCCTGCTGTCAATCTTCCCTCCAGCGGTTCTTGGTCCACATCTGCTTTGAGGTGGTGTCTGGGACAGTTTCCAGAAGCTGATGCGCGTGCTGGGAGAGTGCGTGGCATGATTTGAGGCGTACTGGTGGAGGGGGTTTGCTCATGATGTCGTGGAGCAAATGTCTCTTGTCGATATTGGCCTTGCGTGACAGTGCCAGGATGAGAACCTGGCTTGCCAAGACCGAGCTGCAGCTTTGAGGGAGCTGGCACAAGAAAGAAGAAGATGCCCCTTTGTTATGTTCAGTGTCTAAACTAAAAAAAAAGTATGCTAGCTCTTACTACAAGAATAAGTTATTCCTCTTAGCTGATTTTTTTTCTTTTAAGGTGTTTATTTAAGAATATCTCAAATCAGATCAAGTATTTTTAAATAAACTGTAGCGAAGTATGTTAGTTTATTGCCAATGACATTGTACAACAATAACAATAACACAACACCTCGGCTTAATATTCACAGGCAACATGGATTGAAACATAGAAGATACTGCAAAGAAGGTGGACCCCTCTACAGGGGTAGAAACCTTCTCACACTTGCCATTATTCTATATCTCTACAAAGTCATCATTCGCCTATGCATGGAGTACTTTTGTCACATCTGGGCTGGTGCATCTCTCCCTCTTGGACAGGAGCGATTTCCATTAAAAAAATGTGAACTATCTTTAGTTTAATTTAGTTTTACCCAAAGGGGGAAAAAAGGAGCTGGAAGCCTTTCGTAAAAATTCAGATACCCTGAATTTTTTAAAATTTGAAGGTTTAGTTGTATATCTTGATTTTAATCCTAAACTAATTAACCGATCATTATGAATTTTAGAACACAACTTTTAGGCGTAAGGAGTCCAAATGTGAACTATCTTTAGTTTAATTTAGTAGTATGTAAATAGGGTAAAATGGGGGTGGAAACCCTTCGTGAAAATTCAGATATCTCCGATTTTTGTGAAATTGTTACAATAGCTATTAGACATCAATTAATAAATATTCCCCAAATTTCAGTTTCTTTGAATTATTTTAAATGGTGTTTAGCGGACATAATATAGGCACAACCGTCCATTTGAAAATTCAAATATTTCAGATTTACATTAAATTTAATCCATAGTCATGAGACACTAATTAATCAAAATTCCCTGAATTTCAATTTCTTCTGAAGACGCCTTAAGCTTAAGCCTCAAATTTTAGACATTTTCTAGAATTAAAATCATCTAATGGATTTTGATCAAAATTAAAATAAGGACATAAGCTTTAGTATCATTATTATATCTTGATTTTAATCTTCGGAACGAGAAAATAAAAGTGATGCAAATTTATTCTGTTCAGGGTATTAATTTTACCCGTCCTGAGACGGGTATTATTCTAATTAGGCTATAAGACTAATAAATCAAGATCAAAGTGTAGTATCTGTTCCGATGGATACTGCACCCCATAAACTGGTATCGTCTTGGCTTCGGGACTTGATTTACGCTGGTCTATGGGTCTGTCCTGTGCAGTTCTAGGAGGTCCACCCTCCCAGGCTTTGCCTCCCCTCTTTGGGGAGGAGTAAGTTTATTGCTTACTGTCTGAGGCGCCCCTACCAGGGAATGCCGACGGGGCTGCCCAGGCAGTTTTTAATGGCCAGAGTGCTCACCTTCTCGGGCGCTGGCTTTTCAAGTCCCACTTTCCTGACCCGACCTTGGGTCACATCTTACCTTGTGGGAGTAAGATAAAACTGGCCTTGTGCCTAACCTCCTGGGGAGGTAAATAAAATGAATCTTTGATCTTGGCCTTTGGGCTGGGATCAAAGTGTAGTATCTGTTCCGATGGATCCTACACTCTATAGACCGGTACCGTCTTGTCCTTCAGGCCTTGATTCCGCCGGTCTGGGGTATTGTCCTGTGCAGTTCTAGGAGGTCCACCCTCCCAGGCTTTGCCTTCTCACGCTTTGAGAAGTGGTTAGTTTATTGCTAATCGCCTGAGGCGCCCCTACCAGGGAATACCGACGTGGCTGCACAGGCATTTTTTGTAGGCCAGAGTCCTCATCTTCTTGGGCGCTGGCTTTCCAATCCCACCTTCCGACCTTGTGTCACATCTTTCTGCTGTGGGAGGTAAGTATTATATAAAAAAAATTAAACCAAGCCCCATACTTAGTTAATAGTAGCAATTTTCTCCATTGATAAAATTAATTCAATTCATGGACGTGACGAAACAGATAATTAGCGTTAGTTTGCCCTATTTTTTAAATTTATTTTTACGAAAACAGTCTGTAAAAATAAAATTTTATTTTATTTTATTTTTTATTATTATAAGGTAAAAAAAAACGTTTATTTCTTTTTCAAACACGCCCTCAAAATTCATCAGCAAAAGCGATTGTCAGGTTGCTCTGCTGTCGGGTAAGCTTGACCCAAAAGTCGGTGGGCGTAGAATGACCTCTCCGTGACACCGGAAGGTGTCTAGACAGGTCGAGGCAGAAAAAGAAGGAATGTTCACCCGCTTCCAGTGGCGAGCAGAGATCTGGAGATGCCCTGGTGGTGCTTGGGGCCAACTCCGTAATTGTATGCCACAAAGATTCAAGTATAAGTCCTAGTACTGATAAATATCATGAGAAAGGGAGATAGTTTGAATATGATTGGATGCCCCAAAGACTCAAGTATAAGTCCAAGTACTGAGAAATATTATGAGAAAGGGAGATAGTTTGAATATGATTGGATGCCCCAAAGACTCAAGTATAAGTCCTAGTACTGAGAAATATTATGAGAAAGGGAGATAGTTTGAATATGATTGGATGCCCCAAAGACTCAAGTATAAGTCCTAGTACTGAGAAATATTATGAGAAAGGGAGATAGTTTGAATATGATTGGATGCTCCAAAGACTCAAGTATAAGTCCTAGTACTGAGAAATATTATAAGAAAGGGAGATAGTTTGAATATGATTGGATGCCCCAAAGACTCAAGTAGAAGTCCTAGTACTGAGAAATATTATGAGAAAGGGAGATAGTTTGAATATGATTGGATGCCCCAAAGACTCAAGTATAAGTCCAAGTACTGAGAAATATCATGAGAAAGGAATATAGTTTGAATATGACTGGATCCCCCTCAAATTTAGATACCTGGAGTCACCATCTCTGCACGCCTTGTCTGCTTCCCACAACATCAAATTTAGACAGAAGGTCAGTTTATTGTGGCAATCCAGTTCCTCAAAAAGGAGCATCCTGATCTAACTGTAAAAATAGACTGACCAGTCGCGTTGGAATTCCCTCACGAATGAGGGCACATTGGGCAACAGGAGGAAATAAGAATTTGTACGTTTAGTTTTTGTAAGTATGGATGTTCGAAAAGACAATAATCAGAATATTGGTGAATCTCGGTTAAAAAATTCTAGGTAAACGCATAACGAGGACTTAATAGGAAATATTTAATAGCGAAAAATAACTTTATTTCCAGAATTATTTAATGGTGACAATAACATTTTTTAAAGTAATATTAAATAAATACTTTACATAAAGTTTACATCATGGAATTATTTTCATTTTTACAAATACTCAAATGAATATATTTTTAGGATTATGGTATTAATAACGTTTTGGAGTTAAAAATCAATGTAGTATTACATAGTAATAGGAAAAAAAGACGTTTTTAAAATTGTTTTCGTCTTAAGCGATACAGCAACACTTCCGGTCCCGTAAGACTCCATTTTGTAAAATCTCGATTTTTCTAGCATGTTTACACATTTCAAGCGTGTTTTTCTTCAGACTACATGCGTAATACTGAATTAGTTTAAACTCGAAATGGTTCCTTATTTAATAATATTAAAAGCAAAAAAAAAAACATAAAACTATTTTTATCGCATTCTGTTTAGATCGTTTAAAAGGAAGGGAATTTTGTTTGTCGATATTTAGTTGCCATAATGCACAAGCACCCACAATTTTTTATCGCATTCTGTTTAGACCGTCTAAAAGGAAAGGAATTTTGTTTCTCGATATTTAGTTGCCATAATGCACAAGCACCCATCATTTTTATCGCATTCTGTTTAGACCGTCTAAAAGGAAAGGAATTTTGTTTCTCGATATTTTGTTGCCATAATGCACAAGCACCCATAATTTTTTATCGCATTCTGTTTAGACCGTCTAAAAGGAAAGGAATTTTGTTTCTCGATATTTTGTTGCCATAATGCACAAGCACCCATCATTTTTATCGCATTCTGTTTAGACCGTCTAAAAGGAAAGGAATTTTGTTTCTCAATATTTTGTTGCCATAATGCACAAGCACCCATAATTTTTTATCGCATTCTGTTTAGACCGTCTAAAAGGAAAGGAATTTTGTTTCTCGATATTTTGTTGCCATAATGCACAAGCACCCATCATTTTTTATCGCATTCTGTTTAGACCGTCTAAAAGGAAAGGAATTTTGTTTCTCGATATTTTGTTGCCATAATGCACAAGCACCCATCATTTTTATCGCATTCTGTTTAGACCGTCTAAAAGGAAAGGAATTTTGTTTCTCGATATTTTGTTGCCATAATGCACAAGCACCCATCATTTTTATCGCATTCTGTTTAGACCGTCTAAAAGGAAAGGAATTTTGTTTCTCGATATTTTGTTGCCATAATGCACAAGCACCCATCATTTTTATCGCATTCTGTTTAGACCGTCTAAAAGGAAAGGAATTTTGTTTCTCGATATTTTGTTGCCATAATGCACAAGCACCCATCATTTTTATCGCATTCTGTTTAGACCGTCTAAAAGGAAAGGAATTTTGTTTCTCAATATTTTGTTGCCATAATGCACAAGCACCCATAATTTTTTATCGCATTCTGTTTAGACCGTCTAAAAGGAAAGGAATTTTGTTTCTCGATATTTTGTTGCCATAATGCACAAGCACCCATAATTTTTTATCGCATTCTGTTTAGACCGTCTAAAAGGAAAGGAATTTTGTTTCTCGATATTTTGTTGCCATAATGCACAAGCACCCATCATTTTTATCGCATTCTGTTTAGACCGTCTAAAAGGAAAGGAATTTTGTTTCTCAATATTTTGTTGCCATAATGCACAAGCACCCATCATTTTTATCGCATTCTGTTTAGACCGTCTAAAAGGAAAGGAATTTTGTTTCTCGATATTTTGTTGCCATAATGCACAAGCACCCATCATTTTTATCGCATTCTGTTTAGACCGTCTAAAAGGAAAGGAATTTTGTTTCTCAATATTTTGTTGCCATAATGCACAAGCACCCATAATTTTTTATCGCATTCTGTTTAGACCGTCTAAAAGGAAAGGAATTTTGTTTATCGATATTTTGTTGCCATAATGCACAAGCACCCATCATTTTTATCGCATTCTGTTTAGACCGTCTAAAAGGAAAGGAATTTTGTTTCTCAATATTTTGTTGCCATAATGCACAAGCACCCATAATTTTTTATCGCATTCTGTTTAGACCGTCTAAAAGGAAAGGAATTTTGTTTATCGATATTTTGTTGCCATAATGCACAAGCACCCATCATTTTTATCGCATTCTGTTTAGACCGTCTAAAAGGAAAGGAATTTTGTTTCTCGATATTTTGTTGCCATAATGCACAAGCACCCATCATTTTTATCGCATTCTGTTTAGACCGTCTAAAAGGAAAGGAATTTTGTTTCTCGATATTTTGTTGCCATAATGCACAAGCACCCATCATTTTTATCGCATTCTGTTTAGACCGTCTAAAAGGAAAGGAATTTTGTTTCTCAATATTTTGTTGCCATAATGCACAAGCACCCATAATTTTTTATCGCATTCTGTTTAGACCGTCTAAAAGGAAAGGAATTTTGTTTCTCGATATTTTGTTGCCATAATGCACAAGCACCCATAATTTTTTATCGCATTCTGTTTAGACCGTCTAAAAGGAAAGGAATTTTGTTTCTCGATATTTTGTTGCCATAATGCACAAGCACCCATCATTTTTATCGCATTCTGTTTAGACCGTCTAAAAGGAAAGGAATTTTGTTTCTCGATATTTTGTTGCCATAATGCACAAGCACCCATCATTTTTATCGCATTCTGTTTAGACCGTCTAAAAGGAAAGGAATTTTGTTTCTCGATATTTTGTTGCCATAATGCACAAGCACCCATCATTTTTATCGCATTCTGTTTAGACCGTCTAAAAGGAAAGGAATTTTGTTTCTCAATATTTTGTTGCCATAATGCACAAGCACCCATAATTTTTTATCGCATTCTGTTTAGACCGTCTAAAAGGAAAGGAATTTTGTTTCTCGATATTTTGTTGCCATAATGCACAAGCACCCATCATTTTTATCGCATTCTGTTTAGACCGTCTAAAAGGAAAGGAATTTTGTTTCTCAATATTTTGTTGCCATAATGCACAAGCACCCATAATTTTTTATCGCATTCTGTTTAGACCGTCTAAAAGGAAAGGAATTTTGTTTATCGATATTTTGTTGCCATAATGCACAAGCACCCATCATTTTTATCGCATTCTGTTTAGACCGTCTAAAAGGAAAGGAATTTTGTTTCTCGATATTTTGTTGCCATAATGCACAAGCACCCATCATTTTTATCGCATTCTGTTTAGACCGTCTAAAAGGAAAGGAATTTTGTTTCTCGATATTTTGTTGCCATAATGCACAAGCACCCATCATTTTTATCGCATTCTGTTTAGACCGTCTAAAAGGAAAGGAATTTTGTTTCTCAATATTTTGTTGCCATAATGCACAAGCACCCATCATTTTTATCGCATTCTGTTTAGACCGTCTAAAAGGAAAGGAATTTTGCTTCTCGATATTTTGTTGCCATAATGCACAAGCACCCATCATTTTTATCGCATTCTGTTTAGACCGTCTAAAAGGAAAGGAATTTTGTTTCTCGATATTTTGTTGCCATAATGCACAAGCACCCATCATTTTTATCGCATTCTGTTTAGACCGTCTAAAAGGAAAGGAATTTTGTTTCTCGATATTTTGTTGCCATAATGCACAAGCACCCATCATTTTTATCGCATTCTGTTTAGACTGTCTAAAAGGAAAGGAATTTTGTTTCTCAATATTTTGTTGCCATAATGCACAAGCACCCATCATTTTTATCGCATTCTGTTTAGACCGTCTAAAAGGAAAGGAATTTTGTTTCTCGATATTTTGTTGCCATAATGCACAAGCACCCATCATTTTTATCGCATTCTGTTTAGACCGTCTAAAAGGAAAGGAATTTTGTTTCTCGATATTTTGTTGCCATAATGCACAAGCACCCATCATTTTTATCGCATTCTGTTTAGACCGTCTAAAAGGAAAGGAATTTTGTTTCTCAATATTTTGTTGCCATAATGCACAAGCACCCATCATTTTTATCGCATTCTGTTTAGACCGTCTAAAAGGAAAGGAATTTTGTTTCTCGATATTTTGTTGCCATAATGCACAAGCACCCATCATTTTTATCGCATTCTGTTTAGACCGTCTAAAAGGAAAGGAATTTTGTTTCTCGATATTTTGTTGCCATAATGCACAAGCACCCATCATTTTTATCGCATTCTGTTTAGACCGTCTAAAAGGAAAGGAATTTTGCTTCTCGATATTTTGTTGCCATAATGCACAAGCACCCATCATTTTTATCGCATTCTGTTTAGACCGTCTAAAAGGAAAGGAATTTTGTTTCTCGATATTTTGTTGCCATAATGCACAAGCACCCATCATTTTTATCGCATTCTGTTTAGACCGTCTATAGATCTTTTTGAGAAGCTCCCCGCCAAAAAATAAAGCCCCGTTATTCAAGGGAGACAAGGCTGAAAAAGCCACTTTTGCTTAAAAAAATTAACAAAATAAGAATGTATAACTTATTATATACGATTTTAGTATTAATGGATTTTATTTCTTTTGTAATTAAATTTTTCATAAATTAACAAAATAAGAATGTTTTATTATTTCGGAGAGTAACTTCTGTCCGACATTGACGTGAATTACATCGCCATCTGGACCAATTGCTCGATAAAACCATTTGATGGCCATTGTTGCAGAGACGTTGCTGATATAGTACTCCGTGGTTTTGCAAAAAAACTACAGCAGACTCCTTGTCGTGGATCGGGTTGTGAGTCTTAGAAAATTCATGAGCAAAGAAAACTTTAAGGAAAGCTGCACTCAAACACGTGTGAAAAGGTTAACGCGTCAATAGCAAGCCGAAAAGTTGTCTCCCTTGGCAGCGGGGTTATTTTTAGCGGCCGACTAACTAGTGGCGGGGAGCTTCTTAAAAAGATCCCCGTCTATCTTTATCTTTACCATTAACTCTTGAAAGATATTAAATTCATTTTTAATTAACGTTTTAAAATGTTTATCTAATTTCAATATACTGCCACTTGCGTCCTAAAAAAATGTATCACCGGTAATTCTTTTTTGGTATGCAAGTCCGCTAATCAATGCCAATCCACTGGTTGGTGACGTAATTCTAATCTAATTTTTTTTATAAAAAATAAACATTCTTTCTTCTTTTTTTGTGCAACTATCTTTATGATCGTATCTAACGAATGCACATCAACTTTGCTATTAATAATAAAAACAAATATATAGTTCAAATTAAACTTCTAAAATGTATGTATTTTCCAAATCTATTTGTGGAGTCTTTGGCATGACTCGACCAAGATTAGCGAACACACTAACCATTCTACCAAATGGTTCAGAAGAAAATAAATAATATAACTTGGTCAGAAGTTATAATAACAACATAACCAGAGGATGGTTTATTACAACGTATATATCTTGTACAAAACAATAGCAATATATATATATATATATATATATATATATATATATATATATATATATATATATATATATATATATATACTACAGACTAGTACACTTATCAGCCTTGAGGGGAGTCAGGTATCCCATCATAACAATATATATACACTAGACAAACTATCTTGACCCAGAAGGTCAAATATAAAAGTGTGGATATTGTTGGCTTACTTGTAATCATACTCAATAGGTGACGTCACAAAATGCAAATGACGAAAATGAATCGTGAATAATAAGAGAAACAATGGGAAGAAGTGAATGGTGTAAATAGATGGGGAGAGACGGAAAGAAAGAGGGGGAGGAAACAAATGGTTATCGAGAAAGAATCATATTTACTTGAAAATGGATGGCGTCATACAGATGACAACGTTTGATATAACTTGGTAGAAGTTATAATAACAAAAATAACCAGAGTCTTTAAAAGAGGATGGTTTATTACAATGTATATCTTGTACAAAACAATAGCACGACCGGTAATCTAATAGGATTAACCTAACACAGTCGAATACACATACTACTATATTTCTGAATTTTTGAGATGAGGATTGATAATTTGTTTAATTTTTGGTTATTCGGACTACATTTCTCATCTTGAGTGTTATCATCACAACGTTTCGGCCGCTGTAACCTCTGGCCTTATTCAGGTGTATCTCTTCGAACTCGGGAATATTTCTGTCGAACTCGGGAATCCGTTGTAAATTCCGTCCAGATTCTTGAGTTTGACAGAAATATTCCCGAGTTCGAAGAGATACACCTGAAGAAGGCCGGAGGTTAGAGCGGCCGAAACGTTGTGATGATAACACTCAAGATGAGAAATGTAGTCCGAATAACCAAAATTATACACACATACTACTGTTCGTAGTCATGTATATATTGTCCAGACTCGTTGACTTATTAGTGACTGAGGGGAGTCCGGTATCCCATCACAACAAAAAGAAACATTCATGTTTCGTAACCCTAACCTGTTAAAACTGAAATTACAACATAATCGGATGTGGAATTACTTTTGACGACGGAAGAAAAAAGAAAGTTGGGAGTCCCGAAAAAAAAGTTAGGGGTTACAAATTCTCTTCGTGGAGTGCAGTTAGCAGATATCCTGTTTCTGCTTTTATAATTTAATAAATGCTTAAATAAATATTATCGATCCTATGTCGATATTTTTCAATCAATTCTTTAAAACAATTAGTCTTTCTCTTTTAGACTAAGTAAAATCAGCGACTCTTTGTCGAGATTATATTTTTTCGATTATAACTTATCGTCATGAGTTTTTTCCTCATAAACAATGGTTTATATTTGAGTTTTTCAAATACAACCTTATATTTCTAGAACCTCTTCCTCGAATTATGATTAAAATAGTCATCCAATTAAAAACATATTGTCTGTAGTCCAAATTATATACGCATCGTAACTAAGAGATAAATAACTCAAATCCACTACGTTATTTTTAATAAATCTTTTAAATTATTAGTTAAATTAATTTTCGACATAATAATGTCGATTTCACATAAACGGGAGTTATCTAATTAATTAACGAGGGCACAATTTTCACAAGGAAAGAAAATTATGTCCACGGAGACAAATTAGATGTCAACAAGTCAACATCTCGAATTTATCTGGAAATAATATCTTCAAAATATTTTATCGAGAAAAATACCAGCAGCATTGTTTACCATTAGAAACTGACACGTCACTCAAATTGACCAATCAGAGGACGAGCCTGAGTCAATCACAGATTCAATGAAAAATGTCGTCTGCTCTGAACAATTTAGGTGCGGTTGAAACAAAATCCGAACTCGTTAAAAAACGAATCTTACAAACATTTATTATCACCGAGCGTTTTCAATAAAAATGAAACATGGCATTCTTTAAAAAATAAATTCTCAAATAACTACTATTAACGGTAACTTCATATGCTTATACTTTTTATTAAATATTAAATTACTTTTTAACGCAAATATGTCACACTTGAATAAATTGTTTTGGACATCTGTTTATGAGTCGACAGTCCTAACAAACCGGATGTTTGATTCTTGAACACTTTAGTCGTTGTCCTGCGAACCCCGTTTATGACTTGGTACTCCTAACAAAATACGAATGTTTAACCCTTGAACGTGTTAACTCTTGTGACAGAAACAAACACACTTTCTTTCTGTCTTTCTTTCTGTGCACATCGTAATTCAAGCGTTATACTAACAGTATCCGGCAATACAGTATAACATGAAAAGAAACAGGAAATCAAATCGTTTTGTGCGTGCGTGCGTAATTTATTTTTTACTTATTAAAAACAAAAAAAGACATGGTGGCGTCGGTCGCTAACGGGAGGAAAAAGTCAGACACCCTTCTCCTTTCTCTGTATGGCGTTACGAACGGGGGAGAGATAGAAAGAGCGAGAGAGAGAAAGAGAGAGAGAGAGATAGAAAGAGAGAGAGAAATAGAGGGAGAGAGAGAGAGAGGGAGAAAGAGAGAGAGAGAGAGAAAGAGAGAGAGAAGAGAGAGAGAAAGAGAGAGAGAGAGAGTCATCCTTTCCCCTTCCAGAACTCTTGTTTACGCCACGTATATCTTTCTCTCTAGTTAGTTTAATTTAAATTACTTCCTCTCAAAATCAACCAGCAAATATTTTAAGAAAGGTTTAATAATTGACCCTTTTGTATTAAATTACTTTAATTACTTACTGTTAATATCGACAAAAATATTGCATATATATGGAAAAAACAGAACGATAAAATTAAGAATGAATAACACCAAACATCAATTTATTATGAACTGTTTTAAAAATAGTTATGCAAATTAGGCATGAAAAAAGTTATTTGGGCCTTTCATTTCTACGATATATATATACAGTATTTTAAAATATGTATTGTGTATCTGCAGTCAACCGCTCATTCCGGCCTCTGCCACTGGCCTCGACGTCTAACGCCGTCTCCTCTGTGTCTGCCGACCGCACCTCGCTGCTCTACGGACCTTTGTCAGACATTACGGCACCCTTTCTCGACGACGACAATCCAGAAGCAGCAGCTTACACACCTACAGCTTGTCAACAATGACTGTCTATCATCATCATCATCATCATCATCATCACTTTAATCATCATCATCATCATCATCATCACCATCACTTTAATCACAGCAACTACAGTAGCTATTAATCGATTCATGGCTTATCAACATCTGCAGCGTCCTAGAGTATATTCAAGCCCTTCGCAGTCATCTATTTTACCAAATCAATACAATAAATCGCCATGATCACCAGTAATGCTCTCTGCAACAAGTGGTGACCCCGACGTGATCTGATGCAGGCAACGGTCAGCAAAAAAAGATAACAGATCGTCCAGACCTGATCCATCATTATTTGGGCATTTCAGAAACTCAGCCAAGAACGAGCCATCATCAGGGGTCGGCCCCTGAAACAGACTAAGTTCCTTTAAAATCTTTTAGATTGCAAATATTAACGTTTACCATGAAAGTATTGGGTTGGCCAAAAAGTTCGTTCGTTTTTTTGAATATCATCTTTCCGATCTACTAAAGATCGTTTTGTATTCCTATTCTTCAAATCCTGTATTTTGTGTAGGGAGTACATTGACGTTAGTGTGTAATAAGCATCTGCACAGAGGAGTTCTTACATTTTTGCTTGTATTTCAGGCCTTGAAATGGAAGATCAAGCAGAGCATTACCGACATCTGATGCTTTTTTACTATAGAAAAGGGGGGGGGGGAAGCTACAGAAACCTGCATAAAGATATGCCATATGTATGAGGAGAATGCTGTTACAGAACGGGTGTGTCAGAAATGGTTTGCTCGATTCCGAAAAGAATTTTTTTAGTGAGAGATGCTCCTCACTCTGGTCGGCCAAAGATGAAAGTGAAATGCGTAGTTGAACAAGATTGCCGTTTGACAACCAGACAAATCGCAGACATTTTCAAAATGTCCAAATCGAGCGTGGAAAGCGAATTGTATAAACTCGGTTATGTTTCTAAGCATGATGCTTGGGTTCCTCCTTCCTAAAAAAGCGAACTAACTGGTTGGCCAACTCAATATATAGGAAAAGCATTTTTAGTACACAAACGTGGATTTAAAGATGCTTGGTCTTCGCATGGACTGTAGACCAACTCCTATAATAATTTGTAACAAAAGGGTCGCCAAATGAAACAAAAACAAAGCCCTTCTATAAATAACAAATAATATATTTATTTGAGTGACCTACACCGTTGGGTGTAGGTTGCCGAAAGTTAAAACAGTGTCGTCACAGTGAAGGAAGTAATAATAAAGTAAGAAAGGTCGGTTGCCGAAAGTAATTTCTTGAGCGGTATATCTTCCAATGGAGAATAGCCGTCTGTCTTCGTTGGTGCATGGAAGCCTTCTGTGACTGCTGTGTAAATCCTAAAGGGGCTGGATGTTTGGTGGAAATTAATACGCAGTGGAGGCTAATTGGTCATTGTGTGACCAAGCCACCTCGCAGGGGCTGCTTTTCTACAAAAAGAAAGAAATGTCAGTGGTTATGACCGCTGCAGATTCACTCAGCTTCAGTATGATAACTAACTAGCTCTGCCGGCTCGCTATCGCTTCACAAAGTTCGTTACTTGAAATACTCGAAACATTGATTTAAAATAATAAACATTTCATTCATCACTTTGTTGTAAACACGAAACCAAATTATTCTCATTCATTTATATAGATAGATAAGAATTAACATTTTAGTAATTTCGATACAAATGTATCTATTTTTTAAATGTGACCGAAAAGAAAAGAAAAAAAAGAAGAAATCAATTTGTCTTTTCACTTGCAATTTAGAAATAGATCACAACTTGTTGCAAATCAAGTCGGTCCTTCTAAAGAAAGGAACATTTGAACACAAATGCTAAACATTTGTCCAGGAAATAAAACAATATATTGTGAAACAAAACTATATAAAAATCAATACAATCATTGAATAAAAAAACAATAACAAATAATAGTTAAACTTTGAAAATTTAGAAACCAGACAACTCCCGTCAAGTTGTCTGGTTTCTAAATTTTCAAAGTTTATCATTTCAACAACGTTTCTTACTGTAGTAACACTTCTCTCATTAAAGAATAGTTAATTAATGAAATGCTCTTTTTCAAAACGAATATGCAAATTAGTTAACCTTGCTACTCAGATCGCATATACATAAGCTGTATCTAAAAAGATAGCACATCTATTGTGTGAAGTTGAATTAACTTGAAAAGAGCGTTTTGACTTTACCGTTAGTGCGAGAAATGGGCCCAACTTTCGTATTTACTCATTTTTTTGGCTAAGATCAAAGTGTAGTATCTGTTCCGATGGATACTGCACCCTATAGACTGGTATTGTCTTGGCCTTCGGAGCTTGATTTCGGCGCTTGATTTACGCCGGTCTATGGGTCTGTCCTGTGCAGTTCTAGGAGGTCCACCCTCCCAGGCTTCGCCTCCCCTCTTTGGGGAGGAGTAAGTTTATTGCTTACTGCCTGAGGCGCCCCTACCGGGGAATGCCGACGGGGCTGCCCAGGCAATGTTTAATGGTCAGAGTGCTCACCTCTCGGGCGCTGGCTTTTCAAGTCCCACTTTCCCGACCCGACCTTGGGTCACATCTTACTTGTGGGAGTAAGATAAAAACTGGCCTTGTGCCTAACTCCTGGAGAGGAGTAAATCAATACTCATTTAGATAGATAGATAGATAGATAGATAGATAGATAGATAGATAGATAGATAGATAGATAGATAGATAGACGATGTTGTCACGTTGGAATCTTAAATGGTTTACTTGCAGAGGTCTTTGTCCATGATGTTTAAGCTTTTATAAGTTTGTTTTTGTTTACTTCTTTTCAAGTTTGTCGTTAGTTTAAAAAAAAAGTTGTGTGTCGTCTCTGTTTGTTGTAGTCAACGAGGCGTATCTTATTTGAGAAATGAATCGTCTATTTGTGTAAACTCATTCTATGCAACGCGTATTTTCTGACGCATCTTAAGTCGTTGCGTACTTTGGCAAACAAAAAAACAAAAACAGAAAAACATTTTGTGTAGTGGTTTTAATATGTGTTGTATATTGATATATATGGATGCAATACATGACATCTCATGAAATGAAATGCGGAGACAGAATGTATCAAAGACAGAATGGGTGAAATAATTAAACAAAAAAAAACAAAAAAAAAGAGAGAGATTGACCGGTTTCATTCGGATCAACAAACGTCTTCAGAAAAAGTTATGGAAACCGGTCAACCTCTCGTTTATTTTGTTTTTATTTTTCCTGTGTTTAATTTTTTTGTTTTTCAATTCTGTTTCCACGACATTTCATTTTAATGAGATATCGTGTATTTTGCGTAGTGGTTGTAACATGTGTTGTATATTGAAACCTAAATTGTTCAGATATACGAGTACATACGAAAAAGGGGTTTCAGTAATCTCTATATCTATTACCGATGGAGATTTAGTATCTGTCTGTCTGTCTGAAGCCGAAACTATACTTTTACTTTTGTTAATGTTTAACTATTGTACTTCTTTTACTAATGGAGGTTTTGTATCTGTCTGTCTGAAGCCGAACCATAACAATTACTTCTATTAATTGTACTATCCTACTATCTTTTAATGCTTAATTCAATTTACTATATTATTCCAGACTACTGTACTATCTTCCAATGCTCGATGCATGGGGGGATAGTGTAGTATCTGTTCTGTTGTCATGAAATCCTCCTCCCAAGCATTACCTTTTCATTTCGAGGGGGTAGTGTAGTATCTTTTCTGTTGTCATGATACCATCGTTCTAGACATGATCTCCTCCTTTTTGTAGGGATGGGGGGTAGTGTAGTATCTGTTTTGTTTTCATGAGACTATCCTCCCAGGCATTATCTCCTCCTTGGGGATGTTCATTCGTCATGAAACCATCCCCCCAGACTAGCAAAAATATTCGACCAGAGGAAACATATATTTGATAGTACTATTGAAAAGTTATGGTGTTTTGGGGAGATGTTCTGTTTGTATGCAAATAGAAACACATGATTGGTTAACAAAAAGGAATAGGCAGAGTACACATTAGTAAGGCAGTAGTTTTTACGATGTCAATACCCGAGTTCGAATCTCACATAAGGCATATATATATGTTCGTACACAAAAAAGGAATAGGTAGAGTGCACATTACTAAGGCAGTACTTTTTACGATGTCAATACCTGAGTTCGAATCTCACATAAGGCATATAGCTTTTTTTTTAAACTGAATACTATGGATAAATGTTCTATAAATTTGGAAAAATTAACATAGCAAAAAATTACATAAACATAATTTTTTAAGCTAAGTAATCCAATTTTTTTGATAATCCGCAAAAAATAGACATACAGGGTATTCAGCTTAGTGCAAAAACAAAACTTTGAATATTTTTTTGCCAATAAAAATAATACGTAAATACATCCATCGTAGTTACTTAATCTCTCATGAAAATGATAGGTGCTCGTCTGAGCTCCAATCTCTGGTTCCCCTCTGTAAAACATTCACACCAAAGCTACAACCACTATAAAAAAATTTCCTTTCTTTCTCTGTGTTCCTAAAAACAAAACGGAACTATCATGAACAAAGTTTCTTTCCAAGAACTTCCCATCTGTGGAACACAATACCACAGGGCTGCTTCACAGCTGACTACAACATGGTCGTTTTTAGGTCGAATGTTAACAAATTCTTGTCTATTCGCCCATTAAAATAATCAAATTGTGAACATTAAACCCATCGTTTCAATCCTCTCATGGTGTTGTTCATCGCCAACTGACAATCTCATTAACCCTTATCCTCGAGTCGCCTTCGGGCCTTGATAAGCAGTGGCCCATTAGTATAAAAAATTTTTTTTTAAATATGAAGTAGCGTATTTTTTCCACAAAATTTCACAAATATTTTTTTTCGTCGTAGCTATAATGCAGTAAAAGCTAGGAAAAGATGGAAATTGACATACCCAGGTATTGCATCAACACCGCTCAAAAAAAAAGAAGAAATTGAAGAAATCATACCTAACAATATCATTGTAAAACCCTGTTATGTGATTGGTGGAAGTTGGTTAGTAAAGGCAGTCTCGTCGTAGAGAAACCAACCGCAGGTAAAATTCCAGAAATAAAGTTTAGCTGACTCCATTCTGAAAATTGTTAAAATAAAATCTTTCTGGAAAGAAATACAGCCATTTATCTACCTTCCACAGCGGTAAAATGTGACACAAGGTCGGAAAGTGGGATTTTATAAGTCAGCACCCGAGAGGAAGAGCACTTTTGACTTTTAAAAAATGCCTGGGCAGCCCTGTCGGCATTCCCCGGTAAGGGCGCCTCAGGCGATTAGCAATAAACTAATCACTTCTCAAAGGGTGAGAAAGCAAAGCCTGGGAGGGTGGACCTCCTAGAACTGCACAGAACAAACCCACAGACCGGTGGAATCAAGACCCGAAGGCCAAGACGGTACCGGTCTATAGGGTGTAGTATCCACCAGAACAGATACTACACTTTGATCTTAGCCAAAGGGCCGAGAAGTTATTTAGGCCGGTGAATTCCCTCGGACAACCTCCATCTTTATCTACAGATGGAGATTTTACAAACCTTGGGAACTCACCAGACCTTAGGCATAGCGCCCGGGATGTAGGGGGAGGGGGGGTCGGGGATAAGTGACACAAGCATTTAACATTTTTTATTTCCAACAAAAAATACAACAAAAACAGAAAATAAAAACTTTTGCTTACTCTTAACCAGTTTCTTGCACCAAAATACCGCATTCACTCTGTGGATGGATCCCTACTTAACATATCCCAAAAAATTTACGTTGTAAATGATAATTATCGTGGGAGTGGGAAAAAAGATTAAAAACACCCAAAAAGAAAGAAAAATAAAGAACCAAATAAAATGATAAAAAAGGGGGTTAGTATGGCCCGTCTTTCCCTCGTTGCTAAGTGTTGGACCACCCGCTGTTTTCCGGCCCAAGACCGAAAACAAGCGGGTCTGTCCCTAAAAGGGAGTGGGAACTTAAAAGGGGGGTATTCAAAAATAACTTCATCGGGAATGGGATCTGGGGTGGATGGCGGCTTCCAAGATGGTAATGCCAAAGGTTTCAAACGACCGGGGACAAAGTAAAACAATGGAAGTGGGAATCTTTGGAAGCTCTCTAGTGCCGGCAAAAATAATGTAGGGACAGGATATCTCTCATTCCTACTAGTTAAGAGTTGCTCTTTTAATTAAAAAAGTCTACAGGGGTGGGTTCCGTAGAACCCAGTACCGCGTGTGCCATAACTATGGGGGGAACACAGACTCAAACTTGGCGCCTCGTCGGATGCACAAACTAGTGTCATGCACCCATCTCCTATTGAAATCCATGCGATGTAATCGCTTCCAATCGCATCTGATTTTCACTTTAAGTTGATGTTTAAAGTAAACTACCAGATCGCGATCTGAAACCGATCCAACCCCATGAACCTCATCAAGACGTGTAACCCACGTCACTAGTCTCGCTACGGCTAGGATGGTCAGAAACACCATTCGTTTTTCCCCCGTCCATTGCGGAGCTGCGTTGTTGATGACAGATGCGACATCCAGGACCATCGGCTGCTCGGCGTCGATGCGAGCCGTCACCTCTCCGACATACTCCCAGAGACGTCGAACTTTGCTGCAGGTGAAAAAGGCGTGCTCGGCCGTTTCTTCTTCGTCGTCTTCACAGCGCGGGCATAAGGGGACGTCCCTTAAGCCATCTCTGCGTAGTCTGCCATAGAGGGGCAGTGCGTTCCGAACCAGTCGCCAGGTCAGAGAATACTCAGAATTGTTGAGATAACTCTGGCCCGGCGCCCAACTCCACTGGGAGCGGGACTCCTCCCTCGACCATCCAAGCCGCTCCTCAAGTGGGTCCGAAGCGGTACCCTCCACTAGATCCCGATATAGTCTCTTCCTAGACCGGGCAAGGTTACTGGACCCCGGCAACGCTCTAAGCGCGGCCCGGCATTCGGTGAAGAACAAGGGCTCCCCTCTCGGCCTACGTCGACCTTCGACCGAGAGGTCGAGTATGAGGTTGGGAAAGGCGCTCCCGACCGCAGGGACCCACGGAGTGTCTTCCATCAAAGTCCGACTCAGGAAAGCCAGTCTCTCGGCATGTCGATGACTTGCCAAGTCAGGCATCCCCAAGCCTCCCACACTCGGAACTTGAGTACAGACCTGTCTGCGGACGTACGCTTTCCGGCCCTTCCAAAGAAGCGAGAAGAGCAAGCGCGTGAAAGCGTGAAGGCGGGCCGCAGGCAGTGGTAGTACAGACAGCCGGTAAAGGATGAGAGGGAAGACGTAAGTGGCGCACGCCTCCGCTCTGCCCTTCAAGGAAAGCTTCCTTCGAATCCAAGCCTGGACCGACGATTCGACCTTTGTCTGTACTTCCGACCAGTTCTTTTCCAGCTGGAGGCCCGGCCCGAACCATACGCCGAGGATTCGAACCGGGCCATCCGACCAGCTGAAGTCACCTGGAAGAGCGGTCTCTCCGCTCCAGGCACCCAACCGCAGGCCGTTCGACTTGCTGCGGTTGACTATGGCCCCTGTCACTTCTTCGTACCGAGCGAGCGCCTTAATCACCGTTCGAATGTCAGTACGGCTCGACACGAAAACGGTGACATCATCGGCAAACGCGGAAACCCTGACTCGCGCTTTGCGAGGAGGGATAGCGATTCCGCGCAGGACTGGTGTTGTCGCCTGATCCCTTAATTTGCGAAGGAAGGGTTCCAACGCCAGGATGTAGAGCAGGGGCGACAGCGGACAACCCTGACGTACCGACCGAGAAACAACGAACGATTCCGACCTCTTTCCATTGACTTGCACCACTGCCGTCGGCGAGTCATACAGAATGGAGATCCACCTGCGGAAGTCCGGACCAAAACCGGCAGCCGCTAAAACAGCTTTCAGGAAACCATGGTCGACCCTATCGAAAGCCTTGGACTGATCTAAATTGATCAGCGCGGCTTCAGCGTCGTCTTCTGTCCCCTCTATGATCATGCGAATCAAATGCAAGTTGTTCTGAATCGACCTCCCCTTCACAGCAAAGTTCTGCTCAGGCTTGATCAAATCACCGATAACAACCTGCAGGCGGTTCGCAAGAACGCGGGCCAAAATCTTTAACTCTGTGTTTAGCAGAGTTATGGGCCTGTAATCGTCTAAATTACCCCCACCAGGTTGGTCCCCCTTCTTCAGTAATGTGACCACTCCTTTGGTTACCTGTCCAGGGATTGACTCCTGAGCAAACCAGTGGTTAAACACATCCTTCAGAATTGGGACAAACATGGGCGACAGCCTCAAATACATTTCGTACGGCAGACCATCGAGTCCTGGAGATTTGTTCAAGCTGACCTGCTTCAACGCAGTAACGATCTCGCCCTCCGTAATCCTGCCATCACAGCCAGCTGCTCGAGCCGCCTCGAGGCGGGGCGAGTCAGCCAAATAGCTGTCAAACTCCTGGCCGCGGAGTCTGGGCAGTTGGGTGAAGCGTTCCTCCAAATGCTCACGGAACCCCTCACAAATCTCACGAGTCGATACCAGGGTATGTCCTTCCAGGTTTTTCACCTTCCGAATGTACCCGTCCGAGCCACGACGTAAAGCAGCCTTACGCTCAACAGCGTCAACATTCACGGCTTCGTTAGAGACTTTCTTTAACCTAGCTTTAACTACTTGTCCCTCATATCGCTCGCTGGCCAAGCGATTGAGGTCCCCCGTAATTAAGGCTATCTCTAGGGGATCCCCCCCCACCGCCACCGCCCGGGTCATCTTATCCTCTGCCTGCTTTTGTGTCCTAGCCCTATCTTGAGCGAGGCGCTGGCTGTAGCGGACACAAAAGCTTCTAACACGAGCCTTAGTTTTGACCCAGTATCTACTCCCGATAACCACCCCCACTAATCCCTGCTGAAGTAGTAACGTCAGCTGTTCCCGGAAGTCTCGTATCTCCAGCAAGGAGGTATTAAACTTCCAGTACCCAGCCAACCTAGGCCTATCGCTTAAGTTCAGACGGGCCATAACTAATTTATGGTCCGAATGTCCTAACATAGTGAACGTGGGACAAGATAAGAAATCTATGTCGCCTCTTCTAACTAACATTCTGTCCAAGTAGGTACTTGGACAGAAGGCCGCGCTAGTATACCACGTCCACATCTCCCGCCCTGGGTGATCGACACGAATTCTGTCGACAAGATCGCACGAGGCCATCAGGTCAGACAGACTGCTCTCACACCACGCCGACCCTCTATTCCCACCGACCTTATCTATCTTGGGGTCTAGGATGGCATTCCAGTCCCCCATTAAAACTACTCGCTCCGGACCCCCGAGGAACGCCTCCAATCGTCGAAAAAAGGAAACCCTCTCGCCAGCAATGTTGGGCGCATAAACCGCAACGATCCGAAACTTACTGTTTTCGACGGCAACATCGACCACGACCAGCCGTCCCGCCGCATCCGTATGAACAACGCTAACGTTTGCCGACAGGCTGCGTCTAACCATCACCGAGATGCCACTCCTACGAACATCGCCATATGCTGAGTAGACGTCAAAGTCGTCAGTCAGCACATCACAATCCCCGTACGAACAGAAGTGGGTCTCTTCAATTGCAGCTACATCTACCTTACGGGCCACGAGATCTCTTAGCACGCGAGCAGCTTTGCCTCGGGATCTCATGCCCCTCACATTCCAACAAGCCAAGTTCAAATTTGTGATCCCCATCAGTTAGTGTCGCAAACGGGGCTAAAGTCCTCGGGAGTGAGGACGCCGAAGGCCTGACCGAGACTGCCGGTCAGCAGTTCGGACGAAATCCGTCCGTCTCGTGCCAAACCTCCCACGTCCAAGGGGAAGGTTAGTTTAAGGGCTCGAAAAAAAGAGGGGTGAACATAAACAGGGACCCTCCCCGGACATTGGAATGATAATTTTTTAAGGGAAGGGTGCTCCTCGTCAATTAGTTTGAAGCCCGGGAATGCTGTTTTCCCCTCCTCCACCATCCTCCAGAGAGCATTTGTCCTGCTCCCCTTGTTCTCTCTCAGGAAGGTGGTCATCATGGGGGCCTCCCGGAACTTCTGGGGACTCTCCACCCGCTTTCCCTTCACATGGGTGAAAGCCTGCATTTGTTTGAGGTATTGCCTCTGCCTCGCACTTAGATCTGGGTGAACCTGGGAGGCGTTGGCTGCACAAATCCTCTCCCCCGGCAGGAAAGGGGACCTCTTTGTCCTTACCTGCCTTCCAGCTGGTGGAGGAGGGGGCGTCTTTGCTGGGGCGGACTCTTTGGTCCCTGCTGCTTCCGCAACGGCCGTTATGGGTGTTTTGGAGAGAGGAGTGGAGTCCTGTACCCCCGGGGGTGTTGGTGCCTGGACAGTCGGAGTAGCCCCACAGTCTTCGGCCTCCTTGATCTTTTTGGCCCTCGGGTCCTTTTCTTTGGGCTCTACCGGCCCCTCCACTGCCATCCTCTCTTCGTTGGCCGCTGGCTCCTCCTCTGACTCCGACGACTGTTGGAGCTTCCGTTTGTTAGGGAGGGTTTTCTTTCCCCTCCTGGAGGTTACCGGGCTGAATCCCTCCTCCTCAGGCTTCTCCGCCGCCACTGGAGCTGGAGCTTTGGCTGTGGCGGGTGCCTCGGGTTTCTCTGCCGCCACTGGAGCTGGAGCTTTGGCTGGAACGGGTGCTCTGGGTTTTCCCGTTGCCACTGGAGCTGGAGTTTTGGCTGGGACGGGTGCCAGGGTCTTTCTCCTGGGGCAGTCCTTGGACATATGCCCTGGCGTCTGGCAATGCCAACAATGTGGCCTCCGTCCCTCCACGATGATGGACATCGTCCAGCTCTCGCACTTGAGTTGGGCAGGAATTTTTTGAAAACCCGCACGCTCCAACCTCATCCGGAATTTGAATTCCCCCGTTTGGATGTTGCGGGGGCCACGGACCGGAATAACCTCTTCGACATCTCCATACTGTGACATTATTGCGCCTAAATGGTCAGCGCTGACACAGCATGGGACGCCGAGAATGGTGACATTTGTCCTCCTCTTTTCGAGGTACTCCGGCTTGAATTGGAGGTCTTTCCAGCCAAAGTCTCCTTTTGCCACCTTTTCAGCCTCCTGCTGGGTTGGGAGCAGGATGTCCCACATCGCGTAGGACCTCTTAGTGATGTAGGTGGCCGGTATCTTGAGGTCCACCAGCATCCGGAACATTTTGTCCCTGGTGACTCCAGTGAGTCCCTTCAGTTTCGCGTCTGTTGTCACCAGGGAGACTATTCTCCTCCTCAGGTTCTCCAGAGTACCCGGGACAAGTCGAATGGTACTGCCCTCGGTATACTCCTTGTATTTTCCCCTGAAGAGTTCCCTATAGTCTTCCGGGGTCTTTTTGGACTGGGGACCCCATGCAGCGGCCTCCGGCTTGGTTTTGGCTGGGAGCTTTGTGGTGCTCCGGACTTTTGGCACTCCCCTCCTCTCCTTCTTCCTGCTAAGGCTCTCTCCTTCCGACTCCGCCGATGAAGAACCCCCCGAGGAGCACCCGAAAAACAATTTAGGGTCGTACCGGCCCTGTGCCACCCCCAAATCCAGTGATTGGGACTTTTTAAGTAAAGGGGCTTTTGTATTTTCTGCAACGGATTCAAAAGCCGTATTGTAAAATCCGGCAAAAAACTCCTCATGAGAAAGGATCACCCCTGGGATTTTCTCGAAATCCCCAAACACCAAATCTGGGCCGTCATCAGACCCTGGAGTGTCGCACGGCACGACACTCCCCAACAAGGATCCGGAGGTGCCCTGCGGGGCTACACCTCCTGGGGGGCACTCGGGTGTGCCACCCCCCGACCGGACTGGAGTGTCGCACGGCACGACACTCCCCAACAAGGATCCGGAGGTGCCCTGCGGGGCTACACCTCCTGGGGGGCACTCGGGTGTGCCACCCCCCGACCGGACTGGAGTGTCGCACGGCACGACACTCCCCAACAAGGATCCGGAGGTGCCCTGCGAGGCTACACCTCCTAGGGGGCACTCGGGTGTGCCACCCACTTTCACAGGGGTGCCCTTCGCGGCCACACCCCTCTCGCTGTCTTTAGCCAAGACAGCTCTGGCTTTTGAGACCCAGGTGGCCTCCATCGCAACTGGATCTGTCTGCTGTCCACAACCCGCCGATTCGGAATCAGGGAGACCGTCGCCAAAAGGCACGTGAGTCTTCCCCGAACCTGCCGGCTGCTTAAGTTGGGACAAGCAGTCAGACTCTGAAAAAGAATTAAAAAAATTAAATACAAGAAAGCCTAGCTCTACCAACGGGGAGCTGCCTTCCCAAGAGGGGGAGGAACTACAATAGAGAAGACCTAGCTCTACCAACGGGGAGCTGCCTCCCCAACGGGGGAGGAGTTAGACAGAAATAACATAAAAGAGAGAAAAAAGAGAAAAAAAGAGAAAAAATCCCCAAAAGGGGGAGAAAAAAGTGAAAAAAACTCCCCAAAAGGGGGAGTCGACAAAAGCCCCAAAGGGGGGCTTAGTCAATAGTAAAAAGCTTTAACCTTGCCAATAGGCCCGGTAGCTGATCACTGGACTTTGGGTAAAATGAAAATGTCGCAACTGAGAACAGATACTACACTTTGATCTTAGCCAAAAGGCCGAGAAGCGGTTTTATTTATCCTCAGGCGATTAGCAATAAACTAACCCCTTCTC
Source organism: Sepiola atlantica (assembly GCA_963556195.1). Taxonomy (NCBI): domain Eukaryota; kingdom Metazoa; phylum Mollusca; class Cephalopoda; order Sepiida; family Sepiolidae; genus Sepiola; species Sepiola atlantica. The sequence continues at coordinate 28,907,601 of OY744554.1, read as the reverse complement.
AAAGAGTGAGAAGGCAAAGCCTGGGAGGGTGGACCTCCTAAAACTGCACAGGACAAACCCACAGACCGGCTGAATCAAGACCCGAAAGCCAAGACGGAAACCGGTCTATAGGGTGTAGTATCCATCGGAACAGATACTACACTTTGATCTTAGCCAAAAGAAGAAATTATCAGAAGAAATTATCAGAAAGAACAAATTTTAGTCACATAACAAAAGCCTTTATTATGTCAGGAGTAGAACAAAACTGAATACAACAAACATCGTTCATGTATTTGGTCTTTTGGCTCGGAGCATAGTGTAGTATCTGTTCTGATACTGCACTTCAGACTGAAGCAATTTTTATTTTTGTTCCAAATGATTGAAACTTGGTGGACAAGTCGGGCATAAAAAGAAAGCCTAATTGCACCAAATATGGTTGGATTGCAGAAAGGATAGAGAATTTTATTAACGATTCATTGGGTGGCATTTTGAGGAGTCATCCTGTACATGAAGTATCTCGGTCTGTCTTGTTGGATAATGGCCCTATGGGAATGGACGTATCTGTTGGAAATTGTTGGTTTGACTTGCGCAAGTTAACGCGGGTGCAGTCGAGTGCAGAATAGGGCTTGTTCTCACAGTCAGAGCTAACAGACATGACAAGGTTACCGTGTGACGAGACCCCAGATCAAGGGTCAGTCTGCACCTGCGAGAGGCTCTGTGACGTCACTCGTTCTCGTGAGAAGCGAGTTTTCGTCAGTCTGATTCGGAAGGCGAACCGAGCAGGACGTGCGATTCACAATGTAAAAATAAGGGAAATATTTCCCTTAAGGGAATACAAGCGAGAGAAAGCCTTTCTCCCCCCCCCCTCTATGAATGGTTAAGAAAACATTGTTAACTAACTACGATAAAGTAGTGATTCGCTCTCTCCCTCTCTCTCGACGTAGTGAATGACCCCCAGTTGAAATAACAACGCTTGTAATAAAATGAATTAAATAAAAAAAGAAGAGTTTGTCTTCGGAGTGTATCATGAGGCTTTTGACAGACACGGACGGCGTGGTTCACGGCAGGAAGGAAAGAACAAAGAATTCATCCACTAGACGACACACCACCCTCTACAACAGATGAGGGAGAAAATTAAGGTATGCAACATGTCTGTTCATGGATACAATTTCAAACAAGGCTCTATATCAAGATCAAACAACTTTCTGAGTAAAATTTTATGTGGAATCTAATGGTAGTTTTAATTTTGTATTGGGACTTTTTATATTAATATTGTGCGGCCTGTATTCATGTCCCTATTTACTTCCGTCTCCGCGAGAGCAAGGTCGGTTTTTAATGCGGAGGATATCCAACACCCCAAAACGGTCATTCTGAATGAGACAAAAATAAAAATCGACTAGAAGGACCCATCCCTCTGACTGAGGACAGGAAAGATGAAATGCAACATCAGAACAGGCACTACACCTTGCTCCGAGCCAAAAGGCCCATATCGGACATCCATAAACAGCCAAGACAACACTTTATATTATGGCTGATGAGACGATAACTAAAGTGTCCCAGCATATTATTAGACGGTGATAAAACAAAGAGTGTTGGGTATTCATGACTGAAACTTAATGAGCAAGTCAGGTATAGACTGAAGTCTATTTGTACCAAATATGGTTGGATTGCAGAAAGGTTCATGAATTTTATTAACGATTCCATAGGTAGCATTTTTTTTTATTCAACCTGTGCTTTTGGATGTTTCAACTTAAATTATCCACCCGAGGGTGACCGACCCCCCCCCCCCCCCCCCAGCTCGAGTGGATAATTTTTAGCCTTTTTTGAGGTATTTTTTCTTATTTGCATTCCAGAGTGTCAGCTTAATACGAGCCCTTTGCATCATATATGCCTGGCAACGCTTAACTGCATGCACACATACGACTATAGTACCACACTATTAACCGCAGTTCTGCTGAAACTTGATATGTCTTAAAAACATCTGAATCTGGGTGAAAAGACTTTTTTCCTTATATCATTTTTACTTTAATACACATATATATATATATATATATATATATATATATATATATATATATATAGATTTAGATTTTTCACTTAGAAGATAGTTTATTCAGTGAAGACCGGGATTAGGCCAATAAAAGTAAGCTCGATGATACTCGTTTACAGGATACAGAGCATTTATATGTGATTTTTTTGAAGGCTTACCAAACCTAAGAAAATTAGTCCCAAATACATTCAAAAGAAACAGGAACAATGTGCGAGAATACACCTTCTCGTCGAGCGGCACAATGATGAAAAACCTCCCCCCCAAACAAAAATAAAACAGTCAAAACACAGTTAATTTTCTTTGCTGTTTTGCTTAGCAGCAATAATACTGCGAAAATCTTACGAGCTACTTTTTAAAGACATTTTTTATTTTTCCTCTTTATTTTTTTCTTCTGTCCTCTTCTTAAGTGACCTCAATTAAGGCAACACCACATTGTGTATTGTCAGTTGTTGAAACTCTTAATCCAGGTACTTAATTTCCCTGATGATCTGCCTGATTGGTAGTGAAACACATGTGCGAAGAAAATCTTTAATTTGATATCTATGATAAATAAATAATACTTTGAAAGAAAAAGTCTTTTGTGGTGATGAATGATCTCCTGAACGGAATGTTTTGGTAAGCCTTCAAAATAAATCACACACATATATATATATATATATATATATATATATATATATATATATATATATACAATAATATTTTTTTATAAATATTAAATATTTAAAATATACCTAGAGACATCGATGTTTCATGCTAACGCAATCTTCAGTCTAGGAACTAGTTCTCACCGGTCACCGGGCGCGAACTCCGAACACAAATCGCCACTGATTCGCAGTCGAAGATCTTACCCGGAGGCCGCTGGAAACTAATTAGTAAATAAAGGGGAATTTCAACTGTAAATAATAGAATTACTACTATCCATCAAGTAATTGAGAGTGATCAACGAGTCGGATCATTGCATATAGCTATTTGTACTACTTGTTATTGAAGCTCCACGAAAAGTGCCCAGCCTCTGTGGGAGGGGGCTGATAAACAATAATATTTTTTTTATAAATATTAAATATTTAAAATATACCTAGAGACATCGATGTTTCATGCTAACGCAATCTTCAGTCTAGGAACTAGTTCTCACCGGTCACCGGGCGCGAACTCCGAACACAAATCGCCACTGATTCGCAGTCGAAGATCTTACCCGGAGGCCGCTGGAAACTAATTAGTAAATAAAGGGGAATTTCAACTGTAAATAATAGAATTACTACTATCCATCAAGTAATTGAGAGTGATCAACGAGTCGGATCATTGCATATAGCTATTTGTACTACTTGTTATTGAAGCTCCACGAAAAGTGCCCAGCCTCTGTGGGAGGGGGCTGATAAACAATAATATTTTTTTTATAAATATTAAATATTTAAAATATACCTAGAGACATCGATGTTTCATGCTAACGCAATCTTCAGTCTAGGAACTAGTTCTCACCGGTCACCGGGCGCGAACTCCGAACACAAATCGCCACTGATTCGCAGTCGAAGATCTTACCCGGAGGCCGCTGGAAACTAATTAGTAAATAAAGGGGAATTTCAACTGTAAATAATAGAATTACTACTATCCATCAAGTAATTGAGAGTGATCAACGAGTCGGATCATTGCATATAGCTATTTGTACTACTTGTTATTGAAGCTCCACGAAAAGTGCCCAGCCTCTGTGGGAGGGGGCTGATAAACAATAATATTTTTTTTATAAATATTAAATATTTAAAATATACCTAGAGACATCGATGTTTCATGCTAACGCAATCTTCAGTCTAGGAACTAGTTCTCACCGGTCACCGGGCGCGAACTCCGAACACAAATCGCCACTGATTCGCAGTCGAAGATCTTACCCGGAGGCCGCTGGAAACTAATTAGTAAATAAAGGGGAATTTCAACTGTAAATAATAGAATTACTACTATCCATCAAGTAATTGAGAGTGATCAACGAGTCGGATCATTGCATATAGCTATTTGTACTACTTGTTATTGAAGCTCCACGAAAAGTGCCCAGCCTCTGTGGGAGGGGGCTGATAAACAATAATATTTTTTTTATAAATATTAAATATTTAAAATATACCTAGAGACATCGATGTTTCATGCTAACGCAATCTTCAGTCTAGGAACTAGTTCTCACCGGTCACCGGGCGCGAACTCCGAACACAAATCGCCACTGATTCGCAGTCGAAGATCTTACCCGGAGGCCGCTGGAAACTAATTAGTAAATAAAGGGGAATTTCAACTGTAAATAATAGAATTACTACTATCCATCAAGTAATTGAGAGTGATCAACGAGTCGGATCATTGCATATAGCTATTTGTACTACTTGTTATTGAAGCTCCACGAAAAGTGCCCAGCCTCTGTGGGAGGGGGCTGATAAACAATAATATTTTTTTTATAAATATTAAATATTTAAAATATACCTAGAGACATCGATGTTTCATGCTAACGCAATCTTCAGTCTAGGAACTAGTTCTCACCGGTCACCGGGCGCGAACTCCGAACACAAATCACCACTGATTCGCAGTCGAAAACAGGGCTACCTGGCGTTGCCTGGAGCAACTGAAAATAATATAGAACAAGTTAAAAAGTGTAACATATTTCTATTAAATATTCTATCTTTTTGCCTCTTTCTACCTCTCTCTACCTGTCCTTCTATCTTTCTCTCTTCCCCCCTCACCCTGTTTCCATCCCTCCGTCTTTCCACCCCCTCTTTCTCTTCCGCCCATATAGAGTGAAAATAAAATAAAACTGATGAGGCCTCTAGAGCGCTACTGAAACCACCCAAATAAAATTAAGTAGGCCTCCAGAGCACAAGTAAAACCACCTTTTTCTCAGTTTCTTGCCATCCCCTTTTTTCTGTGTAGAGAAATTATGTTGAGTCACTTCCTGAAGTTTGTTTCTCGAGGAATGAGTCGGTATTTTCTTTCTAAATTAGCAGATAATAAGATTGAAAATACATAAGAAAACGCCCCCCCGTCACGAAACCTGGCCCAGTTGACCCTCAAAAAATGAATATTATTTTAATTATAGATATTATTCATCCGAGGCAATGCTGTTCAAAAACATACCAACTTTGTGGGTGTTTTTTTTGTTGCTTTTGACTTTTAGCTGAACACAACTTTCCTTTACATGATATAATATATATATATATATATATATATATATATATATATATATATATAGAGAGAGAGAGAGAGAGAGAGAGAATTGTAGTTTGCTTGAGGCATTGCTGGGAATAGTAGTAGTATGTTTTTAAAAAGGCTGAGGGCAATGCAAAGTCCCGGGTAGGATGTAAACTGGAAGGAACAAACATAATAAATCGAAATCGAAATGGGACTTACTATTTATTTTTTCTTAAAATCTTACATAACAGCAAGTGTGGTGTTAGCTGTTTGTGTGTTGTCCGGATGATTATTAAAAATACTTTATTTAATATTTCAGGGAAAAAGAAACTTTCCTTTGTCAAAAATAATAAACACCAAAAGAACAACTCTGTTCGTGCAGAGAATCTACCAAAAAGTTTTTCGTAGATGCTCTGCACGGACGGAGTTTTCCTGTATATATTTATTGTGGTCTCTTGGTCTTGCCGGATTCCAGGACAAGAATTCATCTAGTCTGGTGGAGTATCCAGCTAAGTGCTGTTACTTGAGGCAACGTCACTTGGAGAAGGTGCACCATTTCTTGTATAAGCTGGTGTGGGGTAGCTATACAGAAAGATATCTTATTTAGGCTTCGAATACTATGTTATTTTGAATATTTGGTCAGGGTTTACTTGTAAGGGGAAATATCCTCATCTGAGGTTGTCCTGACAAACCCCTGTATAGAGAAACCTTAGACACTTGAGGACAGTGACTAGTAGGCATTCAAGTTCTCTCTAGCAGGCATTCAAGTTCTCTCCCGTAGGCATTCAAGTTCTCTCCTGTAGGCATTAAAGTTCTCACCTGTAGACATTCAAGTTCTCTCCAGTAAGCATTCAAGTTTTCTCCCATAGGCATTCAATTCTCTCCAGTAGGCATTCAAGTTCTCTCTAGTAGACATTCAAGTTCTCTCCAGTAGTCATTCAAGTTCTCTCCTGTAGACATTCAAGCTCTCTCCAGTAGGCATTCAAGTTTTCTCTCATAGACATTCAAGTTCTCTCTAGTAGACATTCAAGTTCTCTCCAGTAGGCATTCAAGTTCTCTCTAGTAGACATTCAAGTTCTCTCCAGTAGTCATTCAAGTTCTCTCCTGTAGACATTCAAGTTCTCTCCAGTAGGCATTCAAGTTCTCTCCAGTAGACATTCAAGTTCTCTCCCATAGGCATTCAAGTTCTCTCCAGTAGTCATTCAAGTTCTCTCCTGTAGACATTCAAGTTCTCTCCAGTAGGCATTCAAGTTCTCTCCAGTAGGCATTCAAGTTCTCTCCCATAGACATTCAAGTTCTCTCCAGTAGAAATTCAAGTTCTCTCCAGTAGGCATTCAAGTTCTCTCCAGTAGGCATTCAAGTTCTCTCTAGTAGACATTCAAGTTCTCTCCAGTAGACATCCAAGTTCTCTCCAGTAGTCATTCAAGTTCTCTCCTGTAGACATTCAAGTTCTCTCCAGTAGACATTCAAGTTCTCTCTAGTAGACATTCAAGTTCTCTCCAGTAGGCATTCAAGTTCTCTCCAGTAGGTATTCAAGTTCTCTCTAGTAGACATTCAAGTTCTCTCCTATAGGCATTTAAGTTCTCTCCAGTAGGCATTCAAGTTCTCTCCAGTAGGCATTCAAGTTCTCTCCTGTAGGCATTCAAGTTCTCTCCAGTAGACATTCAAGTTCTCTCCTATAGGCATTTAAGTTCTCTCCAGTAAGCATTCAAGTTCTCTCCAGTAGGCATTCAAGTTTTCTCTCATAGGCATTCAATTCTCTCCAATAGGCATTCAAGTTCTCTCCAGTAGACATTCAAGTTCTCTCCAGTAGACATTTAAGTTTTCTACCGTAGGCATTCAAGTTTTTTCTTGTTTGTGTGTGTGTTCAATTATTAACTGCCGTTTACTTTTATGAATGACTAGCGGGGCTACCCGGCGTTGCTCGGGATCATTAAAACATATAATTGAAGAAAAATCGTGTGTGTAACATCTTTATATACAAACTTCTATTTCCCCCCCCCACCTTCTCTATAGCCGTCTCTTTATCTTTCTACCTTTCTCTTCCCTGGTCGCCGCATTTCACCGCTACTTTCTAATTTTGCCTTTTGCGAAAGCTGTTCTTTCCCCACAATTTCTCCTACGTTGCCCAGGGCAATAGTATGATATATTTCTATAAAAAGTAACACCTCTATCTGCGCCTTCTATATAGGTACTTATCTCCACCCCGGTGTTCATGCTATATACGTATCTATCATCACCCCGGTGCGCATACTATATACGTACCTATCGCCGCCCCAGTGCACATACTATATACGTACCTATCGCCGCCCCAGTTCAGATACTATTTAAGTACCTATCGCTGCCCCGTTGCGAATGCTAAATAGTACCTATCGCCGCCCCGGTGTGCATGCTACATAAGTACCTATCGCTGCCCTAGTGGGAATAATTAATATGTACATATTGCCGCATTGGTGCGAATTTCTAAATACGTACCTATCACCACTTTGGTGCGAATGCTAAATACGTACCTATCGCCGGCCAGATGCCAATGCTAAATACGTACCTATAGCCGCCCTGGTGTGAATGCTAAATACGTACCTATAGCCGCCCCGATGCGAATGCTAAATACGTACCTATCACCACCCTGGTGCAAATGCGAAATACATACCTTTCGCCGTTCTGGTGCACGTGCTATATACGTACCTATTGCCGCCCCGGTGCACGTGCTATATATGTACTGATCGCCGCCCCGGTGCGCATGCTATGTACGTACTTATTGCTGCCCATGTGTACATGCTATATACGTAGCTATCGCCACCCCTGAATTCTGAATACGTACCTATCGCCGCCCCGGTGTGGAAGCTAAATATGTACATATCTCCGCCCCGGTACGAATGCTAAATACATACATATCGCCGCCCTAGTGTGATTTCTAAATACGTACCTATCGTGGCTCCTGTGTGAATTCTAAATACGTACCTATCGCCGCCCCGGTGCGGAAGCTAAATACATACATATCGCCACCCCGGTGCGAATGCTAAATACATACCTATCGCCGCCCCGGTGCGAATGCTAAATACATACCTGTCGCCGCCTCGGTGCGAATGCTAAATACATACCTGTCGCCGCCCCGGTGCGAATGCTAAATACATACCTATCGCCGCCCCGGTGTGAATGCTAAATACATACCTATCGCCGCCCCGGTGTGAATGCTAAATACATACCTATCGCCGCCCTGGTGTGAATGCTAAATACGTACCTTTCGCCGCCCCGGTGCGCCTGCTATATACGTACCTACTGCTGCCCCGGTGCGCGTGCTATATATGAACCGATCGCTGCCCCAGTGCGCATGCATAATACATACATATCACGTACTTATTGCCGCCCATGTGCACATGCTATATACGTACCTATCGCCACCGCTGAATGCTAAATAAGTACCTATCTACGCCCAGGGATGAATGCTAAATACGTACATATTGCCGTCCAGGTGTTCATACACCATATGTACCTATCACTGCCCCAGTGCGAATACTAAATATGTACATATCGCCACCCCGGTGAGATTGCTGAATACATACCTATCGCAACCCCGGTGCGAATGCTAAATACGTAGCTATAGCCACCCCTATGCACTACTATATAGTACCTATTGCCACCCCGGTACACATACTATATATAAACCTATCGCCGACCCGGTGTGCATACTATATTCGTACCTATCGCGGCTCTGGTGCGCATACTACATACTTACCTATCTCTGCAAGGGTACACATACTATATATGTACCAATCTCCAGCCCAGTTCGCATACGTAAGAACTTATATTTATTCGGCCCTGTCGTGTTAGAAAAACAAAATAGTGTTCATTTATGTATTGTCACTATCATAAATATAAATATTTTTAGTTACAAACAGAAAAAAATACATTTTTTTGCCTCCCCACAAGAAATTTTTTTTTCTATCCTCCCACATAATTAGAAATATTTTTAATTTAAAGGAAAAAAAAAGAAAAATTTTTGACGCCCTTACACCCCAAAAATATTTTTATTTTAAAAAAGAAAAAAAAAAAAATTTTTTAGCCCCCTCCCCCGAAAATTTTTTTTTTCATTCTCCCCATACACATAAATATTTTCAATGAAAAAGATAAAAGACAAAATAAATGTTTTGCCTCCCCTCCAATTTTTTTTATACTCCCGATGCGCATGCTATATACGTATTTATTGCCGCCCATGTGCACATGCTATATACTTCCTATCGCCACCGCTGAATGCTAAATACGTACCTATTGCTGTCGCAGTGCGAATGCTAAATAGGTTTTCAGCGTAGATGCTCTTAAAATATTATCCAAACCTATCACTACAGTAGCTCTATCTAGGACATTGAACAATTTTCTCCCGGACAACGCCGAGTACTTTAAAAATCAAAGAGGCCTCCTGAGGACTACTGAAATAACTTAGGTATCCTCTCTCCTTCTGATCTGCCAAATAGTCCAAAGGGGAACGAAGATGGCGTTAAAATATTTTCAAAACCTATCACTACAGTATCTCTATCTAGGACATTGAGCACTTTTCTCCCGGACAACGCCGAGTATTTGAAAATCAAGGAGGCCTCCTGAGCACTACTGAAATCACTCTTATCGATTCCCCAATCCTTTTCAGCATAGATGCTGTTAAAATATTATCCAAACCTATCACTACAGTAGCTCGATCAAGGACATTGAGCACTTTTTTCCCGGACAACGCCGAGTACTTTGAAAATCAAAGAGGCCTCCTGAGCACTACTGAAATAACTCTTATCGATTCCCCCATCCTTTTCAGCGTAGATGCTGTTAAAATATTATCCAAACCTTTCTCTACAGTAGCTCTATCTAGGACATTGAGCACTTTTCTCCCGGACAACGCCGAGTACTTTGATAATCAAGGAGGCCTCCTGAGGACTACTGAAATCACTAAGGTATCCCTCTTTTTGATCTGCCAAATAGTCCAAAGGGGAACGAAGATGGCTTTAAAATATTTTCCAAACCTATCACTACAGTATCTCTATCTAGGACATTGAGCACTTTTCTCCCGGACAACGCCGAGTATTTGAAAATCAAAGAGGCCTCCTGAGCACTACTGAAATAACTCTTATCGATCCCCCCATCCTTTTCAGCGTAGATGCTGTTAAGATATTATGCAAACCTATCACTACAGTAGGTCTATCTAGGACATTGAGCACTTTTTTCCCGGACAACGCCGAGTACTTTGAAAATCAAAGAGGCCTCCTGAGCACTACTGAAATAACTCTTATCGATTCCCCCATCCTTTTCAGCGTAGATGCTGTTAAAATATTATCCAAACCTTTCTCTACAGTAGCTCTATCTAGGACATTGAGCACTTTTTCCCGGACAACGCCGAGTACTATGACCTGATATAACCGGACACAATTTAGGGCAAGACCGGGTACATCCAGCAAGGGATTATTGGACAGGTGCGAATGTGATTGAGCTACCCTTGTTTCACTACACACTTATAACGTAGGATTCCTATGTTGTTATTGATTTATCCGGACAGAAGTTATTGGATGATCTGATACAACCGGGCTGAATGTCGGGCAAGACCGGGTACATCCGGCAAGGGATTATGGGATGTTTACAGTGACTCTGCATTTTTATCGGATTAGTACATAAATACATTAGATTATTTCGAATATACTACATATTAACGTTGAAAAAGTGGTGTAAAATACGAAAAAACTGCTACCTTTTGTCGGAAAGTTGATAAATAGCTGAATTTCGGATGTTTCTCGGCCTTTTGGCTAAGATCAAAGTGTAGTATCTGTTCTCGGCATTATTGCCTTGAGATCAAGTGTATATCTAGTCCTATCCGATAGGTGTCGATCTTACACTGTCGAATCAAAAATCAGATTATCATTTTATTTTTTAATCCCTTTTCCTTTAGCTCACTTCCTCTCCCCTAAAGTACCGGTTGATATACCCCCAAGGTCGGGATCTGTCTCACCGACGACTCCCCCCAAATTTCGCCTGAGGCGCTGACACCGGCGAATACCGACACTCCCCCTCCCCCAAATTTCGCCTGCCTCACCAGCGTATGCCAATACGCCCCATCCTCAAATTTCGCCTGAGGCGCCCCACAGGCGATCGTTCATACCGCCGAATGCCGACATTTCCCTCCTCCCCTCCCCAGATTGGCCTGAGCCGCCGAATGCCGACATTCCCCCTCGCCAGATTTGGCCTGAGGCGCTCACACCGGCGAATGCCGACACTCCCCCTCCCCCAAATTTCACCTGAAGCGCTCACACCGGCGAATGCCGACACCCCCGCCCCCCGAAAGGAGGAGGGATTGCCTATCATGATAACAGAACGGCCATAGGGAGGGTGGGGGATATTAGCGTCTATAAATAATTAAGAAAGAAAGTGTGGGAGTGAGCGGGAAAAAAGAAAGAAAGAAAAAAATGGTTGTAGTGTGAGTGAATTTCTTCCTGCCACTCTCTGACGTCAGGGTACCCACACATAGTTCGTGCGGTCGCAGGGTACCCACACATACTTCGTGCGGTCGCAGAGTACCCACACATCGTGCGGTCGCAGGGTACCCACACATACTTCGTACGGTCGCAGGGTACCCACACATACTTCGTCCGGACGCAGGGTACCAACACATACTTCGTCCGGTCGCAGGGTACCAACACATAATTCGTCCGGGTGGGGGATATTAGCGTCTATAAATAATTAAGAAAGAAAGTGTGGGAGTGAGCGGGAAAAAAGAAAGAAAGAAAAAAATGGTTGTAGTGTGAGTGAATTTCTTCCTGCCACTCTCTGACGTCAGGGTACCCACACAAAGTTCGTGCGGTCGCAGGGTACCCACACATACTTCGTGCGGTCGCAGGGTACCCACACATCGTGCGGTCGCAGGGTACCCACACATACTTCGTACGGTCGCAGGGTACCCACACATATTCGTGCGGTCGCAGAGTACCCACAAATACTTCGTGCGGTCGCAGGGTACCCACACATATTTCGTGCGGTCGCAGGGTACCCACACATACTTCGTCCGGCAGCAGGGTACCCACACATACTTCGTTCGGTCGCAGCGTACCCAAACATACTTTGTCCGGTCGCAGGGTACCCACACATTCTTCGTGCGGTCGCAGGGTACCCACACATATTTCGTCCGGTCGCAGGGTACCCACACATACTTCGTACGGTCGCAGGGTACCCACACATATTCGTGCGGTCGCAGGGTACCCACACATACTTCGTTCGGTCGCAGGGTACCCACACATACTTCGTTCGGTCGCAGGGTACCCACACATACTTCGTGCGGTCGTAGGGTACCCACACATACTTCGTCCGGTCGAAGGGTACCCACACATACTTCGTTCGGTCGCAGGGTACCCACACATATTTCGTGCGGTCGCAGGGTACCCACACATACTTCGTCCGGCAGCAGGGTACCCACACATACTTCGTTCGGTCGCAGCGTACCCAAACATACTTTGTCCGGTCGCAGGGTACCCACACATTCTTCGTGCGGTCGCAGGGTACCCACACATATTTCGTCCGGTCGCAGGGTACCCACACATACTTCGTACGGTCGCAGGGTACCCACACATATTCGTGCGGTCGCAGGGTACCCACAAATATTTCGTGCGGTCGCAGGGTACCCACACATACTTCGTTCGGTCGCAGGGTACCCACACATACTTCGTGCGGTCGTAGGGTACCCACACATACTTCGTCCGGTCGAAGGGTACCCACACATACTTCGTCCGGTCGCACGGTACCTACACATAGTTCGTCCGGTCGCAGGGTACCCACACATACTTCGTCCGGTCGCAGGGTACCCACAGATAGTTCGTGCGGTCGCAGGGTACCCACACATACTTTGTGCGGTCGCAGGGTACCCACACATACTTCGTCCGGACGCAGGGTACCAACACATACTTCGTCCGGTCGCAGGGTACCAACACATAATTCGTCCGGACGCAGGGTACCCACACATATTTCGTTCGGTCACAGGGTACCCACACATACTTCGTGCGATCGCAGGGTACCCATACATACTTCTCCGGTCGCAGGGTACCCACACATATTCGTGCGGTCGCAAAGTACCCACAAATACTTCGTGCGGTCGCAGGGTACCCACACATATTTCGTGCGGTCGCAGGGTACCCACACATACTTCGTCCGGCAGCAGGGTACCCACACATACTTCGTTCGGTCGCAGCGTACCCAAACATACTTTGTCCGGTCGCAGGGTACCCACACATTCTTCGTGCGGTCGCAGGGTACCCACACATATTTCGTCCGGTCGCAGGGTACCCACACATACTTCGTACGGTCGCAGGGTACCCACACATATTCGTGCGGTCGCAGGGTACCCACAAATATTTCGTGCGGTCGCAGGGTACCCACACATATTCGTTCGGTCGCAGGGTACCCACACATACTTCGTTCGGTCGCAGGGTACCCACACATACTTCGTCCGGCAGCAGGGTACCCACACATACTTCGTTCGGTCGCAGCGTACCCAAACATACTTTGTCTGGTCGCAGGTACCCACACATTCTTCGTGCGGTCGCAGGGTACCCACACATATTTCGTCCGGTCGTGGGTACCCACACATACTTAGTACGGTCGCAGGGTACCCACATATATTCGTGCGGTCGCAGGGTACCCACAAATATTTCGTGCGGTCGCAGGGTACCCACACATACTTCGTTCGGTCGCAGGGTACCCACACATACTTCGTTCGGTCGCAGGGTACCCACACATACTTCGTGCGGTCGTAGGGTACCCACACATACTTCGTCCGGTCGAAGAGTACCCACACATACTTCGTCCGGTCGCAGGGTACCTACACATAGTTCGTCCGGTCGCAGGGTACCCACACATACTTCGTTCGGTCGCAGCGTACACAAACATACTTTGTCCGGTCGCAGGGTACCCACACATACTTCGTGCGGTCGCAGGGTACCCACACATATTTCGTCCGGTCGCAGGGTACCCACACATACTTCGTTCGGTCGCAGGGTACCCACAAATATTTCGTGCGGTCGCAGGGTACCCACACATATTCGTTCGGTCGCAGGGTACCCACAAATCCTCTGTGCGGTCGCAGGGTACCCACACATACTTCGTCCGGCAGCAGGGTACCCACACATACTTCGTTCGGTCGCAGCGTACCCAAACATACTTCGTTCGGTCGCAGGGTACCCACACATACTTCGTGCGGTCGTAGGGTACCTATACATACTTCGTCCGGTCGCAGGGTACCCACACATATTCGTGCGGGCGCAGAGTACCCACAAATACTTCGTGCGGTCGCAGGGTACCCACACATACTTCGTTCGGTCGCAGGGTACCCACACATACTTCGTTCGGTCGCAGGGTACCCACACATACTTCGTGCGGTCGTAGGGTACCTATACATACTTCGTCCGGTCGCAGGGTACCCACACATATTCGTGCGGTCGCAGAGTACCCACAAATACTTCGTGCGGTCGCAGGGTACCCACACATATTTCGTGCGGTCGCAGGGTACCCACACATACTTCGTCCGGCAGCAGGGTACCCACACATACTTCGTTCGGTCGCAGCGTACACAAACATACTTTGTCCGGTCGCAGGGTACCCACACATTCTTCGTGCGGTCGCAGGGTACCCACACATATTTCGTCCGGTCGCAGGGTACCCACACATACTTCGTACGGTCGCAGGGTACCCACACATATTCGTGCGGTCGCAGGGTACCCACAAATATTTTGTGCGGTCGCAGGGTACCCACACATACTTCGTTCGGTCGCAGGGTACCCACACATACTTCGTTCGGTCGCAGGGTACCCACACATACTTCGTCCGGCAGCAGGGTACCCACACATACTTCGTTCGGTCGCAGGGTACCCACACATACTTCGTCCGGCAGCAGGGTACCCACACATATTTCGTTCGGTCACAGGGTACCCACACATAGTTCGTCCGGTCGCAGGGTACCTATACATACTTCGTCCGGTCGCAGGGTACCCACACATATTTGTGCGGTCGCAGAGTACCCACACATACTTCGTGCGGTCGCAGGGTACCCACACATATTTCGTCCGGACGCAGGGTACCAACACATACTTCGTACGGTCGCAGGGTACCAACACATACTTCGTCCGGTCGCAGGGTACCAACACATAATTCGTCCGGACGCAGGGTACCCACACATATTTCGTTCGGTCACAGGGTACCCACACATACTTCGTGCGATCGCAGGGTACCTATACATACTTCGTCCGGTCGCAGGGTACCCACACATATTCGTGCGGTCGCAGAGTACCTACAAATACTTTGTGCGGTCGCAGGGTACCCACACATATTTCGTGCGGTCGCAGGGTACCCACACATACTTCGTCCGGCAGCAGGGTACCCACACATACTTCGTTCGGTCGCCGCGTACCCAAACATACTTTGTCCGGTCGCAGGGTACCCACACATATTTCGTGCGGTCGCAGGGTACCCACACATACTTCGTTCGGTCGCAGGGTACCCACACATACATCGTACGGCCGCAGGGTACCCACACATATTCGTGCGGTCGCAGGGTACCCACACATACTTCGTCCGGACGCAGGGTACCCACACATACTTCGTCCGGTCGCAGGGTACCTACACATAGTTCGTCCGGTCGCAGGGTACCTATACATACTTTGTCTGGTCGCAGGGTACCCACACATAGTTCGTGCGGTCGCAGGGTTCCCACACATACTTCGTGCGGTCGCAGGGTACCCACACATACTTCGTCCGGACGCAGGGTACAAACACATACTTCGTCCGGTCGCAGGGTACCCACACATACTTCGTCCGGTCGCAGGGTACCCACACATACTTCGTGCGGTCGTAGGGTACCCACACATACTTCGTTCGGTCACAGGGTACCCACACATACTTCGTGCGATCGCAGGGTACCCACAAATACTTCGTGCGGTCGCAGGGTACCCACACATACTTCGTCCGGTCGCAGGGTACCTACACATACTTCGTGCGGTCGCAGGGTACCCACACATACTTCGTGCGGTCGCAGGGTACCCACAAATACTTCGTGCGGTCGCAGGGTACCCACACATACTTCGTCCGGTCGCAGGGTACCCACACATACTTCGTGCGGTCGCAGGGTACCTATACATACTTCGTCAGGCAGCAGGGTACCCACACATACTTCGTGCGGTCGCTAAGTACCCACACATACTTCGTGCGGTCGCAGGGTACCTACACATACTTCGTGCGGTCGCAGGGTACCAACACATACTTCGTCCGGTCGCAGGGTACCCACACATACTTCGTCCGGTCGCAGGGTACCCACAAATACTTCGTCCGGTCGCAGGGTACCCACACGTACTTCGTGCGGTCGCAGGGTACCCACACATATTTCGTTCGGTCACAAGGTACCCACACATACTTCGTGCGGTCGCACGGTACCCACACATACTTCTTCCGGTCGCAGGGTACCCACAAATACTTCGTCCGGTCGCAGGGTACCCACACATATTTCGTGCGGTCGCAGGGTACCTATACATACTTCGTCCGGTCGCAGGGTACCCACACATACTTCGTACGGTCGCAGGGTACCTACACATACTTCGTCCGGTCGCAGGGTACTCACACATACTTCGTCCGGTCGCAGGGTACCCACACATACTTTGTGCGGTCGCAAGGTACCTATACATACTTCGTCCGGTCGCAGGGTACCCACAAATACTTCGTCCGGTCGCAGGGTACCCACACATACTTCGTCCGGTCGCAGGGTACCAACACATACTTCGTGCGGTCGCAGGGTACCCACACATACTTTTTTCGGTCGCAGGGTACCCACAAATACTTCGTCCGGTCGCAGGGTACCCACAAATACTTCGTGCGGTCGAAGGGTACCCACACATACTTCGTGCGGTCGCAGGGTACCTATACATACTTCGTCCGGTCGCAGGGTACCCACACATACTTCGTGCGGTCACAGGGTACCTATACATACTTCGTCCGGTCGCAGGGTACCCACACATACTTCGTACGGTCGCAGGGTACCTACACATACTTCGTCCGGTCGCAGGGTACTCACACATACTTCGTCCGGTCGCAGGGTACCCACACATACTTTGTGCGGTCGCAGGGTACCTATACATACTTCGTCCGGTCGCAGGGTACCCACACATACTTCGTCCGGTCGCAGGGTACCAACACATACTTCGTCCGGTCGCAGGGTACCAACACATACTTCGTCCGGTCGCAGGGTACCCACACATACTTCGTCCGGTCGCAGGGTACCCACACATACTTCGTGCGGTCGCAGGGTACCCACACATACTTCGTGCGGTCGCAGGGTACCCACACGTACATCGTGCGGTCGCAGGGTACCCACACATACTTCGTCAGGCAGCAGGGTACCCACACATACTTCGTCAGGTCGCAGGGTACCCACACATACCCTACCTCTACACTGCTCAAAAAAGGAGGAGGTAATGCATGGGATGAGGGCATCATGACAACGGAACCGATACGACCCTACCTCAACACTTCTCAAAAAAGGAGGAGGTAATGCATGGGAATAGTGCATCATGACAACGGAACCGATACGACCCTACCTCAACACTTCTCAAAAAAGGAGGAGATAATGCATGGGATGAGGGCATCATGACAACGGAACCGATACGACCCTACCTCAACACTTCTCAAAAAAGGAGGAGATAATGCATGGGATGAGGGCATCATGACAACGGAACCGATACGACCCTACCCCTACACTTCTCAAAAAAGTAGGAGGTAATTCATGTGATGAGCACATCATGATAACGGAACCGATACTATTCTACATCTACACTTCTCAAAAAAGGAGGAGGTAATGCATGGGATCAGTGCATCATGACAACTGAACCGATACTACAGTACCCCTACACTTCTCAAAAAAGGAGGAGGTAATGCTCACACCGGCGAATACCGTACCCCCCCCCCCCCCCAATTTGGCCTGAAAGGAGGAGGTAATTCCTATCATGATAACAGAACGGCCACAGGGAGGGAGGGGGGGGGGAATATTATCGTCTATTAATAATTAAGAAAGAAAGTGTGAGAGGGAAAAATTCACAGAAAGGAAAACTGCCACTCTCTGACGTCATGATGACCTGATATAACCGGACACAATTTAGGGCAAGACCGGGTACATCCGGCAAGGGATTATGGGACAGGTGCGGATGTGATTGAGCAACCCTTGTTTCACTACACACTCTTAACGTAGGATTCCTATGTTGTTATTGATGCAACCGGACAGAAGTTATTGGATGATCTGATACAACCGGACACAATTTAGGGCAAGACCGGTTACATCCGGCAAGGGATTATGGGATGTTTACAATGACTATGCATTTTTATCGGATTAGTACATAAATACATTAGATTATTTCGAATTTACTACATATTAACGTTGAAATTTCGTGAAAAATACGAAAAAACTGCTACCTTTTGTCGGAAAGTGGTCCGGTTGACTGTCCGGTCGCAGGGTACCCACACATACTTCGTGCGGTCGCAAGGTACCTATACATACTTGGTCCGGTCGCAGGGTACCCACACATACTTCGTACGGTCGCAGGGTACCTACACATACTTCGTCCGGTCGCAGGGTACTCACACATACTTCGTCCGGTCGCAGGGTACGCACACATACTTCGTGCGGTCGCAGGGTACCTATACATACTTCGTCCGGTCGCAGGGTACCCACACATACTTCGTACGGTCGCAGGGTACCTACACATACTTCGTCCGGTCGCAGGGTACTCACACATACTTCGTCCGGTCGCAGGGTACCCACACATACTTTGTGCGATCGCAGGGTACCTATACATACTTTGTCCGGTCGCAGGGTACCCACACATATTCGTGCGGTCGCAGAGTACCCACAAATACTTTGTGCGGTCGCAGGGTACCCACACATATTTCGTGCGGTCGCAGGGTACCCACACATACTTCGTCCGGCAGCAGGGTACCCACACATACTTCGTTCGGTCGCAGCGTACCCAAACATACTTTGTCCGGTCGCAGGGTACCCACACATTCTTCGTACGGTCGCAGGGTACCCACACATACTTCGTGCGGTCGCAAGGTACCTATACATACTTGGTCCGGTCGCAGGGTACTCACACATACTTCGTCCGGTCGCAGGGTACCCACACATACTTCGTGCGGTCGCAGGGTACCTATACATACTTCGTCCGGTCGCAGGGTACCCACACATACTTCGTCCGGTCGCAGGTCGCAGGGTACCCACACATACTTCGTCCGGTCGCAGGGTACCCACACATACTTCGTCCGGTCGCAGGGTACCAACACATACTTCGTCCGGTCGCAGGGTACCCACACATACTTCGTCCGGTCGCAGGGTACCCACACATACTTCGTGCGGTCGCAGGGTACCCACACATACTTCGTGCGGTCGCAGGGTACCCACACGTACATCGTGCGGTCGCAGGGTACCTACACATATTTCGTTCGGTCGCAGGGTACCCACACATACTTCGTCAGGCAGCAGGGTACCCACACATACTTCGTCAGGTCGCAGGGTACCCACACATACCCTACCTCTACACTGCTCAAAAAAGGAGGAGGTAATGCATGGGAATAGTGCATCATGACAACGGAACCGATACGACCCTACCTCAACACTTCTCAAAAAAGGAGGAGATAATGCATGGGATGAGGGCATCATGACAACGGAACCGATACGACCCTACCTCAACACTTCTCAAAAAAGGAGGAGATAATGCATGGGATGAGGGCATCATGACAACGGAACCGATACGACCCTACCTCAACACTTCTCAAAAAAGGAGGAGATAATGCATGGGATGAGGGCATCATGACAACGGAACCGATACGACCCTACCTCAACACTTCTCAAAAAAGGTGGAGATAATGCATGGGATGAGGGCATCATGACAACGGAACCGATACGACCCTACCCCTACACTTCTCAAAAAAGGAGGAGGTAATTCATGTGATGAGCACATCATGATAACGGAACCGATACTATTCTACATCTACACTTCTCAAAAAAGGAGGAGGTAATGCATGGGATCAGTGCATCATGACAACTGAACCGATACTACAGTACCCCTACACTTCTCAAAAAAGGAGGAGGTAATGCTCACACCGGCGAATACCGTACCCCCCCCCCCAATTTGGCCTGAAAGGAGGAGGTAATCCCAATTTGGCCTGAAAGGAGGAGGTAATTCCTATCATGATAACAGAACGGCCACAGGGAGGGAGGGGGGGGGGAATATTATCGTCTATTAATAATTAAGAAAGAAAGTGTGAGAGGGAAAAATTCACAGAAAGGAAAACTGCCACTCTCTGACGTCATGATGACCTGATATAACCGGACACAATTTAGGGCAAGACCGGGTACATCCGGCAAGGGATTATGGGACAGGTGCGGATATGATTGAGCAACCCTTGTTTCACTACACACTCTTAACGTAGGATTCCTATGTTGTTATTGATGCAACCGGACAGAAGTTATTGGATGATCTGATACAACCGGACACAATTTAGGGCAAGACCGGGTACATCCGGCAAGGGATTATGGGATGTTTACAATGACTATGCATTTTTATCGGATTAGTACATAAATACATTAGATTATTTCGAATTTACTACATATTAACGTTGAAATTTCGTGAAAAATACGAAAAAACTGCTACCTTTTGTCGGAAAGTGGTCCGGTTGACTGTCAGCGAGTGAATCGATTTTCGCGATTTTTAGATATTTTACATCCGGGATTTGTGCGGTCCTGTAGATGTCAACTTTTTGACATGTCGTCGGGTAGTTTTTGAGGAGATACTGGACATACAAACAAACAAACAAACATACAAACAGACAACTGCCCTTTATATAAGAGACTAGCGGGGCTACCCGGCGTTGCTCGGGGTCATAAAAACATATATTTGAAGAAAGATCGTGTGTGTAACATCTTTATATTCAAACTTCTATGTCCGCCCCCTCTCTCTATAACCGTCTTTTTATCTGCTACCTTTCTCTTCCCTGGTCGCCCCATTTCGCGCTACTTTCTAATTTTGCCTTTTGCAAAAGCTTTTTCTTCCCCACCATTTCTCCTATTGCCCAAGGTAATAGTATGACATATTTCTATAAAAAGTAACACCTCTATCTGCGCCTTCTATATAGGTACTTATCTCCACCCCGGTGTTCATACTATATACGTATCTATCATCACCCCGGTGCGCATACTATATACGTACCTATCGCCGCCCCAGTGCACATACTATATACGTACCTATCGCTGCCCCGGTGCAGATACTATTTAAGTACCTATCGCCGCCCCATTGCGAATGCTAAATAGTACCTATCGTTGCCCCGGTGTGAATGCTAAATACATGCCAATTGCGCCCCGGTGTGCATGCTACATAAGTACCTATCGCTGCCCTAGTGCGAATAATTAATATGTACATATTGCTGCTTTGGTGTGAATGCTAAATACATACCTATTGCGCCCCGGTGTGCATGCTACATAAGTACCTATCGCTGCCCTAGTGCGAATACTAAAGACATACCAATTGCGCCCTGGTGTGCATGCTACATAAGTACCTATCACTGCCCTAGTGCTAATAATTAATATGTACATATTGCCGCTTTGGTGTGAATGCTAAATACGTACCTATCGCCGGCCCAGTGCGAATGCTAAATACGTACCTATAGCCGCCCTGGTGCGAATGCTAAATACGTACCTATAGCCGCCCCAGTGCGAATGCTAAATACGTACCTATCACCACTACGGTGCGAATGCGAAATACATACCTTTCGCCGCCCCGGTACGCATGCAATATATGTACTGATCGCCGCCGCAGAGCGCATGCTATGTACGTACTTATTGCTGCCCGTGTGTACATGCTATATACGTAGCTATCGCCACCCCTGAATTCTGAATACGTACCTATCGCCGCCCTGGTGTAGAAGCTAAATACGTACATATCGCCGCCCCGGTGCGAATGCTAAATACATACCTATCACCGCCCCGGTGTGAATTCTAAATACGTACCTATTGTCGCCCCGGTGTGAATTCTAAATACGTACCTATCGCCGCCCCGGTGCGGAAGCTAAATACGTACATATCGCTGCCCCGGTGCGAATGCTAAATACATACCTATCGCTGCCCCGGTGTGAATGCTAAATACGTACCTATCGCCGCCCCGGTGCTAATTTTAAATATGTACCTTTCGCCGCCCCGGTGTGAATTTTAAATATGTACCTTTCGCCGCCCCGGTGTGAATTTTAAATATGTACCTTTCGCCGCCCCTGTGCGCGTGCTTTATACGTACCTATCGCCGCCCCGGTGCGCGTGCTATATATGAACCGATCGCTTCCTCAGTGCGCATGCTAAATACATACCTATCACTGCCCCGGTGTGCATACTATATACGTACTTATTACCGCCCATGTGCACATGCTATATAAGTACCTATCACCACTGCTGAATGCTAAATAAGTACCTATCGCCGCCCCGGTGTGGAAGCTAAATACAGACATATCGCCGCCCCTAAATTTGGGCAGACCCTAAAAAATTTGGCCTGACCCCTAAAATTTTTCCCGTCCCCTAAATCTCTCCAGCCCCCTAATTTTTCACTCTCCCCCAACCATGAGAAATATTTTGAGTTCAAAACAAAAAAAAACAGAAAAATTTGTCCTGACCCCTAACAAGTTCGTCCTGACCCCTAAAATTTTCCCCGACCCCTAAATCTCTCCAGCCCCCTAATTTTTCACTCTCCTCCCACCCTGAGAAATATTTTGACTTCAAAACAAAAAAAAACAAAAAAAATTTGGCCTGACCCCTAAAAAGTTCGTCCTGACCCCTAAAATTTTCCCCGACCCGTAAATCTCTCCAGTCCCATAATGTCTCACTCTCCCCCAACCATGAGATATATTTTGACTTCAAAACAAAAAAAAACAAAAAAGTTCGTGCCCCCTAAAATTTTCCCCGACCCCTAAATCTCTCCAGCCCCCCTAATTTTTCACTTTCCCCCAACCCTGAGAAATATTTTTACTTCAAAACAAAAAAAAACAAAAAAAAAGAAAAAAATTTGGCCTGACCCCTAAAAAGTTCGTCCTGACCCCTAAAATTTTCCCCGACCCCTAAATCTCTCCAGCCCCCTAATTTTTCACTCTCCTCCAACCATGAGAAATATTTTGACTTCAAAACAAAAAAAAAAGAAAAAAATTTGGCCTGACCCCTAAAAAGTTCGTCCTGACCCCTAAAATTTTCCCCGATCCCTAAATCTCTCCAGCCCCCTAATTTTTCACTCTCCTCCAACCATGAGAAATATTTTGACTTCAAAACAAAAAAAAACAGAAAAATTTGGCCTGACCCCTAAAAAGTTCGTCCTGACCCCTAAAATTTTCCCCGACCCCTAAATCTCTCCAGCCCCCTAATTTTTCACTCTCCCACAACCATGAGAAATATTTTGACTTCAAAACAAAAAAAAAGAAAAAAATTTGGCCCGACCCCTAAAAAGTTCGTCCTGACCCCTAAAATTTTCCCCGACCCCTAAATCTCTCCAGCCCCCTAATTTTTCACTCTCCTCCAACCATGAGAAATATTTTGACTTCAAAACAAAAAAAAAGAAAAAAATTTGGCCTGACCCCTAAAAAGTTCGTCCTGACCCCTAAAATTTTCCCCGACCCCTAAATCTCTCCAGCCCCCTAATTTTTCACTCTCCCCCAACCATGAGATATATTTTGACTCCAAAACAAAAAAAAAGAAAAAAATTTGGCCTGACCCCTAAAAAGTTCGTCCTGACCCCTAAAATTTTCCCCGACCCCTAAATCTCTCCAGCCCCCTAATTTTTCACTCTCCCCCAACCATGAGAAATATTTTGACTTCAAAACAAAAAAAAACAAAAAAATTTGGCCTGACCCCTAAAAAGTTCGTCCTGACCCCTAAAATTTTCCCGATCCCTAAATCTCTCCAGCCCCCTAATTTTTCACTCTCCTCCAGCCATGAGAAATATTTTGACTTCAAAACAAAAAAAAACAAAAAAATTTTACCTGACCCCTAAAAAGTTCGTCCTGACCCTTAAAATTTTCCCCGACCCCTAAATCTCTCCAGCCCCCTAATTTTTCACTCTCCCCCAACCAAGAGAAATATTTTGACTTCAAAACAAAAAAAAACAAAAAAATTTGGCCTGACCCCTAAAAAGTTCGTCCTGACCCCTAAAATTTTCCACGACCCCTAAATCTCTCCAGCCCCCTAATTTTTCACTCTCCCCCAACCCTGAGAAATATTTTGACTTCAAAACAAAAAAAAACAAAAAAAAAGAAAAAAATTTGGCCTGACCCCTAAAAAGTTCGTCCTGACCCCTAAAATTTTCCCCGACCCCTAAATCTCTCCAGCCCCCTAATTTTTCACTCTCCCCCAACCATGAGATATATTTTGACTCCAAAACAAAAAAAAAGAAAAAAATTTGGCCTGACCCCTAAAAAGTTCGTCCTGACCCCTTAAATTTTCCCCGACCCCTAAATCTCTCCAGCCCCCTAATTTTTCACTCTCCCCCAACCATGAGAAATATTTTGACTTCAAAACAAAAAAAAACAAAAAAATTTGGCCTGACCCCTAAAAAGTTCGTCCTGACCCCTAAAATTTTCCCGATCCCTAAATCTCTCCAGCCCCCTAATTTTTCACTCTCCTCCAGCCATGAGAAATATTTTGACTTCAAAACAAAAAAAAACAAAAAAATTTTACCTGACCCCTAAAAAGTTCGTCCTGACCCTTAAAATTTTCCCCGACCCCTAAATCTCTCCAGCCCCCTAATTTTTCACTCTCCCCCAACCAAGAGAAATATTTTGACTTCAAAACAAAAAAAAACAAAAAAATTTGGCCTGACCCCTAAAAAGTTCGTCCTGACCCCTAAAATTTTCCACGACCCCTAAATCTCTCCAGCCCCCTAATTTTTCACTCTCCCCCAACCCTGAGAAATATTTTGACTTCAAAACAAAAAAAAACAAAAAAAAAGAAAAAAATTTGGCCTGACCCCTAAAAAGTTCGTCCTGACCCCTAAAATTTTCCCCGACCCGTAAATCTCTCCAGCTACCTAATTTTTCACTCTCCTCCAACCATGAGAAATATTTTGACTTCAAAACAAAAAAAAACAACAAAAAAAAGAAAAAAATTTGGCCTGACCCCTAAAAAGTTCGTCCTGACCCCTAAAATTTTCCCCGACCCCTAAATCTCTCCAGCCCCCTAATTTTTCACTCTCCCCAACCATGAGAAATATTGTGACTTCAAAACAAAAAAAAACAAAAAAAAACAAAAAAATTTGGCCTGACCCCTAAAAAGTTCGTCCTCACCCCTAAAATTTGCCTCGACCCCTAAATCTCTCCAGCCCCCTAATTTTTCACTCTCCCCCAACCCTGAGAAATATTTTGACTTCAAAACAAAAAAAAAAAAAAAAAAAAGAAAAAAATTTGGCCTGACCCCTAAAAAGTTCGTCCTGACCCCTAAAATTTTCCCCGACCCCTAAATCTCTCCAGCCCCCTAATTTTTCACTCTCCCCCAACCATGAGATATATTTTGACTCCAAAACAAAAAAAAACAAAAAAGTTTGGCCTGACCCCTAAAAAGTTCGTCCTGACCCCTAAAATTTTCCCCGACCCCTAAATTTCTCCAGCCCCCTAATTTTTCACTCTCGTCCAACCATGAAAAATATTTTGACTTCAAAACAAAAAAAAAAACAAAGAAAAAGAAAAAAATTTGGCCTGACCCCTAAAAAGTTCGTCCTGACCCCTAAAATTTTCCCCGACCCCTAAATCTCTCCAGCCCCCTAATTTTTCACTCTCCTCCAACCATGAGAAATATTTTGACTTCAAAACAAAAAAAAACAAAAAAATTTGGCCTGACCCCTAAAAAGTTCGTCCTGACCCCTAAAATTTTCCCCGATCCCTAAATCTCTCCAGCCCCCTAATTTTTCACTCTCCTCCAACCATGAGAAATATTTTGACTTCAAAACAAAAAAAAACAGAAAAATTTGGCCTGACCCCTAAAAAGTTCGTCCTGACCCCTAAATTTTTCCCCGACCCCTAAATCTCTCCAGCCCCCTAATTTTTCACTCTCCCACAACCATGAGAAATATTTTGACTTCAAAACAAAAAAAAAGAAAAAAATTTGGCCTGACCCCTAAAAAGTTCGTCCTGACCCCTAAAATTTTCCCCGCCCCCTAAATCTCTCCAGCCCCCTAATTTTTCACTCTCCTCCAACCATGAGAAATATTTTGACTTCAAATAAAAAAAAAACAAAAAAAAACAAAAAAATTTGGCCTGACCCCTAAAAAGTTCGTCCTGACCCCTAAAATTTTCCACGACCCCTAAATCTCTCCAGCCCCCTAATTTTTCACTCTCCCCCAACCCTGAGAAATATTTTGACTTCAAAACAAAAAAAAACAAAAAAAAACAAAAAAATTTGGCCTGACCCCTAAAAAGTTCGTCCTGACCCCTAAAATTTTCCCCGACCCCTAAATCTCTCCAGCCCCCTAATTTTTCACTCTCCCCCAACCATGAGATATATTTTGACTCCAAAACAAAAAAAAAGAAAAAAATTTGGCCTGACCCCTAAAAAGTTCGTCCTGACCCCTTAAATTTTCCCCGACCCCTAAATCTCTCCAGCCCCCTAATTTTTCACTCTCCCCCAACCATGAGAAATATTTTGACTTCAAAACAAAAAAAAACAAAAAAATTTGGCCTGACCCCTAAAAAGTTCGTCCTGACCCCTAAAATTTTCCCGATCCCTAAATCTCTCCAGCCCCCTAATTTTTCACTCTCCTCCAGCCATGAGAAATATTTTGACTTCAAAACAAAAAAAAACAAAAAAATTTTACCTGACCCCTAAAAAGTTCGTCCTGACCCTTAAAATTTTCCCCGACCCCTAAATCTCTCCAGCCCCCTAATTTTTCACTCTCCCCCAACCAAGAGAAATATTTTGACTTCAAAACAAAAAAAAACAAAAAAATTTGGCCTGACCCCTAAAAAGTTCGTCCTGACCCCTAAAATTTTCCACGACCCCTAAATCTCTCCAGCCCCCTAATTTTTCACTCTCCCCCAACCCTGAGAAATATTTTGACTTCAAAACAAAAAAAAACAAAAAAAAAGAAAAAAATTTGGCCTGACCCCTAAAAAGTTCGTCCTGACCCCTAAAATTTTCCCCGACCCGTAAATCTCTCCAGCTACCTAATTTTTCACTCTCCTCCAACCATGAGAAATATTTTGACTTCAAAACAAAAAAAAACAACAAAAAAAAGAAAAAAATTTGGCCTGACCCCTAAAAAGTTCGTCCTGACCCCTAAAATTTTCCCCGACCCCTAAATCTCTCCAGCCCCCTAATTTTTCACTCTCCCCCAACCATGAGATATATTTTGACTCCAAAACAAAAAAAAAGAAAAAAATTTGGCCTGACCCCTAAAAAGTTCGTCCTGACCCCTTAAATTTTCCCCGACCCCTAAATCTCTCCAGCCCCCTAATTTTTCACTCTCCCCCAACCATGAGAAATATTTTGACTTCAAAACAAAAAAAAACAAAAAAATTTGGCCTGACCCCTAAAAAGTTCGTCCTGACCCCTAAAATTTTCCCGATCCCTAAATCTCTCCAGCCCCCTAATTTTTCACTCTCCTCCAGCCATGAGAAATATTTTGACTTCAAAACAAAAAAAAACAAAAAAATTTTACCTGACCCCTAAAAAGTTCGTCCTGACCCTTAAAATTTTCCCCGACCCCTAAATCTCTCCAGCCCCCTAATTTTTCACTCTCCCCCAACCAAGAGAAATATTTTGACTTCAAAACAAAAAAAAACAAAAAAATTTGGCCTGACCCCTAAAAAGTTCGTCCTGACCCCTAAAATTTTCCACGACCCCTAAATCTCTCCAGCCCCCTAATTTTTCACTCTCCCCCAACCCTGAGAAATATTTTGACTTCAAAACAAAAAAAAACAAAAAAAAAGAAAAAAATTTGGCCTGACCCCTAAAAAGTTCGTCCTGACCCCTAAAATTTTCCCCGACCCGTAAATCTCTCCAGCTACCTAATTTTTCACTCTCCTCCAACCATGAGAAATATTTTGACTTCAAAACAAAAAAAAACAACAAAAAAAAGAAAAAAATTTGGCCTGACCCCTAAAAAGTTCGTCCTGACCCCTAAAATTTTCCCCGACCCCTAAATCTCTCCAGCCCCCTAATTTTTCACTCTCCCCAACCATGAGAAATATTGTGACTTCAAAACAAAAAAAAACAAAAAAAAACAAAAAAATTTGGCCTGACCCCTAAAAAGTTCGTCCTCACCCCTAAAATTTGCCTCGACCCCTAAATCTCTCCAGCCCCCTAATTTTTCACTCTCCCCCAACCCTGAGAAATATTTTGACTTCAAAACAAAAAAAAAAAAAAAAAAAAGAAAAAAATTTGGCCTGACCCCTAAAAAGTTCGTCCTGACCCCTAAAATTTTCCCCGACCCCTAAATCTCTCCAGCCCCCTAATTTTTCACTCTCCCCCAACCATGAGATATATTTTGACTCCAAAACAAAAAAAAACAAAAAAGTTTGGCCTGACCCCTAAAAAGTTCGTCCTGACCCCTAAAATTTTCCCCGACCCCTAAATTTCTCCAGCCCCCTAATTTTTCACTCTCGTCCAACCATGAAAAATATTTTGACTTCAAAAAAAAAAAAAAAAACAAAGAAAAAGAAAAAAATTTGGCCTGACCCCTAAAAAGTTCGTCCTGACCCCTAAAATTTTCCCCGACCCCTAAATCTCTCCAGCCCCCTAATTTTTCACTCTCCTCCAACCATGAGAAATATTTTGACTTCAAAACAAAAAAAAACAAAAAAATTTGGCCTGACCCCTAAAAAGTTCGTCCTGACCCCTAAAATTTTCCCCGATCCCTAAATCTCTCCAGCCCCCTAATTTTTCACTCTCCTCCAACCATGAGAAATATTTTGACTTCAAAACAAAAAAAAACAGAAAAATTTGGCCTGACCCCTAAAAAGTTCGTCCTGACCCCTAAAATTTTCCCCGACCCCTAAATCTCTCCAGCCCCCTAATTTTTCACTCTCCCACAACCATGAGAAATATTTTGACTTCAAAACAAAAAAAAAGAAAAAAATTTGGCCTGACCCCTAAAAAGTTCGTCCTGACCCCTTAAATTTTCCCCGACCCCTAAATCTCTCCAGCCCCCTAATTTTTCACTCTCCTCCAACCATGAGAAATATTTTGACTTCAAAACAAAAAAAAAAGAAAAAAATTTGGCCTGACCCCTAAAAAGTTCGTCCTGACCCCTAAATTTTTCCCCGACCCCTAAATCTCTCCAGCCCCCTAATTTTTCACTCTCCCCCAACCATGAGATATATTTTGACTTCAAAACAAAAAAAAAGAAAAAAATTTGGCCTGACCCCTAAAAAGTTCGTCCTGACCCCTAAAATTTTCCCCGCCCCCTAAATCTCTCCAGCCCCCTAATTTTTCACTCTCCTCCAACCATGAGAAATATTTTGACTTCAAATAAAAAAAAAACAAAAAAAAACAAAAAAATTTGGCCTGACCCCTAAAAAGTTCGTCCTGACCCCTAAAATTTTCCACGACCCCTAAATCTCTCCAGCCCCCTAATTTTTCACTCTCCCCCAACCCTGAGAAATATTTTGACTTCAAAACAAAAAAAAAC
Organism: Sepiola atlantica; assembly: GCA_963556195.1. Lineage (NCBI taxonomy): Eukaryota > Metazoa > Mollusca > Cephalopoda > Sepiida > Sepiolidae > Sepiola > Sepiola atlantica. The sequence continues at coordinate 28,877,724 of OY744554.1, read as the reverse complement.
AAAAAAAAACAAAAAAATTTGGCCTGACCCCTAAAAAGTTCGTCCTGACCCCTAAAATTTTCCCCGACCCCTAAATCTCTCCAGCCCCCTAATTTTTCACTCTCCCCCAACCATGAGATATATTTTGACTCCAAAACAAAAAAAAAGAAAAAAATTTGGCCTGACCCCTAAAAAGTTCGTCCTGACCCCTTAAATTTTCCCCGACCCCTAAATCTCTCCAGCCCCCTAATTTTTCACTCTCCCCCAACCATGAGAAATATTTTGACTTCAAAACAAAAAAAAACAAAAAAATTTGGCCTGACCCCTAAAAAGTTCGTCCTGACCCCTAAAATTTTCCCGATCCCTAAATCTCTCCAGCCCCCTAATTTTTCACTCTCCTCCAGCCATGAGAAATATTTTGACTTCAAAACAAAAAAAAACAAAAAAATTTTACCTGACCCCTAAAAAGTTCGTCCTGACCCTTAAAATTTTCCCCGACCCCTAAATCTCTCCAGCCCCCTAATTTTTCACTCTCCCCCAACCAAGAGAAATATTTTGACTTCAAAACAAAAAAAAACAAAAAAATTTGGCCTGACCCCTAAAAAGTTCGTCCTGACCCCTAAAATTTTCCACGACCCCTAAATCTCTCCAGCCCCCTAATTTTTCACTCTCCCCCAACCCTGAGAAATATTTTGACTTCAAAACAAAAAAAAACAAAAAAAAAGAAAAAAATTTGGCCTGACCCCTAAAAAGTTCGTCCTGACCCCTAAAATTTTCCCCGACCCGTAAATCTCTCCAGCTACCTAATTTTTCACTCTCCTCCAACCATGAGAAATATTTTGACTTCAAAACAAAAAAAAACAACAAAAAAAAGAAAAAAATTTGGCCTGACCCCTAAAAAGTTCGTCCTGACCCCTAAAATTTTCCCCGACCCCTAAATCTCTCCAGCCCCCTAATTTTTCACTCTCCCCAACCATGAGAAATATTGTGACTTCAAAACAAAAAAAAACAAAAAAAAACAAAAAAATTTGGCCTGACCCCTAAAAAGTTCGTACTCACCCCTAAAATTTGCCTCGACCCCTAAATCTCTCCAGCCCCCTAATTTTTCACTCTCCCCCAACCCTGAGAAATATTTTGACTTCAAAACAAAAAAAAAAAAAAAAAAAGAAAAAAATTTGGCCTGACCCCTAAAAAGTTCGTCCTGACCCCTAAAATTTTCCCCGACCCCTAAATCTCTCCAGCCCCCTAATTTTTCACTCTCCCCCAACCATGAGATATATTTTGACTCCAAAACAAAAAAAAACAAAAAAGTTTGGCCTGACCCCTAAAAAGTTCGTCCTGACCCCTAAAATTTTCCCCGACCCCTAAATTTCTCCAGCCCCCTAATTTTTCACTCTCGTCCAACCATGAAAAATATTTTGACTTCAAAACAAAAAAAAAAAACAAAGAAAAAGAAAAAAATTTGGCCTGACCCCTAAAAAGTTCGTCCTGACCCCTAAAATTTTTCCGGAGCCCTCAATCTCTCCAGCCCCCTAATTTTTCACTCTCCTCCAACCATGAGAAATATTTTGACTTCAAAACAAAAAAAAACAAAAAAATTTGGCCTGACCCCTAAAAAGTTCGTCCTGACCCCTAAAATTTTCCCCGATCCCTAAATCTCTCCAGCCCCCTAATTTTTCACTCTCCTCCAACCATGAGAAATATTTTGACTTCAAAACAAAAAAAAACAGAAAAATTTGGCCTGACCCCTAAAAAGTTCGTCCTGACCCCTAAAATTTTCCCCGACCCCTAAATCTCTCCAGCCCCCTAATTTTTCACTCTCCCACAACCATGAGAAATATTTTGACTTCAAAACAAAAAAAAAGAAAAAAATTTGGCCTGACCCCTAAAAAGTTCGTCCTGACCCCTTAAATTTTCCCCGACCCCTAAATCTCTCCAGCCCCCTAATTTTTCACTCTCCTCCAACCATGAGAAATATTTTGACTTCAAAACAAAAAAAAAAGAAAAAAATTTGGCCTGACCCCTAAAAAGTTCGTCCTGACCCCTAAATTTTTCCCCGACCCCTAAATCTCTCCAGCCCCCTAATTTTTCACTCTCCCCCAACCATGAGATATATTTTGACTTCAAAACAAAAAAAAACAAAAAAAAAACAAAAAAATTTGGCCTGACCCCTAAAAAGTTCGTCCTGACCCCTAAAATTTTCCCCGACCCCTAAATCTCTCCAGCCCCCTAATTTTTCACTCTCCTCCAACCATGAGAAATATTTTGACTTCAAAACAAAAAAAAACAAAAAAATTTGGCCTGACCCCTAAAAAGTTCGTACTGACCCCTAAAATTTTCCCCGATCCCTAAATCTCTCCAGCCCCCTAATTTTTCACTCTCCTCCAACCATGAGAAATATTTTGACTTCAAAACAAAAAAAAACAGAAAAATTTGGCCTGACCCCTAAAAAGTTCGTCCTGACCCCTAAAATTTTCCCCGACCCCTAAATCTCTCCAGCCCCCTAATTTTTCACTCTCCCACAACCATGAGAAATATTTAGACTTGAAAACAAAAAAAAAACAAAAAAATTTGGCCTGAACCCTAAAAAGTTCGTCCTGACCCCTAAAATTTTCCCCGACCCCTAAATTTCTCCAGGCCCCTAATTTTTCACTCTCGTCCAACCATGAAAAATATTTTGACTTCAAAACAAAAAAAAAACAAAGAAAAAGAAAAAAATTTGGCCTGACCCCTAAAAAGTTCGTCCTGACCCCTAAAATTTTCCCCGACCCCTAAATCTCTCCAGCCCCCTAATTTTTCACTCTCCCCCAACCATGAGAAATATTTTGACTTCAAAACAAAAAAAAACAAAAAAATTTGGCCTGACCCCTAAAAAGTTCGTCCTTACCCCTAAAATTTTCCCGATCCCTAAATCTCTCCAGCCCCTTATTTTTTCATTCTCCCCAACCCTGAGAAATATTTTGACTTCAAAACAAAAAAAAACAAAAAAATTTGGCTTGACCACTAAAAAGTTCGGCCTGAGCCCTAAAATTTTTCCGGAGCCCTCAATCTCTCCAGCCCCCTAATTTTTAACTCTCCCCCAACCCTAAGAAATATTTTGAGTTCAAAACAAAAAAATGTTATTTAACATGTATACAAATATTAGTGAAAACAATGGTGGAGCATAATTATTTATCTTCTTACTTTACTTCTTGAGACGTTATTTAATATGTATACAAATATTAGTGAAAACAATGGTGGAGCATAATTATTTATACTTTAATTTTACTTATACTACACTAACTTCACACCTCGCAAAAAGAAGGAGGTAATACCTGGGAGGATGGTATCATGCCAACAAAGAAATGCGGTTAGGATTAAGCAACCCTTGCTTCACTATAAACTCGTGTTCAAAAAAGTGCCGTTATTGATTAAACAACCCTTGCTTTACTATGGACTCATGTTCAAAAAACTGCCGTTAGGAATTGAGCAACCCTTGCTTCACTATAGACTCATGTTCAAAAAAGTTCTGTTAGGGATTCCCTTTGACGTCATTTCCTGTTAAAATCGTGACTTTGCATTATATCTCCAAATTTGGCATGAGGCGCTCACAACGGCGAATGCCGGAACTCCCCCTTCCTCAAATTCGGCCTGAGGCGCTCATACTGGCGAATGCCGACACTTCTCCCCAAATTTGGCCTGAGGCGCTCATACTGGCGAATGCCGACACTCCTCCCCAAATTCGGCCTGAAGTGCTCACACCGGCGAATGCCGACACTCCACCAAATTCGGCCTGAGTCGCTCACACCGGCGAATGCCGACACTCCACCAAATTCGGCCTGAGGCGCTCATACTGGCGAATGCCGACACTCCTCCCCGAATTTCGCCTGAGGCGCCCCACCGCCGAATGCCGACACTCACCCTCCCCAGATTTGGCCTGAGGCGCCCCACCGCCCAATGCCGATACCCCCCCCCCCTCTTCCCCAAATTTCTCCTGAGGCGCTCACACCGGCGAATGCCGACACCCCCCCCACACACCCACCCCAAGTTTTCAATATGTATACAATATGTATAGAAATATTAGTGAAAACAATGGGGGAGCATACAAATATTAGTGAAAACAGTGGGGGAGCATAATTATTTATTACTTTAATTTTACTGATACTACACTAACTTCACACCTCTCAAAAAGGAGGAGGTAATACCTAGGAGGATGTTATCATGTCAACAGAAAAAATGTGGTTAGGATTAAGCAACCCTTGCTTCACTATGAACTCATGTTAAAAAAAGTGCCGTTATTGATTAAACAACACTTGCGTCACTATAAACGCATGTATCAAAAAGTGCCGTTAGGAGTTAAGCAACCCTTGCATCACTATGGACTCATGTTCAAAAAAGTGCCGTTAGTAAGTAAGCAACCCATGCTTGACTATGGACTCGTGTTCAAAAAAAGTGCCGTTTGTGATTAAGCAACACTTGCTTCACTATAAACTCATGTTCAAAAAAGAGCCGTTAGGGATTTCCTCTGACGTCATTTCCTGTTAAAATCATGACGGTGCATTATTTCTCAAATTCTTTGTTTTTTTCTCAAATTAGTACTAAACAACGTTGAAAATCGAGGAAAAAGGCACCCCCCATTGGAGAAAAGTGCTCAGTCGACCCTCGAAGAGTCCATTTTTTTCCCCGGTTCTGAGATATTATACGTCCCGGGGCTGGCCGGTCATAATGATGTCAACCGTGTAACTGTTTGTTGGGTCCTCTCGGAGGAGTATGTGGACATACAAACAGACAAACAGACAAACAGACAAACATACAGACAAGTGCCCTTTATATAAGAGATTTCTCTGATTAGATAATGTTGTGTCAACTTGTGCTGAGAAGAATGACTTGCAAAATGAAACAGGATACAAAACACTCCAAACACATCGTGATTGGATAATTTGTGATTTCCTTTCGGAGAAAAAAACAAGCAAATTATCAATAGGATTTCCTTGAAAAAATGTCAATAATCTTTTGTTTTAGGGAGAATAAAATGCTTTAAAATCTTTATTTTTCTTGGAATATCACATATTTTAATGTCTGATTCTCTTCAGTGTTAGGCAACTAAACTATTTAAAAACTCTATTCTTTGTATCATTCGGACTTCTACAACATCAATCGTTTCTGGTCAGTGAAGGGGAAATCCTTCTAGACTGAGGCAAATTTTTATTGTCGTCCCAATCTAGAGTGACCCTTTTTGAGGTTGTGGATATTACCCAGATTAAAAGTCGACCTTGTGTCTAACTCTGTCCTCGTGGGGGAGGCAAGTAAAAAGGGACTTTCCCCCTTCCTTGGTCTTTTGGCTAGGAACAAATTGTAGTATCTATTCTGATACTACACTTCATCTTTTTTGTCCTCGGTCAGCGAAGGAAAACTCCTTCTAGACTGAGGCCATTTTAATTTTTCCCCTTTATCCAGAGTGTCCCCTTTTCAGGAACTGGATTTTCCCTACTTTTAAAACTGACCTTGTGTCTAACTCTGTCCTCGTGGGGAGGCAAGTAATTAGGGACTTTATGTATTAATTGTCACTTTTATGAGAAGATGGCACTCTGCACTATTTAAAAGGAGGTGGGTAAACACCGCTAGCTTATGCATGTTTGCGAACCAAGTTTAAATACGTGTTCCCTACCTAGGCACAGTGCACACTGACTTAAGGTCTTATCAGACCCCATCCCAGTTAGCAAAGTCTCTTAACTAATCGTACAAAATACTTTACAAAGGTCACGGTTCTGGCCGCCCTTCTTTTCTTTTTTTTTCGGTATTGGATATCCTCCGAGATGCCCACTCCCCATATTTATTTTGTCTCTTTTGGCTAAGATCAAAGTGTAGTATCTGTTCCGATGGATACTGCACCCCATAGACTGGTATTGTCTTGGCCTTCGGGTCTTGATTTACGCCGGTCTATGGGTTTGTCCAGTGCAGTTCTAGGAGGTCCACCCTCCCAGGCTTCGCCTCCCCTCTTCGGGGAGGAGTAAGTTTATTGCTTACTGCCTGAGGCGCCCCTACCGGGGAATGCCGACGGGGCTGCTCAGGCAATTTTTAATGGCCAGAGTGCTCACCTCTCGGGCACTGGCTTTTCAAACCCCACTTTCTCGACCCGATCTTGGATCACATCTTACTTGTGGGAGTAAGATAAAACTGGCCTTGTGCCTAACTCCTGGAAGGGAGTAAATCAATACTCCGACCTGGCACCTATTTCGGAAGACACCACCCTTGCCCACGAACCCCATCCACCTATTTCTTGTTACCCCTCAATAACCCCCCCCCCCCATCTTTCTCCCCATCTAGGAACTGTCGTGCTTGTTTTCGGCTTTTGAAACAACCCGGAAAAAAGTGAGCAGCTTATTCATATCTAGAAAGATTTGGAAGGGTCTTACTAACTACCCCACTTCGCATTATATTTTGTTTGATTTTCTTTTTTATGAAATCACTAGTTGTTTTTTAGTAACCCCAACCGATAAAATTGTACATATATATTTTTTATAAATAAAAAACGTCTAAACACCGGAAATAATGTTAAGTAGAATTGCCCATAAAGTGAATGTGGTATTGTGGTGACTGAAACTAGTTTAGAGAATAAACCAAGAGGACGACAGACTGTCCCCACCCCTCTCTACTCAATTTTGGCCTTGTGCCACATCTTATTATTTTTCAAAGTAAATTGTTTCTGTGAAATATTTTGTAACATTTTTAAGATAAATAAATTGACCTTTTAGCTAGGAGCAAAGTGTAGTATCTGTTCTGATGCTACACTTCATCTTTTCTGTCCTCGGTCAGTGAAGGAGAATTCCTTCTAGACTAAGGCAATTTTATTTTTTGTCCTGATCCAGAGTGACCCCCTTTTGGGAAGCTGGATTTTTCCGACATTAAATACCGACCTTGTGTCTAACTCTGCCCTCGTGAGGAGGCTAGTAAATAGGGACTACAGGTTGGGCTGGGATCAAAGTGTAGTATCAAATGGTTGGGAGGGTCTTACTAACCTGATTTTTATTTCTTTTTAGTGTTTTTCTTCATCGTTGTCCTCTCGCCTCCCCAAAAGCATCTCTATATATAAAGCACAGTTGTCTGTATGTGTGTATGTGTGTATGTCTGTATGTCTGTATGTGTGTATGTGTGTATGTGTGTATGTTTGTATGTGTGTATGTCTGTATGTCTGTATGTGTGTATGTGTGTATGTCTGTATGTCTGTATGTGTGTATGTGTGTATGTGTGTATGTGTGTATGTCTGTATGTGTGTATGTGTGTATGTGTGTATGTCTGTATGTGTGTATGTCTGTATGTGTGTATGTGTGTATGTCTGTATGTGTGTATGTGTGTATGTGTGTTTGTGTGTATGTCTGTATGTCTGTATGTGTGTATGTGTGTATGTGTGTATGTCTGTATGTGTGTATGTGTGTATGTGTGTATGTCTGTATGTGTGTATGTGTGTATGTGTGTATGTCTGTATGTGTGTATGTGTGTATGTGTGTATGTCTGTATGTGTGTATGTGTGTATGTCTGTATGTGTGTATGTGTGTATGTGTGTATGTGTGTCGCGGCATCACAGTCAAACGGGTGATCCAAGAGCCGAACTAATTGCAGATTTGTAATCAGCACCTTCTAAACGCTGTCAGAAGTTCTTGAACCTTTTTTAAAACTGATTATTCAAAATAAAAAGTACTTAAAAATAACATCAGAAACAAATGTTCCGACATTTATAGTGTTCCCTTTTAGCTGACCAAACGACATGAATCGTTTATACTTTTCACGTCATATCGTCGTACGAGTTTGACATATTATTTACTTTGAAAAAAAAACAACCCATTTATCCTTTTTATCAAAAATGGATAAAAAATCTTCACTAATATATTTTTACTAGTTAAAAAGTAGTATAGCGTCATGAACCTAATGCGATAAAAAAAATTGTGCAGAGGCGATAAATATTGTTTTGTGTTGTGATTTTTGTTGAATATTAGTAAATGAGTTAAATTAGTTTTACGCCTGTAATCTTGAGAAAAACACACTTGAAATGTGTAAATAATCGCTAGAGAAAAGAAATCGAGTCTTTGAACGATTACTTCTGTTATTATGAAGACTCCATTTTTTTCACTTCCTCTAGCGATTATTTACACATTTCAAGTGTATTCTTCTTATGCTTACATGCGAAAAACTAATTATTTAAACTCGAAATAGTTCCTCATTTACTAATTCTATTTATCTTCCTCCCACAAGGTAAGATGTGACACAAGGTCGGGAAAGTGGGAATTGAAAAACCAGCACCCGAGAATTTGAGCGCTCTGGTCATTTAAAAATTGCCTGGGCAGCCCCGTCGGCATTCCCCGGTAGGGGCGCCTCAGGCGATTAGCAATAAACTAACCCCTTCTCAAAGGGTGCGAAGGCAAAGCCTTGGAGGGTGGACCTCCTAGAACTGCACAGGATGGACAACCGATAGACCGGCGTAAATCCAGACCCAAAGGCCCGGACAATACCGGTTTATTGGGCGGGGTAAAAATCCTCATTTATAAATATTAGTAACAAAAACAACAAGAAACAATGTTTATCGCCTATACACAATTTGGTGCTTATTTAGAATAGGCTCCCTGCAGAAAATTATTTTCATGTAAAATCATTATTTTGTACTTACTCAATCATAGTTTCTCACTCACGGCACGAAAAAGAATTTTTAAATATCAAGCAGAACTTTAATTAGAACGATTTTTCCATTTCCATAAGGGCGATATAAAACGTCGATTCGCCGACATTTTGGGTGTGGCCGATTGATGGAATAGCTAACTAAGGGCCCCAGTTACCATGTAAATAAGAAAAAAAAAAAACAAGAAAATTATATCGTGGAAAGTACCCCGGTGAAGAAATCAAAAATAATTATTTAATTTTCTATTTTTTTATTTAATAAATATATATTTTATTATTATTGCATATGTGTTTTTCTTTTTAAAATTCTAACAATACAAATTGGCTATTCCATCGATCGCTCACACCCAAAATGTCGGCGAATCGACGTTTTATATCGCCCTTATGGACATGGAAAAATTAAAGTTCTGCTTGATATTTTTAAATTCTTTTTCGTGCCGTGGGTGAGAAACTATGACTGAGTAAGTACAAAATAATGATTTTACATGAAAATAATTTTCTGCAGGGAGCCTATTCTAAATAAGCACCCACAATTTTTTTATCACATTATGTTCATGACGCTGTACTACATTTTAACCTTTTTGCTTTAATAAGAATTTTATTATTTTATACCTATATTTCTTTCTTTATTTTAGACAATCGAACTATTTTAGATCTATGTGGAGATGTAAAAAATCCCTACGCCATTTAAGTAGGTTAAAAAAACAAAATATTTTCGTTAGGTCAGTGACCTTGTGTTCAGTTCCAATATTCTATGCCATTGTGGGTTAGTAAGACCCTCCCAACAAAGGTGTTCAGAGACTCATATTAACTTGCTTTTTCCTTTTGGGTTTTTCTTTTTCTTTATTGTTGTCCCATTTCCCCCAAAAAAACATGTATCTGTCGCTTCCCTTATTTTATCTTTTAGTCCTCACATTTCATGGGCGATGTTTCTGACAAAGGGGAAAAATTGCTGTTTTCTGGGCTGTAATCTATCCATCTAACACTTATTGTTGGCTAGTTTTTAACCTTGAAGTAGTATTTTTTTAGCTCCTTACAGTGACTTTATGCCTTGTCTGGAGCGATTTCAATAAAAAAAATATTTTAAAAATCATATATTTACAAACAAATGCAAACTACTTGAATAAGTTCATAGAGTAAATGTGGTATTTTGGTGACTGAAGGAGTGAAAGTGATAGACAAATGGCAAAAGAATGAAAGGAAGAGTATAAGAGCTGTTCTTATCAGTCGGCTGTTAAGACCAACTCCTATACATTATTATTAAGTAACGAAAACCGAAGCAAGAAAGGAAAAACAAAACTTTTTATAACAACAACGAAAGGGTTAGTTCAATTACCTACACCGTTTGGTATAGGTGGAAGAAAGTTGGACAGTGTCCGAGTGAGGAAAGGAAAAGTAGAAAGTTCTTTGGGCTGTCGAAAGTCTGTCAGCAGTTATCTTCAGGCGAAGATAGTCGATGCTTGGGCGTCCAGTGGACAGGGACAGGAGAGAGAAGGGAGCGTCTTTCCTTGTTACTTTCAGGAATCTCTCTGATGACCGACCGTGATTCCCAAAAGTTGCTGAAGTAGTTCTTCAGGGGACAGATGAAATAAATGCGCCCTGCATGTTGATTGGTCAGTGTGTAACCATATTGCATAACAGGGACATTTCTCCAAGTAAGAAAATAAGTCAGTATTTGTGACTGCTACAAGAATGCTTGGCCGAATGGTTCAGAATAGATTTTGTTAAGACAGAGGATGACCAACAACCTCACCTCCACCCACTCCCCACATTTTTGATGGCCTTATGCCTAATTTGTTCAAATGTATTTTATATTTTTGCAAATAAATATTCCACAGTGTAGTATCTATTCTAACGGTTAGGAGAGTCTTCCGAACCGTTTTTTTTTTGTTCTCTCACTTTCCACTGACAATAAATTTGTATTTAAATATATTCATGAAAAATAAAATTTCAAATAAATTTGAAGATATTTTAAGTAGGACGATGCCTAGAGTAAATGTGGTATTGTAGTAACTGAGATGGTTCTAGCGAAGAGTAGGATAGTTATTTTTATAATTTTTATCATTTTAGACCAGGGGTGGGCAACTTCCGGCCCGCGGGCCACATCCGGCCTGCGAACGCCACCCTGCTATGCTTTATTATTGCAATCCGGCCCGCGGACCTTCCAGTAAAACTCATATCATTTTGTGACATAGACGTAAAAGTAGGTTTCAATTAAGATTTACAGTGGGATGAAAATGTATGAATATCAGCGAGCGATGATGCATGCATATTTCATTTTTCTTTAACTATTAAGAGATAAAAATAGAAAAAGAGAAAGAGAGAGGCAAAGAGGAAACGAGAGACGAGGAAAGGGCATGAAACAGAGAACCTATGTGAGGTGTGTCAAATCGAATGCTGGATCAACTTGCTACTTCCCCGTCATTATTTTTTATGATTCCAAAATGGCTCTTCATCGGCGCCTTTTATAACATCACATACAGAAGTCTCTTGAAAAAAAAATCAGATTTGTAGAGTGTTCAATGCAATTTTTGTACAATTTATTCATGTAAACAAAATATAGTAATTCTGAGATTTCGTGTTTCACTCCGGCCCGCGATCTCCTTCCAAAAGTCTCATCTGGCCCTCACTCTGAAAAGGTTGCCCGCCCCTGCTTTAGACCAAGGATGACCAACGAACCCCATTTTCCCTACACTTTTGATGCTATTGCGTCTAATTTGTTTTAAATATAATTTCTTAATATTTTTTGCAAATAAATAATTCAAAGTGTAGTATCTGTTCTGATGCTACACTTAATATTTTCTGAAGAGATCCTTCTAGACTGAGACAATTTTTGTTTTATCCCAATCCAATTTTGTGGAGCTGGATTGCCCCCACATTAAAACCCAATCTTTTGTCTAACTCTGTCCTCGTGGGGAGGCAATTAAATAGGGACACACACAACATCGTGGTTGAGAGATTGGTCTGCTTTTAAGTGGGCCATCCTGTCTATTGAAAAAGAGAAACCATGTGTATAATGATGATCGATTATGTTTGTTTTCGGAAGTCCATTATTTCGGTTTTATTACCTGTCAATTCATAGTCAAGTTTTGACTTGATTGTGCGAGGGTGGCCGATTTAAGACGTAACGGAAGTTGTGGTGGGTGGGTAGTTTTATTTACAAAGAATTTTCTCATTAGTTTTTTTTTCGCATAAATCATTAATATAATCCGCGAAATCCAGAAACAAATAAGCAAATAATATAAAATACACTCGACTACCGATAAAAATTAAAAAAATAATAAATAAATACATAAAATAATAAACAAGTAAAATAAGTAAATAAATAAAATAAAATATATAAAATAAATAAAATAAAATATATAAAATAATAAATAAATAAAATACAATATAAAAAATAAATGAAATAATAAATAAATAAAATATGTAAATAAATAAAATAATATATATACATGAAATAATAAATAAATACAACAAGTAAATAAATAAAATAAAATATATAAAATTAATAAAAAATAAGTAAATAAAATAAGTAAATAAATAAAATAAAATAAATATAATAATAAATAAATAAAATAAGTAAATAAATAAAATAAAATATTGATTTACTTCTCTCCAAAATAAATAAAGTAATAAATAAGTGAATAAATAAAATAAAATATATAAATACATAAAATAATAAATAAAAAAACAAATAAATAAATTAAATTAAATATATAAAATAAATAAAAAATAAGTAAATAAAATAAGAAATAAATAAAATAAGAAATAAATAAAATAAGAAATAAATAAAATAAGTAAATAAATCAAATAAAATATAAAAAATAAATAAAATCATAAATAAAGTAATAAATAAATAAATAAAATAAAATATATAAATACATAAAATAATAAATAAAAAAACAAGTAAATAAATTAAATTAAATATATAAAATAAATAAAAAAATAAATAAATAAAATAAGTAAATAAATAAAATGAAATATATAAAATAAATAAAATAATAAATAAAAAAAATTTGATTAAAGTATTACTTATTAAATTAATTTTTGGTAAGTAAATGTTTAAGCTTCAAAAGTAAGTAGTATATTAGATGTGTTCATACATTTCAATAAGAGGTTCTATTCGTTAATTAGTCTGTCATGCTTAAGTTTGAAATAACTTTGATTTATACACTCGTATCCTCGTTGTGAATCCGGGTCCTTTATCGTCTGTAGATAAAACACTCGGACACCGATGTTAGCTTATAAAAAAGTTTCTTTAAAAAGAGAGACAGTCACATAAAACATCAGAGCGACAGTTCAGGTGTGTACATGCCTGAGAGAGAGAGAGAGAGAGAGAGAGAGAGAGAGAAAGAGAGAGAGAGAAAGAGAAAGAGAGAGAGAAAGAGAGAGAGAAAAAGAGAGAGAGAAAGAGAGAGAGAGAGAGGGGAAGCAAGATAGATAGATAGATAGATAGATAGATAGATAGATAGATAGATAGACGGATAGATCACATGTCTCATTACATCTAGCTACAGTGCATGCGACCACCCCGGCTCCTAGTCGAACGACTACGTTTCACATTCGCTTGCTTAGGTTGTCAGCCAAAAAGAAACAGATCCCATCCCTGGCCGGGAGTCACATGGTTTCATTGACTTCTGCTTTGAGCTCACCTCTGATCTATAATATGTCACTCAAACCCTTCCATCCAAACACAGCCTTCGCTATCTAACATTTGGTCTGTCATATTTAAGTTTGAAATACCATTTTCGTTTGTCTGTCATCGTAAAATTTAAAATAGCATTTTCATATGTCTGTCATCGTTAAATTTAAAATAGCATTTTCTTTGATCTCTCATGCTTCGTTTTGAAATAGGATGTTTGTTGGTTTGTCATGCTTAAGTTTGAATAGTATTGATTTGTTAAATGACCTTTTGTAAGTATGTTGTATACCTTAGATTTCTCCCTCGCTTGTAGAGGGTGGTCGGGTCGTCTAGTGAATGAATTCTTTCTTCTCTGCCGTGAACCACGCAAGTCCGTTGTCTGCAACAAAAGCCATGACGCACTCCGAAGACAAACTTTGCTTTTAAATTTAATTCATTTTATTGCAAGCGTTGTTATTTCAACTGAGAGTCATTCACCACGTCGAGAGAGAGGGGGAGAGAAAATCCTACTTTATCGTAGTTAGTTAACAATGTTTCTTAACCATTCATAGAGAGAGGGGGAAAGGATTCTCGCGCTTGTCTTCCCTGAAGGGAATATTTCCCTTAATTTTACATCGTAAATCGCACGTCCTCTCGGTTTGCCTTCCGAATCAGACTGACGAAAACTCGCTTCTCACGAGAACGAGTGACGTCACGGATCCTCTCTTTCCCACGCAAGGCCCGCGACGTCACAGAGCCTCTCACAGGTGCAGACTGACCCCTGATCTGGGGTCTCGTCACACGGTAACCTTGTCACGTCTGTTAGCTCTGACTTTGAGAACAGGCCCTAATCTGCACTCGACTGCACCTGCGTTAATTCGCGCAAATCAAACCAACGATTCCCAACAGATACGTCCATTCCCATAGGGACATTATCCAACAAGTAGATAATTACTTAGGGGTCAACTTGAAGACGAGTCCTTGGGCTATATGACATTACACTTGAGTAGGTTTTTTTTTTTGCATTCGAGTTTTCACATATGTTGTATTAGTATTATTATAACTACATGGCATTGGACATCCTTGAGCAAAATGTTCGGCCCCTATTCCACTCCACCAGCCTGAAATCCTTCTTCCTCAGACCTTTCTACCCTTTTTTCTGCCTACCCTATTTACTAACCCTATTAGCTACTCAATGAGTTTAAATCATATACGGTCCACTCTGACCCGGGGGAGTGGTAGTACCACTAAGGGTCCCATGTCTGAAAATATTAAGAAAATTGTTTACGATTAAAATCTGAATTAAGTATGAAATAACCTGAAAAGGGTTGATATGCATTAAACCAGAATAACCAAACCAAATACCATTAACAAATATTCAAAGATATTCGGAATCTGAAGCAGAAAAACCTTTACCAAAATGACTGGATTTAGCATTAAATAACTTGAAATGGGTTGATATGCTGTAAAACAAAACAAAACCAAACACCATTAAATAAATATATAAAGATATTCAGAATATGAAGCATAAAATATCAACAGAACCAGATTCGGCATTAAATAACCTGAAAAGGGTTGATATGCCGTAAAACAAAACAACCAAACCAAACAACATGGATAAATATTTGAAGATATTAAGAACTTTAAGGATAAAAACGTTTACCAAAATGATTTTATTCGGCATTAAATTACCCTATAAGGGTTGATATGTAATAAAACAAAAAAAAAGGACGATGAAATAAATATGGATTGGAGGCCCTCAACCTGTATTCGATGTAGGTAGCTGTGTAACGATCTCATTCTCGCCTTTAACACCATGTGCTGCGATTACAATGTGCCTCGTTACCTCTTCTTCACATCAGCTCCGCAGAAAGCACTTTGTGGAAACTCAGACAAGTTGTATCTTTGATTTTGACTGAGTTGCAAAAAGCTTTTTTTTCGGTTTTAGTCGCGGCACCGTGGAACAAGCTGACAAACGTCGTGGTCAGCCTGCTGACGTCCAAACATTTTGAGGCGGTAGCATGCTCTCATTCCGTCAATTATGACTGGGAGAAGTCTTCAGTAATTCGCAATTCTTCGTATCGCCGACGCCGAAGATTAAACCTTCAACCATCAACCATCAGATGATTATCACTTAGAACTTAACTTAACATAGTACTATATCCACTACGTCACGGGTCCTTGCGAGCAGTTCTAGTATGAATTTTGGGAGCCGTAAACCTATTCTTGTTTTTAATGTGTAGTCCTACTACTTATCACTATATATCAGTACTTTTATTACTACATATCACTATATATATATATATATATATATATATATATATATGTATATATGTATATATATATATATATATACATATATATATATATATATATACATATATATATATATACATATATATATATGTATATATATATACATATGTATATATATACATATATATATATGTATATATATGTATATATATATATATGTATATATATACATATATATATATATATGTATATATATACATATATATATGTATATATATACATATATATATATGTATATATATATACATATATATATGTATATATATACATATATATATGTATATATATACATATATATATATATATATATATATATATATGTATATATATACATATATATATATATATATATGTATATATATACATATATATATATATATGTATATATATATATATATATATGTATATATATACATATATATATATATATGTATATATATACATATATATATATATATATATATATATATGTATATATATATATATATATATATATATATATATATATATATATATATATATATATATATATGATTTTTTGAAGGCTCACCAAAGCATTCCGTTCATGAGACCAATCATCACCACAAAAGACTTTTTCTTTCAAAGATTATTTATTTATCATTTTCAAATTAAAGAGTTTTTTCCTACACGTGTTTCACTAGCAAGCAGGTCCTTGCTTGGCAGATCATCAGAGAAATTAAGTACATGGAATAAGAGTTTCTGCCAAGCAAGGACTAACCTAGTTACTGACCTTGAAGTAGTATTTTTTTAGCTCCTTACATCAAGTGGTTTCATGCCTTGTCTGGAGCGATTTTCATTAAAAAAAAAAATATAATAATAATAATAATGATGATCATCATCATCATCATCATCATCATCATCATCATCATCATCATCATCGTTATCATCATCATCATCATCATCATCATCATCATCATCATCATCATCATCATCATCATCATCATCATCATCATCATAATAATAATAATAATAATAATAATAATAATAATAATAATAATAATAATAATAATAATAATAATAATAACAACAACAACAACAATTTCATTCTTATCATTTGTATTCACTTCATAATGGCCGCCGTGTTTGGGGTTGGAAGTTGTGAACTGGTGTTTGTCCAGAAAATGTCTCCAATTATTTTAGGCTTCATAGATTTTGGTGGAATGTTTATTTTTATCATTTATAAAAAAAACTGTTTGTATTTATTATTTCTTGATAATTGTTTGTTACTTTGTAATATAATTATATTTGGTTAATAATCAATAACTAAACTATTTTTAAAATATTTTCAAATTAAAAAAAAAAATTTAAATTCCGATTATAAACAACAGTTTGATTTTAGTATTTGTTACTAATCAAACAAATTGTTGAAAGCAAATTATTATTTGCAAAAAACAAAAAAATCCTACCGAAAATAAAATTGGGGATTTTTTTTTGATTGGTATGGTTCGCAATTTCCGATTTTGAGTGTGGCAGTCATGATGAAGTAGATACGTTGTATTTTACCAATTTTTATATTATTTTTTTCATAATTTCTTGATTGTTTCTTTGTTCTACGCGTTCATTTTCTTCTTTTAGATGTTAATCTTAATGAATCTACGTAAAATGCATTCGTTTTAGATTTTTATCATTTTAGCTTATTTCAGTACTTTTTAGGAATAGTTATCCAAGAAAATTTCAGTACTTACGTCATCAATTCCGAGTTTCACCGGAGTCTTGAGAGACTGGTGAATTTTAACGAACTTTACCGAACAAACCAGATGTATTATTAGGCTTCTTTTTTTTTTGCAAAGAAGTTATTTAACGAAAGAAATTGTTGATTGTATCTTGTATTTAAGTATTCTGTAACACAATACGAACCGAACTGTTTTTTACCCTAACTCTAAACCAGGGGCAGCAACCTCCAGCCCGCGAGCCACATCCGGCCCGTGTGCCACATCCGGCCCGCGAAGGTTTAGCGTCCGGTCCGCCACCCTGCTATGCTTTATTATTGCAATCCGGCCCGCGGACCTCCCAGTAAAACTCATATCATTTTGTGACATAGACGTAAAAGTAGGTTTCAATTACGATTTACAGTGGCATAAAAATGTATAAATATCGGCGAGCGATGATGCATGTATATTCCATTTTTCTTTAACTATTAATTTCAAATCCTTGGCCTGAGATAAAAATAGAAAAAGAGAAAGAGAGAGGCAAAGAGGAAACGAGAGACGAGGAAAGGGCATAAAACATAGAACCTATGTGAGGTGTGTCCAAACGAATGCTGGATCAACTTGCTACTTCCCCCGTTATTATTTTTTATGATTCCAAAATGGCTCTTCGTCGGCGCCTTTTATAACATCACATACAGAAGTCTCCTGAGAAAAAATATCAGATTTGTCGAGTGTTCAATGCAATTTTTGTACAATTTATTCATGTAAACAAAATATAGTAATTCTGAGATTTCGTGTTTCACTCCGGCCCGCGATCTCCTTCCAAAAGTCTCATCTGCCCCTCACTCTGAAAAAGTTGCCCGCCCCTGCTCTAACCCTAACCCTAACCCTTTTAGTAAAGGTAAATGAAAAGGTATCCCAACAATTCCAAATTAAAAGTTTCAAAAGTAATAAGGGTATCAAAAAATTAGGTAAAAGTCGCAACATGATCTTTCTAATAGATTGAAAATAGTCGTCTGCCAAGTAACGGTGGTTTTTTTATTTTTATATTTCGGTAAAAGTCGGAACTTGATTGGACTTTCTTCGTTTGTAGTCGGAACTACTTACGTCACAACTACATCACGACTGCAAATCTCTAGATACCTATTCCTAAAAAGCACCCTTATTTTGATTGCATCAAAATTATTTTTTTAAAGTTAGGCGACATCTGTATAAGATTCGGGGTGGGGGCCTAACATCCGGTCCTATGATGTCACATCCGGCTATGTTTCTTTTTTTAAGCTTGTTAATATCGGGATCGAAAAAAAAACAACCTACAAAGTAAGAATACTAATTTGTAATTTGGGGTATAGGGCTAGGAGCAGGGGTACAAAATGCTCCATATTTATTCAGGGGCAACGCCGGGTGCCAGCTAGTGTTCCATATCTCAATCAATGATATCCTTGTTGTTTTCTGTTTCCCAATATTTTATGTGAGAACTGATATTGACTTTTGTATACGCCTAAAAGATGACTTGTGTAACAGCTGACAGTTCGTTGGATTAAAGAAATATTGTAAAGATTAAGAAAACAAGGAAGAGGTGAATGTGTTCTTTGATATGACAGAGGCGCGTGCTAAAATTTATATTTCCATTTAGTAGCACAACTGAACCATAATACTTGACTTTTCCCGTTTTAAAACTGAATTCAAGCCAGAAACTACTGTCGATTCGGCAGCATTTTCAAGGCTTCACAATTACTTTCGAATTTCAAAGTGTCCCCATTTACTGGCAAAGTTAGACACAAGGTTGTTTTTTCATGTGGGGGATATCCAACTTTCCCAAAAGGGGCACTCTGTAAAGGACAAAAACAAAAATGACTGCAATCAAAAAGGATTTCTCCTCCTCCCACCAAGAACAGAACAGATACTACACTTTGAAGTATTTATTTGCAAGAAGTATAGAATTTACATTGAGAACAAATTAGGCACAGGGCCATGAAAAGTGTAGGGAAAATGGGGGGCGTTGATCATCCTTGGTCTAAAGTAATAAAAATGACTATCCTACTCTTCACTAGAATCATCTCAGTCACCATAATACCACATTTACTCTTTTTTTAATTTAAATTCGTTATTATAATGTATAGATTTTAGTTTTAATGATGATGATGATGCTGATGATGATGATGATGATGATGATGATGATGATGATGATGATGATGATGATGATGATGATGATGATGTTGTTCGTCCATTGCTTGCGAACATAACCGTGATCATGCAGTTGTTTTGTGGGTCCGGAAATGGCTCGTCAGTCCGATCCGAGCTCTGAAGCATCTACCGCATGTAGAGCACCTGTGGGATGATTCCGTCGCAGAGGTGCTGACCGCTCTTTCTTTTCGAATAGCATGTTTCCTCTTGAGTTCCTCAACGCATGCAGATATAGCAATCGTGGCCCCTTTGTGGCTTGCAGTACGCTGGGAACATCTGTTTTACTGGTAGTTAAAAATCAATGAATATTTATACTTTTGTTATTAGTAATGGAAATTAAGTTTTAAACGAAAAAGAAATGAAAAGAATCGTTCATGGAATCGGAAATTATACTCAAGTCTTTCCGATACTCCAAAATGTTCCTATTTTTCCGATACACCAAAATGTTCTGATTTTTCCGATACTCTAAAATGTTTCGATTTTTCCGATACTCCAAAATGTTCCGATTTTTTTGATACTCCAAAATGTTTCAATTTTTCCGATACTCCAAAATGTTTCGATTTTTCATATACTCCAAAATGTTCCGATATTTCCGATACTTCAAAATGTTCCGATTTTTCAAATACTCCAAAATATTCCGATTTTTCCGATACTCCAAAATGTTCCGATTTTTCCGATTTCCGATTCCCGATTCCGATTAATTGTCCCAACATTACTAATTAGCATAATAGTAGCAAAGAGCCTATATAATGCTCTCTCACTCTCTCTCTCTCTCTCTCTCTCTCTCTCTCTCTCTCTCTCTCTCTCTCAGAAGAAGGGAACGAAACTTGACTAGGCACTAACGAGGCTAATTTTACACTTCACAACAATGGAGTCGCCGATAGGATTTCAATTGTCTCTCAAGAAGTGGGACTTTGCCGATACATGTCTACGATGTTTTGCTGCCAGTGCAAAAACCAAAAAGTTAAGACAACATGGAAACCGGGAGGAGAAAATGAAATAACGGATTTATTTTTGACTACAGCTGGATATGAGGCCATAACAAGGTATCCACCATGGAATATCCCACAAATCTGGACGACGTGACTTTCAAAAAAATAAGTCAGATTATAAGAAGAAAAGGTTGGTTGCGGTATAAAAAATGAAGTTTATGTCGATGAAACAAGAATGTGACGAATCAATCATAAAATATCTACATCATCATCAACCCTCAGTGGCCAGGTTTCACTTCCATACATCATCACACTGTGTGCACATGCCTGATAGACTCTGCCCTTAGTTGACAGTGATAACGCTCTGCTGGTTAGTAATAGAAAAAGTTCCCTGAACTTACTCCATCCACTCCTAATTCTAGTTATCACATTAACACCTGCTCCATCCTGTGCTCTAATAGTATCACCAGGGTATCAAATTTCTCAGCAACCTCAATAACTTCCCCATCCATACATATTTTCTACATATCTGAGTTTGCATTCGTCCCTGTTGTCTTACACTTCTTGCACACAAACTGATTGTCCTCTCTCAACCTACCTGTAATTCCATTGCACTTATTGTGTATCCAATGCTTACAAGTACCACAGAAAATTAAGTTGCACCTGATTCCCTCACCACAGACTGAGCATGGGAATTTTCCTCTTTCCGGAGGATTTCCAACACTACAACCACTGATCAACATTTTGGTCTTGGCAACATTCACTCTCAGGCCTTTCCTTTCTATAGCATTCCTCCAAGTTTTGAACTTGACAAGTAAACCTTCCATCGTTTCATAGGTAAGTACTAAGTCATCAGCATACAGTATCTCTTCTGGGCAACCCGTGTGGAACTCCCTGGAAAATGCCTCCAAGACACAGATGAAAAACAACAGACTCAGTACAGAGCTCTGATGCACTTCCACTTTAACATTAAAGTTTTCACTAAATGTGCTGTTCATTCTACACCGTCTACAAAATGCAAGTCGATATTGTGAATATGAACATCTCAGACAAGAAGAACAGACAATTGAAGAGGACTTAATTCAATTAAGATTAATTGAAGATATTTGCAATGCATCTCACCGATGTAAATTAATGGAACTACAAATAGGTAATATGTCTTTATATACCTGCATTGACAACAAGAATTAATACAAAAATACAACCAGTATAAAAGTCAACCCAACAAACAAATATTTGCTGATACGTATATGTTGAAAAAGATTTGTAAAATTGTTGGCATTGTGGGAGATAAAATAGGAAAAATATCCAGTATTTGGAAAAGACTTGTACAAATTGCTTGAAAAAGAACCATTTTCAAGCTTCATGCAAATTTAAAAAAAAAAAGTTGAAAGAGTTGAAGAAAACGAAATCAAAATGAAAGTCTTAAAAAACAAAAATAAAAATGTGGAAAAAATTGAACAAAAGAAAAAAAGATATTTACTAAAAGTTAAATTTAACAATCTCGATTTGGGTATGCAAATTGATACCAGCAGTGGGCTAACACTTATACCAAACAATGTCTGTGTACGCATTGGAATGCCAACTTTACGAAAGAACAACTTACAACTTTGCCAATTTGATGGTTCGGTTATAAAAACTTTAAGGTCATTTCAAGGTTCCTTAGAGTTAGAAGATAGATTTGAAATAATACCTATAATTGTAACATTGTGTAAAAATATCTTGGAAAAGATGTACTCAATAGAAATTCTATCAAATTAATTAATGAGATAAAAATGGAAAAAACTGGAAAGTTAAAAAATATGAAGTGAGTTTAAAATTAAAAGAAAATTAAAAGAAATATTATTATTAAGCACGAAAATTACCAGTACATTTGTTGAGATTAGTATTAATAAAAGTACGAAAATTAATAGAACAGGACTTTCTTGGACATGTTCCACCAGGGGGTAGCAAGTGGGCACCACCCATTGTAGTTTTGAGAAAGCCAGATGGAGACATACGTATATGTAGAGATTATAAGTTTGCTCGGATTCATATCCTATACCTAATTGGCAGGAATGAGCATTTTTATAAAAATAGATTTGAAAACGGTGTATCAACAAATACCAATCAAGGGAGGCACGAGAGCGCTCTATCCCTTAATAGACTTCACGAATGGCCTATGCTGGAAATCTCATTTCTTTGATCAATCATAACTCAAAAACCAATAAATCAAATTAGTTAAAACTTTGCACAAAATTTTTATTTGATAAGTTCTATAAGTGTGTAGAATTTCAGCATCATTAGTCAAGGCAACCCAGAGATCCAGAAAGTTCAATCATGAAATCATGTTATCTGTGTGTACGTATGTACGTACGTACGTATGTGCCACCCTGTATCTCATCAACTATTTGATGGGTTCAGCTGATTTTTGGCAGAGATAGAGGTTCTAGGGTCTAGTTGATGGCATTTTAATTTCAGTTTACCATATACCTTAGTTTTCCAGTGAATTCAAAAAAAATGAGAAGGCATTGTATTTACAAAAGTAGTGACATTCCATGAAAAATACCAGTATACTGAAATCATATGCCCTTAATAGGGTTAAGATGAAAATTCATATACACTAAATGTACAAAAGCAAGGAAATTCCCCAATTTTTACACCTTTATTGTCATTAAGGGTATGACTACATATCAACCAAACCATTTCATTATCACATCACTACAGTATAAATCTCTATGCATGAGTGGATGAAGTGTGTGAGGTGCGCTGAAGAAAAATTCCTACCAGTAAAATACATAGCCCTGTTGTGCTCGCATACCCTTAATGACAATAAAAGTGTAAAAATTTGGGAATTTCCTTGCTTTTGTACATTTAGTGTATATGAATTTTCATCTTAACCCTATTAAGGGCATATGATTGCAGTATACTGGCATTTTTCATGGAATAGACAATAACTTCAAGAAAGTAACAACGATAAATGGGTTACTATAATGGAAAAGGATGCCATATGGGATAAAAACAGCAACCACTATATTTCAAAGGGCCATCGAGCAGGTCTTAAGAGAAGATATGAAAATATTGTTTATTACCGACACAATATATGTATAGTAGCTACTGATGAAAAAGAATTTAAAAACCGACATTATCTTGAATAAAATAAGAAATGCTGGAATGACAACAAATGAAAAGAAATGCGTAAACAATAGGAGTCAAATATCATTTTTAGGTTATTCCATTTCAAAAAAAGGTATATCACCAGACCAAGTCTTAATAGAAAAACTACTAAAAAAATTTATACCTACAAATAAAAAAGAACTTGAATCTTTTTTAAGACTAGTAAATTTCTACAGGCGATATTTACCAAAATATACGGACCTGACTGAACCGTTTGCAAATTTAAGATAAAAGAATGTTGAATTCACCTGGTCAGAGGAACAACAAAAAGCTTTTGATACATTCAAATTAATTATGGCAAAGAAACCAAAAGTGAAAATGTTTGTTCTCAAGAAGGACATTGCATTATTAGCGAACATTCGACATCTGGAATTTTATCACAAGAAGGATATCCGATAACGTAGTTATCAAGAACTCTAACGAACACTGAATTATTCAAATATAGTGAAGGAAGCATTGGCTATTGTGTGCACAATGACTAGATACCAGCAATTTTTAATTGTGAAAAAAATTCTTTTGAGAAATGGTAATAGACAATTAGAGTTTGTATTCAATCCAAGAAAAGAATCACCGAAAGTCACGATGTTGAGAATACTAAAATGGGCAATAAGATTAATGGCATTTGACTTCGATATCGAATATTTCAAAGGAAATTCAATTCCACATGGAGATGCACTATGAAGGTTGCCATTTTACAAGTAGTCAAAAGATAAAACAGAAGAATTTGAAGATACATTCTTACATTGGGTAGATAGAGACTGATGTTTTGTCTTTAGATAGAATGGCTGCAGACACTCGACATGATCTAGTGCTAAGTTGAATAAAATGTAGAATAAGGAAAGACCCTAGAAAGGAATAAAACATAAATTAACGATAGAAAATGTGGAATAGGGATCTGCTAATTCCCACAGAAATACAAAGAAAATTAGTGATAAAAAGTGTACATGATGATATACGCTGTGGAGTATTGATTTACTCCTCTCCAGGAGTTAGGCACAAGGCCAGTTTTTATCTTACTCCCACAAGTAAGATGTGACCCAACGTCGGGTCGGGAAAGTGGGGTTTAAAAATTGCCTGGGCAGCCCCGTCGGCATTCCCCGGTAGGGGCGCCTCAGGCAGTAAGCAATAAACTTACTCCTCCCGAAAGAGGGGAGGCGAAGCCTGGGAAGGTGGACCTCCTAAAACTGCACAGGACAGACCCATAGACCGGCGTAAATTAAGCCCCGAAGGCCAAGACAATACCAGTCTATGGAGTGCAGTATCCATCGGAACAGATACTATACTTTGATCTTAGCCAAAAGGCCAAGAGGAGAACCGAATGTGGAGTTTTATTTACTCCTCCCCAGGAGTTAGGCACAAGGCCAGTTTTATCTTACTCCCACAAGTAAGATGTGACCCAAGATCGGGTCGAGAAAGTGGGGTTTGATAAGCCAGCGCTCGAGAGGTGAGCACTCTGACCATTTAAAAATTGCCTGGGCAGCCCCGTCGGCATTCCCCGGTAGGGGCGCCTCAGACAGTAAGCAATAAACTTACTCCTCCCCAAAGAGGGGAGGCAAAGCCTGGGAGGGTGGACCTCCTAGAACTGCACAGGACAGGCGTGCAATATCCATCGGAATAGATACTACACTTTGATCTTAGCCAAAAAGCATGATAGCCGGGTGTAAGAAAGCAATGCACAAAACAAAACGAAAAATCCGGGATAATCAAGCGTCGTTCCAGTTAATCTTCATTCAATTTCTAAATCCTTGTTTTTTATCAATTCACCTGGACGCTATGCAAATTTCATGTACGTTTATGTCGGGGGGGGGGGGGATTAGCTCAGTCTATTACAATGGGATATTCACGAGATGTCAAAGAATATATAAAAAGATGTCAAAGAATATATAAAAAGATGTCAAAGAATATATAAAAAGATGTCAAAGAATATATAAAAAGATGCAAGAAATGTAAAGAATTAAGAAATTTTACATTCATGGCCCAGAGAAGTAGAGCGCTAGAGTCGTGTGCATATGGATCATGCGTACATTACTGGAGTGGGACTCTTAGTCTTAGTAATACTAGTAGACTCTTTCAGTACAAATAAGTTATTTGGAAGTAATGTCGGGACCTATTTCACTGTAAATAATTGACTCTCTTAAACTAGTAAATTAACAACATTTGAAACTTGTCAATGATTATCTAATCACGAAATTGAAGTCAGAGCCCGGATCGAGACGCATCTGTAGCAGTGGTACAACTAGCAGCAGCAGCGACAACCGCCATTACGATTTTGAATCTGTGCTTAATTTCTAAGCTCGGCGCTGATCGGTGCAAGCATTTAACTTCCTTTCCTGTTTGTCCAATCAGACCAACTCCCAAACTTCTCTCTTGGGACGCAACCAAAATCCCCTGGGCCTCTGGTGCTGGGTTCGACTTCGACAAAAAGACCTAAGAATTCAACATGGCTACTTCTACTGCCGCACACATGGACTTAATATAATGCAACACACACATACCTACATACACACTTGGACATGGCCTGACTTCAGCACTTGTGTACTGTATTGTAAAAATGATCATATATGAACTCTTTTTCCTTTTCTTACAAACAGGACATTCATCCTACCCTTCATATATGAACTCTTCTCTCTTCCCTACTAACGGGACATTTATTTAACATCATGTGAACTTTCTAATCAGTCCATACTCATGGATGTATTCATAACTAATACTTCTCTTCCATTTCTTCTTCTATACATGTTAATGAAGACAACCAATCCAGTTGTTTTAAATGTTAGAATGAAACTTTGTTTTCCTATTCTACATATTTATGATGTCATGCAAAAAATGAATTGTTTACAATCGGCATTGTTTTGGCGTTAGCTAATTGTGTTGCATAGCGTCCCGGGAATGGGCCGTGGCAGTTCTCATATATACTCGTCCCGGGTCGAAACAGTTCTCGCTTAAACAACTGGTCATTTTTAACACCAAAAAGGAATATGTTGCATACCTTTTCATTTCTTGTACCTTCTCTTCTTCCTCGTCGCGTGGAGGGGTGTGTCGTCTAGTGGTTGGATTATTTCTTCTTTCTTTCTGCTGTGAACCTCGCCGTCCGTTGTGTCTGCAACAAAATCTTCATGACCGATTCACGAGACAAACAATCTTTTAAACTTTTAATTCTGTTTTATTTCAGGCGTCAGTTATTGTCGCTGCCGGAGATGCTTCGCTAACGTCGAGGGAGAGACCAAATTACTGCTTTATCCTAGTTAATTCCTAACTTAAGTCCTTAGCCATTCGAGGAGGGGGGAAGAAGAAATCTCATGCCCGTATTCTCTTAGGGAATGTAATTCTCCTAATCATTTGAAGACTACATATGAGAAACACGTCTGTTCGGCTCGCCCCCAAAACTCAGACTGGCAAAACTCTGCTTCCCACACAAAAGCCCGTGACGTCACAGATCTCCTATGTGCAGGTGCACCTTGACCCTTGATCTGAGGTCTCGTCAATGAGGTGATCCTGTCAACGTCTGTGAGCTCCGACTGTGAGAACCAGTTTATTTTGCACTCGACTGTACGGGTCCACCCACACTAAATCACGCAAGCCAAACCAAACGATCTCCCACATACGTTCACTTTAATATACGTCCACCTTAAGATGCGTCCGACCTCATAGGGCCATTATCCAACAATTGAAAATTTGTAGCTATGCTGTTAAGCATGCAAATCAAACTTTTATTTATTTTTTTATTACCTCACAAAAACTTTTTGTTGAATTTTATATGCCCCAAGTTTTAAAATAGTTGTGATTTCTCACTTGCAGGCACTTTTTTTGTTAAATTTTAATGTTTTTTTGTTAAATTTTAATGTTTTTTTTTGTTAAATTTTAATGTTTTTTTGTTAAATTTTAATGTTTTTTTGTTAAATTTTAATGTTTTTTTTGTTAAATTTTAATGTTTTTTTGTTAAATTTTAATGTTTTTTGTTAAATTTTAATGTTTTTTTTGTTAAATTTTAATGTTTTTTTGTTAAATTTTAATGTTTTTTTGTTAAATTTTAATGTTTTTTTTGTTAAATTTTAATGTTTTCTTTGTTAAATTTTATTGATGAACACAAAGAAAAGACTTATTTTATTTTATTTAGTTTTACTTAAAATCATGTTTTAGTAAAAAAGAAAAATAACATCAAATAAGTTAATTATACTATATTTCAAGGTGATATAAGATGCAGGACTTCATTGGTTACAATATGGACTAAGTAGTGAGTTTCTACAATGAACAAACCCTGTAGTAGTGAAAGTTGAAAACGTGTACACAAACAAACAAAAAATCTAAAGTCTGACTCTCGAATTGTATTAACAATTCTCCAAAACACACGAATCTCGTCAACTGAATAAACTGACACAGACGACTTTTTCTTTAGCTGAACACTCAGCGTGGTCTCAACTAGATGCGCCATCTTTACTCTCTATATTTACTTCCTTATCACCACAGGAAGATGTGGCACAAGGCCGGAAGGTTCGGAGAGCAGGCCAGTGCCCCTAAAGAAGGTTCACTCTGGCCTCTTAAAAATTGCTTGGACAGCACCGTCGGAATTCCCCATGCAGTTAGCAATAAACTCCCTACTCCAGAAAGAGGGAAAGCAATGCCTGAGAGGGTGCACCTTCTACTACCAAGGACCAATACCTCAGCCCGACAGATAAAAGACCATTGAAATAGCCCAGTCTCTGCCGGACTGATTTTTGAGATCGGATCTTCAACTGGTTTGGTAGTTTTGTTTTACGGCATATCAACCCTTTTTGGGTTATTTAATGCCGAATCTGGTCTTGTTTTCTTCTCTTTTTTGTTTCTTTCCCCTTTTAATATCTGTTTCTATTTAACCCATAGTTGGGACCCTAACAGGTACTACCACTCCGGGTCAGGGTGGACCTGGGAGCAATGGTAATTAAGAGGAGGCTCCACATTCCCCAAAGTCCGTAAGCCGGATCTCACCATCGGATGTAGTTTAAGGTCATATCCAGGACCGGGAGTAGGGTAGGAAAAATAAAAATAAAAAAGGGGAGGGAGAAAGGGAGAGGGGCTGTTGTTTTTGTTTTTGGTTTTGTAGAACATAATTAAGTTTTACAAAAAAAAAAAAAAAAAAAAAAAAAAAACGTCAATGTAGGTGAATTTCGTCTCAGGGAGCCACAGGGCAGCCTGATCTGGTATCACCAGCTTCAACTGGTATGTTACCGAGAATGAAGTCGAAACTTTACTCCTTTTTTTTTATCTCAACGAGAATTCGCCCCTGCAACAGAATGCTCATTTACATAAGTGAACTCTTGTCATCGCACAATAATAACAAGATTCTATCTTGTAAGTAGAACACTCTGGGTTCAATCACCGATGGACAACACATGGCACAACCCTTACTGTTTTCCCTTGTGGACCCACAGCTATCGCCCAAAAGTGTGACTTTCACCTTTTCCGTGATCTTAACTTTGACCTTTGACCTAGATACCACAAAATTAAATCAGTTAGACCATGACTAACATTTTGACCAAGTTTAGTAACGATTGGTCAAGCGATGTGTATGCTAGGCAATACGCTAAAAAATAACATAACCTGCATGGTGAAGGTAATTATATTTAATCTTAACAAAAAAACAGTAAGTTATAAAAAGTTGAATAGTAAATGTTAAATGTTGAACAAACATCTTGTAATGTTAGATTTTTAATATGGCCGATATAAATGTTGCATTATCCGTTCTTCTGGGGTACCTGGTAAGATCCAACAAGAATGACAAGGAACAGAACGTATATGGAAAAAATTTGGTTTTCTTTATTTGCCATCACCGGATGGTTTACGCCAGTTACGCACACACATATAAAAAAAATCTTTTGACATACTTTTGTCTCATGAAAGTCTTTTTCTTGCTGAGGTTACAGACTTGGTTTTCACTAGAAACTCGTTCATATATACATCCAATTGGAAAGCAATTTGCTCTGTATTGTCTATCCGAGCATGAACTGAAGCAATTGTTCCACAAGCACTTCCAATTGTCTGTTTGATGAAATACAAGTCAGGGGATTCCTTCACGGTACCAACTTGCTTATTAGCCGCATTTTTAGTCAGCAGACACAAAAGCCTAACAGCAAGACGGGCTTGGGTACCATAGCCAATAAAGCTTCATCGGTGCCATAAACATTGGTAAACTCCCATTATTCCGGTACTTCGATACTCCGATCACCAAGTGCTCCGGCTCTTCGCGTTTCTGAAACCGCTGCCTTTCAAGTCTCGTTTGCATTGCGGAACCTTCTCCTTTTTAACAGTTATCAAGTCGCTTTCTTTCTTTCTTGACGTCCCACCCACAATGGACTTGTCCACGATTCATTTTTGCCACTCTTCATTATCTTACATAAACAAATCGAACAAGACTCAAAAGGAAATAATTCTGTTCATATGATGCCACAAGGGAAATAACCCTGACTGCCTAATATTAAAAAAAAAAAATGGAAAAAAGGGGCTTTATTTGCATTTTTATTACTTATGGAGTTATATACGAACAGAATTATTTCCCCTTGTTAGATTTGTTTTTATTGGCCATATTAAACATCTAACATGACGAGATGTTTTTTGCAGCATTTTGCATGTACGATGCAGCTTGCTATAATTTACTATTTTTTAAGATATTAAAAACTAGCAAGACTACTTGACGTTGCCCGGGGGAGCAGTAAGTAATTTATTTTTATCAATAGTAATTGATTTCCTACTGTAGTCATATGCGAGGTAAAACTTATTGTAAAAACCGAAACAACTAATCGAGGTAAAACTTATTGTAAAAACCGAAACAACTAATCGAGGTAAAACTTATTGTAAAAACCGAAACAACTAATCGAGGTAAAACTTATTGTAAAAACCGAAACAACTAATCGAGGTAAAACTTATTGTAAAAACCGAAACAACTAATCGAGGTAAAACTTATTGTAAAAACCGAAACAACTAATCGAGGTAAAACTTATTGTAAAAACCGAAACAACTAATCGAGGTAAAACTTATTGTAAAAACCGAAACAACTAATCGAGGTAAAACTTATTGTAAAAACCGAAACAACTAATCGAGGTAAAACTTATTGTAAAAACCGAAACAACTAATCGAGGTAAAACTTATTGTAAAAACCGAAACAACTAATCGAGGTAAAACTTATTGTAAAAACCGAAACAACTAATCGAGGTAAAAATATTGTAAAAACCGAAACAACTAATCGAGGTAAAACTTATTGTAAAAATCGAAACAACTAATCAAGGTAAAACTTATTGTAAAAACCGAAACAACTAATTGAGGTAAAACTTATTGTAAAAATCGAAACAACTAATCGAGGTAAAACTTATTGTAAAAACCGAAACAACTAATTGAGGTAAAACTTATTGTAAAAACCGAAACAACTAATCGAGGTAAAACTTATTGTAAAAACCGAGACAACTAATCGAGGTAAAACTTATTGTAAAAACCGAAACAACTAATCGAGGTAAAACTTATTGTAAAAACCGAAACAACTAATCGAGGTAAAAATATTGTAAAAACCGAAACAACTAATCGAGGTAAAACTTATTGTAAAAACCGAAACAACTAATCGAGGTAAAACGTATTGTAAAAACCGAAACAACTAATCGAGGTAAAACTTATTGTAAAGAATACAAAATAATAAATAAACTAGCGGGACCCGTGTAAATTACACGAAATGATGTTTTTAATACTAATTATCTTGTTCCTAACCTATACATGTTTGAATAAAATATGATAAGATTTGGACTTGTATATTTATTATTAAAAAATGAACAATACATGAAACAATTTACAAAACTTCTTTATATACAATATTTCTAGTGAAGGTAATATTTCGACGACTAAACCTTACTTTGTAAATGTTTTTCGATTAAATTAAATTTGGCTCCAATTCATGAATATTTATTTACTCCTCTCCAGGAGTTAGGCACAAGGCCAGTTTTATCTTACTCCCACAAGTAAGATGTGACCCAATGTCGGGTCGGGAAAGTGGGGTTTGAAAAGCCAGCGCTCGAGAAGGTGAGCACTCTGGCCATTAAAAATTACCTGGGCAGCCCTGTTGGCATTCCCCAGTAGGGGTGCCCCAGGCAGTAAGCAATAAACTTACTCCTCCCCAAAGAGGGGAGGCGAAGCCTGGGAGGGTGGACCTCCTAGAACTGCACAGGAAAGACCCATAGACCGGCGTAAATCAAGCCTCGCAGGCCAAAGCAATACCAGTCTTTGGAGTGCAGTATCCATCGGAACAGATACTACACTTTGATCTTAGCCAAAAGGCCAAGCCAATTCATGAGTATTGATTTACTCCTCTCCAGGAGTTAGGCACAAGGCCAGTTTTTATCTTACTCCCACAAGTAAGATGTGACCCAAGGTCGGGTCGGGAAAGTGGGGTTTAAAAATTGCCTGGGCAGCCCCGTCGGCATTCCCCGGTAGGGGGGCCTCAGACAGTAAGCAATAAACTTATTCCTCCCCAAAGAGGGGAGGCGAAGCCTGGGAGGGTGGACCTCCTAGAACTGCACAGGACAGACCCATAGACCGGCGTAAATCAAGCCCTGAAGGCCAAAGCAATACCAGTCTATGGGGTGCAGTATCCATCGGAACAGATACTACACTTTGATCTTAGCCAAAAGGAAGCCAATTCATGAGTAGCATACAAAGATTCGGAAGGTCGTTTCTTTTGATGTAAGCATGACACACAAAATCACACACGCTATTGTCTTAATATGTGTCTTCCCGGTCGTCCCCTCCCTACCTTTCTTCCCCTTCGCCTCGAAATGTAGAAAAAAAATTTTAGATGTTGGTTGGGATCAAACTATAAACCAGTCGGGCCAAAGTCAAAAATACTACGTCGCTAACCGTTGCGCCAAAGGGAAATACGTGGAAATGTTTCGAAAATTAGGCGAGTTGAATGTTTTTCAAAATCTAGGTGCGGCACGCATGCGCAGAGCTTTTGCCGGAAGTGTGGCACACAAACACACACGCTATCGTATTAATATATAGATTAATATTCGAGATAAGTCTTACTTAAAAAATAGGAACTCTCTCTCTCTTTCAGTCTCTTTCTCTCTCTTTCTCCCCCTCCCCTCTCTCTCTTCCCCTTCTCTCTCTCTCAGTCTCTTTCTCTCTCTCTCCCCTCTCTCTCTCGGTCTCTTTCTCTCTCTTCTCCCTCTCTCTCTCTCAGTCTCTTTCTCCCCCCCCCTCTCTCTCGGTCTCTTTCTCTCTCTTCCCCCTCTCTCTCTCTCTCGGTCTCTTTCTCTCTCTTCCCCCTCTCTCTCTCTCGGTCTCTTTCTCTCTCTTCCCCCCCTCTCTCTCTCTCTCTCTCTCTCAGTCTCTTTCTCTCTCTCCCCTCTCTCCCCCCTCTCTCTCTGTCTCTTTCTCTCCCTTTCTCTCTCTCTCCCATCTCTCTCTCTCAGTCTCTTTCTCTCTCTCCCCCCTTTCTCTCTCCCCCTCTTTCTCTCTCTCAATTTCTTTCTCTCTCTCTCTCTCTCAGTCTCTTTCTCTCTCTCTCTCTCAGTCTCTTTCTCTCTCTCTCAGTCTCTTTCTCTCTCCCCCTCTCTCTCTCTCTCCTGAATCTGTAAATAAAGCATCTGTGTACCCATAGATTCATTTCGATTTCAGTCACAAAAGTATTAAGAGCAAGGGAAATATTTTTGTGTCTATTAAAAGTGAAAGAAATTCTTTCCATTATTTTTTTATAATCAGTTATTAAGACTAAGCCTCATCTTCTTTGCTTATAAAAATCAAATTGGCATACGTGATTATTCTTTTTCTTTCTTTATTATTATCAGCATATTATTAAGATTAAGCTTCCTTTCTTTGCTCATAAAAATAAATTTGCATACGTGGTCATTGAAGCGAGCCGGACATCCATACGTTCATTTTTATTATATAAATAATGGTTTTATGCAATAATAAGTTGTTTTGAAATAGTGCCGAGTGATATTGTTTAGGATTACCCTAAAGTTAATGTTAACCCACTTGCGTTCCGCAGACCAAAGAAAAACAGTGTTAGTAGGAGGCGTCACTGATGTAGAAAAGAACCAATATTGTTTTATGAGAACTGATATTGAATTCTGCCACACGTGTGAAAGAAGGCGATTGCAACAGCTTGCCACTCGTTATCGTTTTGTTATTAATTATAAAAAGTAAAAAAAAACCAACTTATATTGAAAGTTGAGAAAAGAGTTGTGAATGATTCCAAGAACTGGACTTTAATTACTATACTATCAACTTTAATTACTATACTATCAAATTTAATTACTATACTATCAACTTTAATTACTATACTATCAAATTTAATTACTATACTATTTACTACTTTATTTACTATACTATCAAATTTAATTACTATACTATCAACTTTACTTACTATACTATTTACTACTTTATTTACTTTACTAATACTTTACTTAATATACTACAACTTTAATTAATATACTATAACTTTAATTACTATACTACGACTTTACTTACTACTTTACTTAATATACTATTACTTTACTACTTTACTTAATATACTACAACTTTACTTACTATACTATTGCCTTTACTTACTATACTATGACTTTACTTAATATACTATGACTTTACTTAATATACTACGACTTTACTTACTATACTATGACTTTACTTACTATACTATGACTTTACTTACTATACTATGACTTTACTTACTATACTATGACTTTACTTATACTATTACTTTACTTACTATACTACAACTTTACTTACTATACTATTACTTTACTTACTAATTTACTTACTATACTATTACTTTACTTATTATACTATTACTTTACTTAATATACTACAACTTTACTTACTATACTATTACTTTACTTAATATACTACAACTTTACTTAATATACTATTACTTACTAATTTACTTACTATACTATCAACTTTACTTACTACCTTATTTACTACTTTATTTACTTTACTAATACTTTACTTAATATACTACAACTTTACTTACTATACTATTACTTTACTTACTATACTACAACTTTACTTACTACTTTACTTAATATACTATTACTTTACTTACTATACTATAACTTTAATTACTATACTATGACTTTACTTACTACTTTACTTAATATACTATTACTTTACTACTTTACTTAATATACTACAACTTTACTTACTATACTATTGCCTTTACTTACTATACTATGATTTTACTTACGAATTTACTTAATATACTACGACTTTACTTACTATACTATGACTTTACTTATTATACTATGACTTTACTTAATATACTACGACTTTACTTAATATACTATTACTTTACTACTTTACTTAATATACTACAACTTTACTTACTATACTATTGCCTTTACTTACTATACTATGACTTTACTTACGAATTTACTTAATATACTACGACTTTACTTACTATACTATTACTTTACTTAATATTCTATGACTTTACTTAATATACTACGACTTTACTTACTATACTATGACTACTTAATATACTATGACTTTACTTACTAATTTACTTAATATACTACAACTTTACTTAATATACTATGACTTTACTTAATATACTATCACTTTACTTACTATACTACTACTTTACTTAATATACTATGACTTTACTTAATATACTACAACTTTACTTAATATACTATGACTTTACTTAATATACTACAACTTTACTTACTATACTATGACTTTACTTACTATACTACAACTTTACTTACTATACTATTACTTTACTTAATATACTACTACTTTACTTAATATACTATGACTTTACTTAATATACTACAACTTTACTTACTATACTATGACTTTACTTACTATACTACAACTTTACTTACTATACTACAACTTTACTTACCATACTATTACATTACTACTTTACTTAATATACTACAATTCTACTAACTATACTACACCTTTCCTTAATATACTACGACTTTATTCAGTATACTACAACTTTACTATATATACTATGACTTTATTTACTATACTATTACTTTATTTACTACTATACTTAATATACTACAACTCTTTTAACTATTTATTCAGCCCCTAACAATATCTAAGGAAGAGACCTAACTGCAGCTGTGAACCAGCGTGCTAGAGAATGCCCTCCTCCCTTCCTAAATACTGAAGTCCTCCCTCCTGGCTCAGAAACACCCTGTGTCTAGTAGATTGCTCACCGACAACAACCAGTGGTATTTCCTGGAGTCTGAGTGACAACAAGCCTCCCCAGATTTCTAGTATTCTTCACCTCTTTTCGATAACGATGCGGTATCGCAACAGCCTCTTACCATTGATTTCTCGCTGGTAAGGACATTGGTCTTCTCTGGGATTTGGGTGGCAATAAGCCTCCCCAAGGTCCCAGCATTCTCTGCACTTTTCCAGTGGAGGTCTGGTTTGTGCTGTCCCTCCTCGGTCTTCTCATCCTCCTTGATCCTATTATTATTATTATTATTATTATTATTATTATTATTATTATTATGAGAATCGGTAATGCCGTGAAACTGCAGTAAAGTTCTAAACGAAGTATAATTTATTATCATTTATTATTCCTGTTTATTATTATGAGTTAATCAACTTTTGTTTACCTAACTTTTACTTCCTATATATTTTAATCACACAAAATACATGTTAAAATAGTGCTTCGTTTTGGGATTGAGTTATGTTTAAAAAATGATTTTATGTGTTCTCATAGAACGTAAATTGTAATTTACTCACCAAGCCACTCATCTCTTACTAACTTTTTCCCTTTAACTCTCCTCCTCTCTCACTCTATTTTGTTCCCCGCTCCTATTTTAATATAGTGTCTATCCCCCCCCCCTCTCTCTCTCTCTCTCTCTCTCTCTTTGTATTTATTAACAGTCAAAGGTAATAAAACTAACTATAAAACAGAACATTGGAATAGTCTATTATAACCAATACAGGAATATCACTACAAGTATTAATACTATTTAACGCATAGCTGGAGAGTAAAGGAGAGAGAAGGAGAGAGAAAACGAGAGAGATGGAAATTTAAATTTTTGTTCCCAGTTCTGATCTCTCCTTTTTAGGGAGCTGGATTTGTCCCCATAATAAAAACCGACCTTGTGTCTGAATTTTCTATCATGGGGAAGTAAATATGAAAACCACAAATATAACACATTCGGGCTAGGATCAAAGTGTAGTATCTGTTAGGCCATAGGATACCACCGTCGCAGGCATTGTCTCCTTCTTTTGGGGAGGGATGGGTTTAGTGTCTGTTACCTGAAGCTCCCTCATCCGTGTGGGACTGCCAATAGAACTATACAGGTAGTTTTGTTCCACTAATCTAGAGTGCCCATTTTTGGGGAGTTGGATTTTTCCCACATTAAAAACCAACCTTGTGTCTAAGTTTGCCCTCGTGGGGAGGAGCACGTAAATAGGGACGTGCCTTGCAGACGAACAGCTTGCTGATAAATATTTTTTTATGAATGGAAATCAATAAAAAAAACTGTTTGATTCTTCAGATTCTACTGAATGAATGAATGAATCAATCAATCAATGAATCAATCAATGAATGAATGAATGAATCAATCAATCAATCAATCAATCAATCAATTAATGAATCAATCAATCAACTCATCGATAATTCTGAAAATCAGGTGTGCAATTACATAAAGTAGAAACGAGAATTTCATAGAACCATTATTTACAAAGCTGTCCGCAAAACCAAGTCACATGACAGGTTCACCATTAAAAATTAATATAGCGTTCATTGTGGAATACGTGATATTTTCTAACTAATGAGTGACCACTTTTCAAGGCTAAAGCCATTCGAGGACAAGGCTTAATGAGATAAATAGATTTACAGGTGAATGATGATGAATATTATGAAAGGATTGAGAATAATGAATGGAATAAATAAAATTTGATGACTTAGGACGATTTATAACACATGTTTATTGACATTAGATTTGAAGATGACCATGTTGCATCCCCCAGGGAATCAATCTTGTGGCAACGTGTTCCACAAATAGGAAGTTCTTGGACAGAAACTGTTCATGGAACTTCTGTTTGATTTTAGTCACACGGCGGAAGAAAAGAAAATTCTTTGCAGTTGTGGAAATAAGACAAGTTCTTGCTGCGAATGTTTTACAAGAAGAAACCAGAGATTAAAGCTCCGTCGAGCACTTTTCATAAAAATAACTATAGAGTAGAAAAAAACTAGTAGGGTTTGTTCTGTGAGAAAGAAGCTGGGTGAAGTGATCGCCATCCTCTCAGGCATTACCTCCTCCTTTAAAGGTGACGAAGGGGATACCCCTTTACATCTCTTTTTCAAAAAGAAAAAGGTAATGCCTGGGAGGATGATACAATGATGAACGAACATATACTACACTATCCCCTTAAAGGAGATAATGTCTGGGAGGGTGGTCTCATGATAACAGAATAGATAATACACTACTTCCCCAATAGGAGGAGGTAATACCTGGGAGGATGGTCATGATAAGAGAACAGATGTTACAATAGTTCCCCACCCGAATTGAGCATTGGAAAATAGTATATTAGTCTGAAACAGTATAGTAAACGGGATTGAACATTTAATAGAAGTAATAGTATAGTAAACGGGATTGAACATTTAATAGAAGTAATAGTATAGTAAACGGGATTGAACATTTAATAGAAGTAATAGTATAGTAAACGGGATTGAACATTTTATAGAAGTAATAGTATAGTAAACGGGATTGAACATTTAATAGAAGTAATAGTATAGTAAACGGGATTGAACATTTAATAGAAGTAATAGTATAGTAAACGGGATTGAACATTTAATAGAAGTAATAGTATAGTAAACGGGATTGAACATTTAATAGAAGTAATAGTATAGTAAACGGGATTGAACATTTTATAGAAGTAATAGTATAGTAAACGGGATTGAACATTTAATAGAAGTAATAGTATAGTAAACGGGATTGAACATTTAATAGAAGTAATAGTATAGTAAACGGGATTGAACATTTAATAGAAGTAATAGTATAGTTTCGGTTTCCGACAGACAAATACCAAAACTTCATTAATAATAAATTAACAATGCAATTCGTACAAATTAAATTATATACATTTTATTTACAAACATCAGAAAGTATAGAGGATTTAAAAGTTCGTACGACGATAGAGTTGAGTCCAGAATATTTACATTGAAATAAACTCAGCAAGTGGCAGGCTCCTGCTGATGGTGTGAATATGAACGATTCAGTTTGTGTGTTTTTTTCTCCCATGAGTTGTTGCAAGTAGTGCTCGTTCAAACTGCTAAATGTCGTTGTATGTTACTGTGGTGACGAGTGGTTGAATACTGGAATGCAGAGAAGCTGTGATGTTCTTTTATAGTGTTAGAACCGGCTCCAAGCAGATTTTAATGGATTCTTTTTAAGCTTTTGGTGGAAATATTGTAGTTCCCACTGTAAAACATTCACAACAAGAACTCGTCCTTCTATCACAACTGCAAATAACTTTTCTTTCTCTCTCGGTATACCAAAAACCAGATGGAATTTCCATAAAGAAAGTTTATTTCCTAGAACTTCCCATCCGTAGAAACACAATGCCGCAGGGCTGCTTCCCTCGCAGTTCTGTTCATCGTCCA
Source organism: Sepiola atlantica (assembly GCA_963556195.1). NCBI lineage: Eukaryota > Metazoa > Mollusca > Cephalopoda > Sepiida > Sepiolidae > Sepiola > Sepiola atlantica. The sequence goes on along the minus strand of OY744554.1, from coordinate 28,838,607 downwards.
ACAGACAATCTCATTCAACCTTATTCTCGAGTGGCCTCTGGGTCTTGATAAGTGCTGACCCCTTAGTTTTAAGTAGTGCTTGTTCAAACTGTTAAATGTCGTCGTATGTTATTGTTTTTTTTTCTCCCATGAGTTGTTGCAAGTAGTGCTTGTTCAAACTGCTAAATGTCGTCGTATGTTATTGTTTTTTTTTCTCCCATGAGTTGTTGCAAGTAGTGCTTGTTCAAACTGCTAAATGTCGTCGTATGTTATTGTGTTTTTTTCTCCCATGAGTTGTTGCAAGTAGTGCTTGTTCAAACTGCTAAATGTTGTCGTATGTTATTGTGTTTTTTTCTCCCATGAGTTGTTGCAAGTAGTGCTTGTTCAAACTGCTAAATGTCGTCGTATGTTATTGTGTTTTTTTCTCCCATGAGTTGTTGCAAGTAGTGCTTGTTCAAACTGCTAAATGTCGTCGTATGTTATTGTGTTTTTTTCTCCCATGAGTTGTTGCAAGTAGTGCTTGTTCAAACTGCTAAATGTCGTCGTATGTTATTGTGTTTTTTTCTCCCATGAGTTGTTGCAAGTAGTGCTTGTTCAAACTGCTAAATGTCGTCGTATGTTATTGTGTTTTTTTCTCCCATGAGTTGTTGCAAGTAGTGCTTGTTCAAACTGCTAAATGTCGTCGTATGTTATTGTGTTTTTTTCTCCCATGAGTTGTTGCAAGTAGTGCTTGTTCAAACTGCTAAATGTCGTCGTATGTTACTGTGGTGACGAGTGGTTGAATACTGGAATGCAGAGAAGCTGTGCTGTTTTCTTTTATAGTATGAAAACAGGCTCCCAACGGGTTCTTTCAGTGGAAATATTGTAGACCAATTAAGATCTCGTGAAGAATATGAAGAAACCTTAATTAAAGACAGTGGCGACACTATAACTGATAATACAGGTGAGCACAGAAAACGTGGAAGAAGATAATCAAGGTTCTTTCGAAGAGTCGACTCATGAAGCATCGGACTCCGAATTCTATTTCATTTTATTTGAATTTGGAGCCGATTTTTGTACAAAATATGCAACTTCATTTTGTTTTTGTTACTTGTTTAGTAAAAAAGGTAAAAGTTAAGGTCGCATAGCCTGGACGCGCATGAGTGTCGTTGCCGACATCGCACACTGCCCATGGCCGTAGCGGCGGTGATTTGTTAAGAATCACCGTGTCTAGGGCACAGCATATGGAAGGCGGAGCCCATCCCTTTCCTTCCGCTGCCTTGAACCTTCCATGAGTTTTAGTCAGGTACCCATTTACTGCTGGGTGGACAGAGGGAGTTTTCAGACCCGAAAATTCGTGAGTGGGATCGAACCCGGGTCGTCCAGCCCAAAGACAAGTGCTATAACCACTCGTCCACAGGCCCTCCCTAAACTTGTTTAGTGTTCGCAAGCAAATGTATACAGACGTGTTAAATAGAAATGCACTTCTGACAATCGGATTTACCGTGAAACTGCAGTAAGGCGTGAAGATAAATCTCTTTTAGATATTTATTGTTGTTACAAGTTAGAGTTTGCTAATGAACAGCCAATTGTGACAATTTCTTGTTGACGTAAGCTATCCCCCAAATGAGTAGGTAATGCCTGGAAGGATGGTATTTTTACGACAGAACAGATACTAAACTACCTCTCCCCTCAAAAAAAGCAAAAACTAAAGGAGAAGGTAATCCTTGAGAGGATGGTATCATGACCACAGAACACATATTACACTACCACCACCTTGAACAAGGAAGAATTAAAAAAAAAACGGGTCCCCGTGTACACTTTATGTGATATCTCCTTTATTTAGTCACCGATTGCCCTTATTTTACAGGACATGGCAGAATCAACGACCGTGAGTACACCAAGACCTCAGTGGGAGCTGGGACAAAGAATACACTGTGTTAAATTTTACTACAAGACAGGCTCGTTTAAGAAAACCCAGGACAGTTTCATGCATCAGTTCGAATGTGAAAAGGCTCCATCCAAAAGCAGAATTCAGAACTGGGTGGACCACTTCGAGAAGTATGGGACCGTGGAGAACCTCAACGCTGCCAGTGAGAACCGTCCAAGCCACTCGGGACGTCCCAAGAAGCGGACAGCCGAGCTGGTCGAAAGTGTAAGAGTCTCTCCAGGAGAGTCCGAAACACTCTGTGCGTAAGCGAAGTCAGTCCCTCGGTATCTCCCGTGAGACTTGCAGGAGAGTGCTGGTGAACGATATCAGGGCTTACCCATACAGAATACAGATGCTGCAGACCCTTACAGCCTCAGACAAGAAGCAGAGGAGCGCTATATCAGTCAAGATGCTCGATAAGATCGAGGAGACACCAGGTTTCCTTAACCTCCTTTGGACCTCAGATGAAGCCCACTTCCATCTTGACGGAAAGACGAACTCCAAGATAAATGTCTTCTGGGGGTCCTCCAGACCCAATGAAGTAGCCACCAAGCCTCTGCACTCTCCTAAGTGCACGGTGTGGCCTGCAATCTCGGTCAGAGGCATCATTGGACCAATCTTCATCAAAGAATCTGGCGCAGCAGTGACAGTCACCAAGGAGCGGTATATGGAGGTCCTCAAAACCTTCAAGAGTGAGCTCCAGACCCTCTACCCGTCGCTCATGAGCAAGTTCTGGTTCCAGCAAGACGGAGCAAGTTCTCACACCTCAAACCTGTCCCGAGATTGGCTGAAAGAGAACTTCGGAGGCCGAGTGATCAGTCTCAAGACTAATTTTGAGTGGCCACCCTATAGCCCAGACCTAAGCCCCCCAGATTTTTTCCTTTGGGGCTATCTTAAGGACAGAGTGTACGCAGGGAAACCCAGAACCATCACGGAACTCAAGGAAGCCATCAGGGATGGTTTGAGAGCCATTCCCAATTCAGTCTGTAAGAACGTCATGGACAACTTCGTTCTGCGCCTCAAGAAATGCACGGAGCTAAATGGAGGCCATCTAGAACACATGCTGTAGAACGGAGAAAAAAAACCAAAGACTCTAGTGTTTTGATGTGATGTTTTGAATATAATAAACTAGTTATGACCAAACATTCATTTCATTCGGACGAAACACTAAGAAACAGGGCCTAATTAGATTTTGGGCCCGTTTTTTTTGGGTCGCCCTGTATATATATATATATATATATATATATATGAAAAAAGAGGGAAACATGTGCGAATGAAAAAATTATTTCAACTTCGATTGTTCAATGTAAGGTATACTTGGTAATAAAATTATATTTATTATTCCTTCCTTAAGCCAAGGCTTTTCAAAGATCAAAATCTTATCATCAGAGAGATTACATAGATAGATAAGTTGGCAGTGGAAAAGCCAAAGTTAAAAATTTGAAAAAATATTAAGTAATGGAGAGTGAAAAAAGTTTGTGTAAAAAAGATTATATATATATATATATATATATATATATATATATATATATATATATGCATACACTACACTGGCCTAAAAAGAGGAGGTAATATCTGGAAAGATGGTCTCATGACCACAGAACAGATATTACACTACCATCATAAACCCCCAAATGAAGAGGTAATTTCTGTGAGGATGGTATTATGACAAACGAACATATACTACGCTGCCACTCCCCCTCCCCCCCCCCAAAAAAAAAATGAATGAGGTAATGCCTGGGAGGATGGTCTGAGAGATAATACATTTATCTGAAATAGTATAGAACACAAAATTGAGCATTAAATGATAGTGATAGTATAATGTCGGCTTCAAGCTAACAGATACCAAATCTCCATTAGTAATAGTTAAGGTCACTTCACAGCTTCATCCACAGCTTCCATTGGTGATTCGTCTTAAGAATCGTACATCTTAAAATGACGATTAAAACAGGATGCTGCCAAGATGAGGCTTAAATTCGAAATCATTGGTGGAATAAATCTCATTGACATCTAAAGTGGTTTTAAGTCCGAGAAAATAACATTAAGTAGCCGTGTCCTTCGCGGCGCTACCCAACAATATGGTCAACCTTAATAACTAATTATTTAAAAAAAAAAAAAAAAAATACAAGTAAAACATATTGGGAATTATAACATAATCCCCCCCCCCCACTGTGTGTGTTTTTCACATCTACGTGACTTACAAATTATTGCTATTTTTATTTACTACTAGCAGGAAGACCCGATGATGCTCAGGATTTAATGAGGAATAAGTAACAAAGTGGTCGACCATAGTCAAGGGCGACCCAAAGGCTCCCTTCTAATTAGTTACTACACTGAGATGTAAGGAAGGGCGCCACTCCTTTCACAGGATTACTCCACTTACCCTTGATCGTCACCTTATAATGACGAGTGTTTAGCAAGGGGGCATGAAATACCATTTTTTAAGACTCAACCTACATTGAGATATAAGGGAGGGCGCCACTCCTTTCACAGGATTACTCCATTTACCCTTGATCCTCACCTTATAATGACGAGTGTTTAGCAAGGGGGGATGAAATACCATATTTTAAGACTCAACCTACATGGAGATATAAGGGAGGGCGTCACCCCTTTCACAGGATTACTCCACTTACCCTTGATCCTCACCTTATAATGCTGAGTGTTTAGCAAGGAGGCATGAAATACCATTATTTAAGACTCAACCTACATTGAGATATAAGGGAGGGCGCCACTCCTTTCACAGGATTACTCCACTTACCCTTGATCCTCACCTTATAATGATGAGTGTTTAGCAAGGGGGCATCAAGAAACATTGTTTAAGACTTAACCTACATTGAGATATAAGGGAGGGCGCCACTCCTTTCACAGGATTACTCCACTTACCCTTGATCTTCACTTTATAATGCTGAGTGTTAAGCAAGGGGGCATCAAGTACCATTTTTTAAGACTCAACCTACATGGAGATATAAGGGAGGGCGCCACTCCCTTCACAGGATTACTCCACTTACCCTTGATCGTCATCTTATAATGCTGAGTGTTTAGCAAGGGGGGATGAAATACCATATTTTAAGACTCAACCTACATGGAGATATAAGGGAGGGCGCCACTCCTTTCACAGGATTACTCCACTTACCCTTGATCGTCACTTTATAATGCTGAGTGTTTAGCAAGGGGGGATGAAATACCATATTTTAAGACTCAACCTACATGGAGATATAAGGGAGGGCGCCACTCCTTTCACAGGATTACTCCACTTACCCTTGATTCTCACTTTATAATGATGAGTGTTTAGCAAGGGGGGATGAAATACCATTTTTTAAGACTCAACCTACATGGAGATATAAGGGAGGGCGCCACTCCTTTCACAGGATTACTCCTTTACCTTTGATCCTTACCTTATAATGCTGAGTGTTCAGCAAGGGGGCATGAAATCCCATTTTTTAACTCAATTGAGGATTGAACCGTGGTCTCCTGGTCCATTAGCCAACACTCTTATCAATATGGTTTGGTGGGTAAAATGAGGAATACTATGTCCTTTTTCACTAGGACAGCCGGAGGGCAACATCTGACAGAGATAAGAATACAGAGAGGCATTTTCCACGGAGACTCTCTATTTCCATTACTGTTTACAATAGCCATTATGCAATAACATACTCAGAAGTTTCAACAGCAGATACACATGTATTTCAGTCTTCAACCCTGGTTTAATCAGTATCTCAAGTATTTTACACGAAGGTCGAGAAATTAAAATTAGTTGATTTACATAATTGCATATATATATATATATATATATATATATATATATATATATATATATATATATAATGGTTTCTATGTAATTATTTTTAAAGGTGATTTTCAGCGCGTTGTTATTGAGCTTACTATTATTTTTAATTGTTTCACTTCCTAAGTGATTAAGATGCAGAAAAACTGCATTATTAGTCGTCCTCAAAGGCCGTATTTTTTGTTTTTGATATATATATTAATTTTTTACGTACATAAAAGTAATCCATGGACACGTGTTTCTAGCTGACAGCCGTCATCAGCATGGCTAACTTACACAGAGATCGAGCCCTCGATGTTGATGTCTATAGTCCAGCGTTCTTCTACTGGGCCAAGACACTCTGGGTGATAAAAATCGTACATATTTCTACACAGAGCGTATCTTCTAATTTGCTGTGATTGGACCTAACCCTCAAGCAGCGCCTCAGACGACCAAAGATAAACTAATTTTCATCTTAAAGGATGAGGTAATGCCTGGGGGGACGGATGGCCTCTTAAGACTGAACAGAAACATTGCATACTTCACTCTAATCCAAAGGTGAGGACAAGTGATGGGACAATTCCAATATTTTTTACCAATTCCAATACAATTACCGATTCTGTTCTAAATTCCCGATTCCGATACAATTACCGATTCCGATTCTCATTCTAAAATCGCCTAATTGTCTAAAAAGGTAGAATTTCATTTGGTGGGGCCCCCCATCTGCTAAAACCATCATGGCGATGAAGCATCTGCTCGCAATTCAAGAGGAGCGAAACACAGCCCTGGCCTTACTCGATATGGTGCCATCAGATCCAGTAACGCTCCATTATGATACAACCACGCGCAAGAGGTTGAATGGAGAATGGCCATCAATCGTTTTGCGTTCAGCAAACGGAAGAAAATATCGCCTCCGTTCACTGAAAATGGCAACAGAAGACAGGCAGAACATTGTAAATGTGTTGGTTGCCTCACTGAGTAGACTTGCTGTCGCTTCATCTTCAGAAAAGAAGGATCTCTGGGAGAAAATAACAGCGTTGATGACAGACTCAGTTAGCAAAAATCTTGGAGTCGAGAATCTGGTAGCAGCCACTTTGTCATCAGCACATATACCTCTCCATCTTCTCTGTGTGAGTCACAGCTGCGAGGTGTTTGATAGTGGCAATTTGTCAATTTTTAGGGGTGATTGAACGGAGAGTCCTCATCTACGACATCATCCAATGTAGATATAATTTTCTTTTTAATTGTCAAATTCTTAATGTTTTCCCTTTATGTATTTTGATAAAGTGATTTTGAGATTTTTTCCACTTGTGCCATTTTTCCTTATTTATCCACTCGTGCCATTTTTACATGTGCCATTCTTACCGGACCTTTTTTTCCGATGTCATTTTACCTAAATTCGTTATTATGATGTATACATTTTAGTTTTGCTGGGAGATTTAAAATCGATAAATATTTATTATATTATTGTTGTGAAGTAGTCCAACAGTAAAAAGAAGTTAAGTCGGGGTTGGGTTAAGATAACAAGTGTATTAACATAAAAGGTACAAAGGTAAGGAAACTGACTGGCACTCGGCTAGACAGTTACAATACTGTCCTTTTTCTCCCTGGTGATTGTCTACTCGCACTATTTATAGTGAGAACCAGTGTAGTTTCTCTTCTATTAGAACGGCCGGTGTAACAATTATCATTAGTACCATCAATAGAAAATTATGTTTAAGACAAAAACAAATTAAAAAGCATCGTTTTTTAAGATTAGAAAATGAAGCTAAAATTTTTCCGATACTGATTCCGATACCCAAAACAGTTCCGATTTTTCTGATTCCCGATTTCGATTCGGATTAATCGTCCCAACAGTAGTGACGACCCCTGTGTCAGAAAAATTTTAAACAATTTTATTTAATTATCTAGCTTTGCTGGCTCGCTATTGCTTCTCGGCCTTTTGGCTAAGAACAAAGTGTAGTATCTGTTCCGATGGATACTGCACCCTATAGATCGGTGTCGTCTTGGCCTTCGGGGCTTGATTCTGCCGGTCTATGGGTTTGTCCTGTGCAGTTCTAGGAGGTCCACACTCCCAGGCTTTGCTTCCCCTCTTTGGGTAGGAGTAAGTTTATTGCTTACTGCCTGAGGCTCCCCTACCGGGGAATGCCGATGGGGCTGCCCAGGCATTTTTTGTAGGCTAGAGTGCTCAAATTCCCGACCTTGTGTCACATCTTACCGCTGTGGGAAGTAAATAAATAACTCGCTATTGCTTCACAATCGCTTTGCGGTGTTCGCGACTTGTAATACTTGAAAGATGAATTTAAAATAATAAACATTTCATTCATAACTTTGTTGTAAACATGAAACAAAGTCTTTCATATAGATAAACACTAACAATTTTTGTAATATTTATTTGCTATGAAATTTACATAACAAATTGTCATAACAAGTCAGCAAAATTTTGATACAAATTTATTTATCTTTTAAATATGACCGTAAAGAAAGGAAAAGAAAGAAATGAGAATTTCCAAATTGCAAGTGAAAAGGCAAATTGATTTTTTTCTTTTTCGACTCAAGATCGCAACTTGTCGAAAATCAAGAAATCGGTCGATCTCAAGAAAGGAACATTTGGACACAAAATGCTAAACATTTATCTAGTAAAAATCAAGTCGGTCGATCTCAAGAAAAGAACATTTGGACGCAAATGCTAAATATTTGCCCCGGAAATAAAACAATATTGCGAAACAGAACTATTTGTTATATTAAAATGAAAACAATCATTGAATTAATAAAAATACAATAACAAATAAAAGTTAATTAATAATATGTCTTTTTAAAAACTAATATGCAAATTAGTTAACCTTTGCGACTGATATCTCATATATATAAGCAGTATATAAAAAAGATGGTGCGTCTATTGCGTAAAATTGAATTAACTTGAAATAGAACGTTTTGACTTTACCGTTCGTGCGAGAAATGGACAAAACTTTTGCATTCATTCATTTAGATAGATAGATCGATAGATCGATAGATAGAATGACAAAAAATACCATAAATAATTTAAGTATATTTCGCAACAATCCGATTTAAAAAAAATCCTTGCAAACAATTCTAGTATGAAATTTTAGTAACTTTAAACCTATTCTTGTTTTAGTTTTGCTACTTATTACTATATATTACTACAATGTGGTATAGGCTTGATGAAGATGGGGAAGACAAGAAACTCGGCGTTACTCGGGAATACATTAAAACAAATATAGGTTTCATTATATTATTAAAGGGGAGAGGGAAGATAAAGAACTCTTCGGTGCCCGGGAATACATCAAAACAAATATAGGTTTCATTATATTATTAAAGGGGAGAGGGAAGATAAAGAACTCTTCAGTGCCCGGGAATACATCAAAACAAATATAGGTTTCATTATATTATTAAGGAGGAAGATAAGAAACTCAGCGTTTCTCAGGAATACATAAAAAATATAGGTTTCATTATATTATTAAGGGAGAGGGGAAAGATAAGAAGAAAATCGGCATTGCTCGGAAATGCATAAAAAATATAGGTTTCATTATATTATTAAGGGAGAGGGGAAAGATAAGAAGAAAATCGGCATTGCTCGGGAATGCATAAAAAATATAGGTTTCATTATATTATTAAGGGAGAGGGGAAAGATAAGAAGAAAATCGGCATTGCTCGGGAATGCATAAAAATATAGGTTTCATTATATTATGAAGGAGAAATATATTTGAAAAAATATAGGTTTCATTATATTTTTAAGGTGGAAAATCGGTGTTGCCCCGGAGAAATAACTTTAAAACTGAAAGCTCAGGTGGATTCCTTACATTGTTGTTGTTGTTGTTTATTATTATTATTATTATTATTATTATTATTATTATTATTATTATTATTATTATTATTATTATTATTATTATTATTATTTTCAATATATTGAAATAAGACAGAGAAATAGGTTGAGCGGAGGGGGAGGAATGGATGTGGGAGAGGGAGAGAGAAAGATAGAGAGATGAATAGAAAGAGGTAGAAAGATCAAAGTTTTAATATAAATATGTTACACAAACTTTTTAACCTCTTCTATTTGTTTTGTTTTATGGCCCTGGGCAACGCCGTGTGGCCCTGCTAGTTACTATATATTACTACTTACTACAAAGACAATAGCAACTTATCTACAGATTTTTATTCTATTTACATTTTAGGATGGGCCGTTAAGTCAACAGCACCAAGCTTCCTCTCCTCATGAAATTTTTCGAAATAGGAAAGTTGCAATATTTCCTATCATTTTCGACTGAGGATATCCTGTTTACGAAAATTAATAGAATGTGGAAAAGACCTTTAATTTCCGACATAGTTCATCTGAGACTTTGCAATACATACATATAAGGAGAGTAGAAAGTGCATCTTGGATCTACTTTCGGCAGCCTCGTAACTCTCGCTTCCCTTATTTTGTCGTATAATCCTCACATTCCATGAGCGATGCTTCTGACAAAGGGGAAATAATTGCTGTTTTCTGGATCGGAATCTATCCATCTAACACTTATGGTTGGCTAGTTTTTGACCTTGAAGTAGTATGTTTTGTAGCTCTTTACATCAAGTGGCTCATGCCTTGTCTAGACCGATTTCCATTAAAAAAATTTTTTTAAAAACATCAGTCACAAAAAGATAAACCGAGTATTATGTTTCAGTATTTTTGAGATGGTGATTGATAATTAGCATTAGAAAGAGCGAGACAGAAGCGTAGTCATCTCACTCTCTTCCGATTCTGACGCCACCCTCCAACTCGGTTATGAAAAAGGCAGACAATTCATCCTCGTCCCCAATTATAGTATTCAACACCAGAGTGTTGACATGAATTTGCACACAAAAAAAATAGAAGCTCATTTTTATTTTTCCATTGACAGCATAGGGGCAAGGGGTAAAAAATACTATAATCTGTATTATTCAGATTACTGTTCTCATATTGGATGTTATTTTCCCAACGTTTCAGCCAATGTAACTTCAGACTTTCTTCAGGTGCGTCTTGTCGAACTCGGGAATCTTTATGTCAAATTCGGGAATCTTTATGTCGAACTCGGGAATCTTTATGTCAAATTCGGGAATCTTTATGTCAAACTCGGGAATCTTTATGTCGAACTCGGGAATTTTTATGTCGAACTCGGGAATCTTTATGTCGAACTCGGGAATCTTTATGTCGAACTCGGGAATTTTTATGTCGAACTCGGGAATTTTTATGTCGAACTCGGGAATCTTTATGTCGAACTCGGGAATCTTTATGTCAAACTCGGGAATCTGTGCAGAGTTTCGAACGGAACCCTTTATTTAATTTAACTAATGTAAACAGACATCTCGCTGCACAGCTCCCAATTTGGGTTGACCCCCCCCCCCCCCCGCCCAAAAAAAAAACTTTCACCCTTTTTCTCAGTAGCCTCTTACGTCTACAGTGGCGGCCTGCCTTGTTTGGGGTGAACTATGTTAAAAAAAAAAAAATTTAATCCACGATGGTAGCTTGCTATCATTTTGTAAGTCATGAGCAGGTAGAAGTCTTAAGTAATTTGTAATTGTATTCTTAGTATCGCCTGAGGATTGAACCTTAAACCTCCAGAAGACTGTCACTTAGAACTGATTATTACTTAGCACCTTATCCATCGCACCATGGATCCTTGTCGATTAAATAAAGGGTTCTTTTAATTTAGAGTGGACAATTTCTTTCCGAATTCATTCCAGACTTGAGATTTGCTTTCTAATATAAGTCCCTCTGAAATTGTCGAGTTTAGAGACTATGGGTTTCGTCGCTGGGTTGACCTCTACAATCTTGATCCACTCCTGAATGGAATATCTTGTTGCCTGTTCCATTTCGCCTGAGTTAATAGCGATAATAAAATGTTGTTTTGTTGATTAAATGAGTTTGTGTGTTTGTGTGTGTATAGTCTTTGTTTGAAGTAACCTTCTGTTGCTCCTATATAGTGTTTTATTGAGTTCTGCGTTTGAACTGTGTCCTTTTCCATAACTTTTGTCTCTAGGCAGAGTCCTGTAGTGGGCAATACTTTTTGTTACTACAATTGACGTTGGGTTCGGTTCCATGGATAATGGGGTGTTTTGAGTTATTTTATTTTTTTTATTATTTCCTACACTATGTGATCAAGAACTGGGTAATCAACACAGCTTTCTGCTCAGAAAGTGGGTAATCATTTTACATTATATTTATATAGTAAAGTGATCCCCCACTTGAAAACATTTAATATCATTTATGCTTCAGAATGTTTTAGATAAAGATTGATAATTTGGATTATTCGGACTACTATTCTCACCTTTGATTTTATTCTCACAACGTTTTGGCCGATGTAAACTTCTTCAAATGCATCTTTTTAAACTTTGGAATCAGAGAGAGAGAGAGAGAGAGAGAGAGAGAGAGAGAGAGAGAGAGAGAGAGAGAGACCGATTTTAGAAGAAAACTCTTCTATGTTCTATGTTGTTAATCCATACTCCTTGGCAACACCGGGTAGACTTGCTAGTCGTATAAAATGGCCTCTTTTGAAAAGAGATTTTCAGATGTTAGAAACGTACACAACTCTCTTATAATAATATTTACCTGTCTTTATAGCAATGTCTAATGTGACAAAAAGTCATATTTAAAATTGTGAGAAAAAGAAGGGGGGGGGCATTCTGGGCGGATATAAAAATATTCATGTTGAACCAGTCAGTATTCCTCAGTGAGCGCACCTTAGGGAGCCCGGCAATACACCAATCCTTTCACGAAGGAGGAAGCAATGCCTGAGACGATGGCCCTCTAGGATTGAACAGAACCATAATCCACTCTAACTAAAGCTTTGTGCCAGACATGCAATAAATCTATCCCTCCATCTGAAGGAGGGGGTAATCCCTGGGAGGATAGTCCCCTGAGACCGGATAGAACCACACTTCACTCTGATCCAATTTCTATGAGAGACCGGATAATAAACCAATCTCCCTCCCAAAGGAGAAGGTAATGCCTGGGATGATGTCTTCCTAGGACCGAACAGAACCACACTCTACTCCGACCCAACCATTGTGCCAGACAGGAAATAAAATGAACCAATCCCTTCACCCTGAAGCGGGGGGGGGGGGGGTAATGCCTGAGAGGATGGCGTCCTGAGACAAAATAGAACCATACGCCACTCTGATTCAAGTCTTATGCCAGACCAGATAATAAACCAATTCCCCCTCCCGAAGTAGGAGGTAATGCCTGGAAAGGTGGCCTCATAGGACTGAACCACTATTTACCCGCTTCTCAATGCAGAAAGGTTAGAAATTAAGTCAGTTTAGAGCGAGGCGAAAAAGCAGCTTTGCCGAGGAAGCACTCTGAAAGGTTATAAAAATAGCTGGGAATGGACCCGTTGGCATTCCCTGGTAGGGTGCGTAAGGCGACTGGTAATACCCCCCCCCCCCCCGAAAGGGAGGGTGCATATCCACAGGCAAGACAGACCCGAGTGTCAGAATGTGTCAGGGTTTACCCCGGGGTTTAGTTGCTCCCAACTGCGGCAAAATGTGACACAAGGCCAGTAGGAGTACCTCAAACGGCCGACAATAAACCAACCCACTCCTCGCGAGTGAGAAAGTAATGCCTGGGAGAGTGTACCTCAAATCTCTGAACAAGGTCGACCTGAGAGTTAGAATGTGCCAGGGTTTAGCCCGAAGACCAGCTAATGAAAATGCAGCTTGTATAAAAAAGTAAAATCTTGACATAGGTATTAGAAGCAGCGGCTCCAATGAATGTTGTTTAAACGTATCGATCCACTCTCAATTGGACAAAAGCTCAAATCAGCAGTTTCTTTCAACCAATCAAAACGCAAGAGATATTCACTTCCAAATCTCGAGTGCAGCATAAAAACTCAAACATGCAGCTTTCTTCCTCTCTTTCCTTTTGTCTTCCAATCCCGACAATCCAGCCTGAGCCCTTTGTGGCCCGAAAGGCCCTTGGCAAGTAGCATACATGCAATGAAAGACACACACACAAACTACCAAACACAGCAATTACATACACACACCGCTAAACGAACTTATCTACACAGTTCATGCATGCACTCTCTCACTAACAAAACAGGCATGCTAATATATGTACACGTCTACAATCCCTATCTCATTTACACATATGTAAACGCACAAGGCGACAGCCTAAATGAACATGTGTACTCAATTTCTCTTCACAGATAAAACCTCTTCTTTCACCGAGAACATTTTCAGAATCTTTGAACTTTCGTATTCTACCAACTCTTTAGGTTTCATTGTCTTAACAAGTTGTCAATAAAAATTAATTATTTTTGTATGGATAGACTTTGTTATTTTGGCTTTCTGGCTAGGAGCAAAGTGTGGTATCTGTTCTGATACAACACTTTATCTGCTCTGTCTTTGGTCAGTGATGGAGAAATTTTTCTAGATTAAGAGAATTTTGATTTTTTCCCCAATACAGAGTATACGTTTTTGGGGGAGCTGGATTTTCCCCACATTAAAAACCGACCTTGTGTCTAACTCTGCCCTCGTGGGGAGGCAAGTACTTTGCCATTCTTTCATTTGATAATGTCCTATCCTATACATTGGTGACCCTGAGTGCAGTCTCTTCGACATATTCTTACACTCAGTTAGGCCTTGTATTTGAATGAGGTATGGTTCAGATTAGTGCTAGAAGGAGCACCTTCCCAGGCATTACCTTTCTCTCTTTGAGGACGAGTTGGTTTATTGTTGATCGCCTCAGGCACCTCTACTGAGGAATGCCGACAGGTCTGTCTATGGTTACTTTTGCAGAGTCCGCTTCCAATTTGTGGAACACATTACCACGGGACTGCTTCTCTGCAGATTACAAGATGGTCGTGTTCAAATCCAATGGCAACAGATTCCTGTCACGAACCCTAACCCCACAAGTATTCATACTTGGTCCATGCCAGCAATCATTCTTCAATCCTCTAATAAGGTTCTTTTTCACTAAGATCAAAGTGTGGTATCTGTTCTGATACTACACTTCATCTTTTCTGTCCTCGGTCAGTGAAAGAGAAATCCTTCTAGACTTAGGCAATTTAAATTTTTGTTCCAATCCAGAGTGCCCCTTTTTAGGGGAGTTGTTTTTTTTACCTCACATTTAAAACTGACCTTGCGTCTAACTCTGCCCTCGTGGTGATGCAAGTAAAAAGGGGCAATCCATCCATTTCATCAACCCTTTTCCTCGAGTGGCTTTTTGGCCTTGACAAGTGGTGATTTATTAGTAAAAGGATAAATAAATAAAAGCCAAAGTAC
>OY744554.1:28771198-28818698 GCA_963556195.1 Sepiola atlantica | reverse complement strand
TCGATATAGAATTTCATTCTAATGCATTTTATATAAATTACTGTTTTTGTTTACGAGTTCTCGAGTGTTAACTATTCTAGGGTTTTACCATTATTTTATTATCATTCCATTGTCCCTGGCATGACACTGGACTTCCTCAGACATCCTTGGGATAGGTGTTCCTATTTACTTGTCTCCCCACGATGACATACAAGATCGGTTTTTAATGTGGATAAAATCCAGCCCCCCCCCCACACCGAAAAAGGGGCAGTGTATATTGGAACAAAAATAAAATTGCCTTAGTCTAGAAGGATATCTCGTTCACTGACCGAGGACAGAAAAGATTAAGTGTACTATCAGAACAGATCATACACTTTGCTCCTAGCCAAAAGGTCAAGCCTTGGGCTAGGGATTTATTTATCTTTAAATGTTAGATTATTTTATGTTTAGACGTTTTTTATTTACAAAAAGTATATGTACAAAATTCATCGGTTGAGGGGTTGGGGTTTCTAAGAAAAACAACCCAAAACGATATAAAAATGAAGATTTGTAACCAAATAAAATGATTAATGTGTTGGTTAGTAAGACCCTTCCCAAATCTTTGTAAGTATCAGCTGCTCACTGTTTTCCGGTTTGTTTCAAAAGCCGAAAACAAGCAAGTTAGTTTTTAGGTGGGAATGGGGTATTATTGGGGGATAAAAAAGAAAGTACTGGATGGGATTGTTGGAGCATTGGGCTAGGGATTGCTGTGGTTGTCTTATTTTCCAACCTTAACTCCCGGTCCTCGTGGTCTTGTAAGTCACGGGTTTATGGTTGTCTTGCTTACCGGTTTTGGATCGGATATTTTAGACGACAGTCGCGACTGTAGGGATTGCCAAGCACCACACTAAACAATTAATGTTTGTGTAGCTAAATTGGGACGAGACCGATTCGATTAAAACATGTTTGGGATGGATCACCAGTTAGCAAATGCTAACTTTTAACAATAGAATGTTGTTGATAAAAAAGGGGAAAATGTAAAGTAAAAATAAAACATTTGAATAGCAACAATTTTACAAAAGTGTAAAATATAAATGATAAAGTTTGAAAGTTTTTTGCATCTGAAAATGACATGAGCGTTAAATTTGTTTTCAAAGTGCGTGTATGTGCGTTTACATACTTGGGTTTGTCTTGGCCTTCGGGGCTTGATTTACGCCGGTCTATGGGGCTGTCCTGTGCAGTTCTAGGAGATCCACCCTCCCAGGCTTTGCCTTCTCACCCTTTGAGAAGAGGTTAATTTATTGCTAGTTGCCTGAGGCGCCCCTACTGGGGAATGCTGACGGGGCTGGCCAGGCAATTTTTAATGACCAGAGTGCTCAAATTCTCGAGCGCTGGTTTTTCAAATCCCACTTTCCCGACCTTGTGTCACATCTTACCTTGTGGGAGGAAGATAAATAACTTGGGTTAAGCTGTTATTTGGGGAAGGTAGCTGACTCACTGATTCTCCCCTTGGCGTCATACCAGTGTAAAATCGCTAATCTTATACATAACTTAGTTTTATTAAAATTCTACTCGATTATTTTCCGTAAATTTTGGTGTACGCTAATATTTTTCCATAAGTATTGATTTACTCCTCTCTAGGAGTTAGGCACAAGGCCAGTTTTATCTTACTCCCACAAGTAAGATGTGACCCAAGGTCGGGTCGGGAAAGTGGGGTTGAAAAATTGCCTGGGCAGCCCCGTCGGCATTCCCCGGCCTCAGGCACAATAAGCAATAAACTTACTCCTCCCCAAAGAGGGGAGGCGAAGCCTGGGAGGGTGGACCTCCTAGAACTGCACAGGACAGACCCATAGATCGGCGTAAATCAAGCCCCGAAGGCCAAGACAATACCAGTCTATGGGGTGCAGTATCCATCGGAACAGATATTTCCTGGAGTTTTTCTGTTATTTTATTTATAACTGCCATATTTGACTCGTATTTACATACGTAAACACTAAAAATGGCGTGGCAATACAAGAATGGTGGCTAAGTGGTTAACAACGCGGACTGAATACCTGGGTGTGCCAGGTTCGAATCCAGTTCGTTCCACAGAAACACTTTCATCAAACCCATAGCTGACCTTGTGTCTAACCTCCTGGAGAGGTAAATAAAATACTCGTAATTTGTTTAACTAAATACTAAAATTTAAAAAAAATCCACCATTTTAGAAACACAAAAAAAAAATGTTTACTCATTCTGCCCAACGCTGTGTTGTCAAGAAATGGGTGATTATTTTGTGTTTGTAGCCTATAAGTAACTTTGATTGACACATTGAATTCTTTTGTATTTACTATTGATCTAATGTTTATTGAAATAGGGGAAACCTATAGAGAATTTTAAAGTACGATTTAAAACAAAAATTGCAAACATGACTATATTTTGAATAAAAAAATTAAAAAAAAAAAAAAAAAAACCCAATAAAATCACTTACGGATTTTGGGTATATGTTACGACCCTCAGCAGAGGCGCGAACGGGGTCCAAAAAAAGAACGAGAAAGAGTTTAAAAACATAAATTTGCAACAAGTAAAGTTGACTTATGTCTAGAATAGACATTTTTCTACTTACCTATGTAATTTGTTTGTATTTTTACGTAGTATATATGGCTTTTTATTAGATGTTAAAAAAAAAATTCTTGTTTTTTAAAACATCTAGTTTCTCAAAGAAAAATAGCGGCCAGTCCCTCTATATTATTACGTATAGCGGCCATTTTGAATTCTTCGAAAACTGTCTGTTGAACTTAAATTTCTAATAAATAGCACTTCAAACGGGTTTAAAATACAAACAAATAGCACATGCAAGTTTGAAACTAACTTTTACAGCTTACAGTTACTTTTATTTGTTGTATATTTGTTTTTTTTAGCGTTTTTACTCTGCTGAGTCTCGTAAAAGATGCCCCGGATTTTTGTAGTGACACCATGCCACGAAAAAGGGAAAAAGAAACAAAAGTTAGTTTTGACGATATAACGTCTTCTTCAGGAATACGAAGTTAATTTTAAATAAATAAATAAATAAATATTTATTTAAAAAATTACACAACGCTTACACCGAGGAACAATTTCGGTGCTTCTTTATTATTGGGGACAGATGAATTTCATCCTTAATTTAGAAGAGTCAGTTGAAAGGGGAGATAATTCAAACTGTTTTGTAACCATCACCGATAAGAAAAATCCAGAGAATTATTAAGAAAATAAATTTTAAAAAGGGTACTTATGCAGTTTACGGACCGGGCTGAAATAACGTTATGATTTAGAAAGCCATTCTTAACATGGGGAGGTGGGGGTTGATTAACTATTCTGTTTATTAAATTGTTAGGTGAAAGTACAGAATAGTTTTTATTTATCTTCCTCCCACAAGGTAAGATGTGACACAAGGTCGGGAAAGTGGGATTTGAAAAACCAGCGCTCGAGAATTTGAGCACTCTGGCCATTAAAAATTGCCTGGGCAGCCCCGTCGGCACTCCCCGGCAGGGCCGCCTCAGGCGACTAGCAATAAACGAACCCCTTCTCAAAGGGTGAGAAGGCAAAACTCGGGAGGGTGGACCTCCTAGAACTATCTATCTATCTCTTGTAATATCTATCTATCTATCTAAATGAGTATTGATTTACTCCTCTCTAGGAGTTAGGCACAAGGCCAGTTTTTATCTTACTCCCACAAGTAAGATGTGACCCAAGGTCGGGTCGGGAAAGTGGGGTTTGAAACGCCAGCGCCCGAGAGGTGAGCACTCTTGCCATTTAAAAATTGCCTGGGCAGCCCCGTCGGCATTCCCCGGTAGGGGCGCCTCAGACAGTAAGCAATAAACTTACTCCTCCCCAAAGAGGGGAGGCGAAGCCTGGGAGGGTGGATCTCTCAGAACTGCACAGGACAGGCCGATAGACCGGCGTAAATCAAGGCCAAGACAATACCGGTCTATGGGGTGTAGAATAGTTAATCAACTATCTGCCCCAATAATACAAAAGCATCACAATTTCTAATGTGTGGTTTAGTCGCCAATTGAGTTATCCCCCCTTTGCAAATTGGCTGTTTGGAGTCTCTAACCGCTAGATGACTCTGTTTGGGAGTCAATTAGCATAGGGGGTGGATTGATCAGTATAAGAACTGTACTCTTTTGATTAAAGAGTGTGCTGCTCGGTAAGCAAAGTGAAGTGCAGAGACGAAGTTGGCAGTAGGTGGAGCATCAGCATCTTATATTTCAAGAAGCTTTCTTTTATGGATAGACCAGATAATGTTTTGAGTTATTTTTATTAAGCCCTTCACTCTGGCAACCCCGTTTAAAAAAAACAAAAACAAAAAACGTGTCAAACAAAATATTTGGTAAATTTGTAGATTAAGACCATCCACCGAATCATCCTCTTAAAAGAAAAATTAGATTCTACTCTTTTTAGGCGATTACATATGAATACCCTAAAAACTTGGCGGAAAGAAGAAAGAAAAAAATTACAATTTAGAGTGGGAAATCAGTTTTGTATATAAAATTTTGAGGGGTGGGATAATTTAGCTGAGGGTTCTTGATGTACAATGAATTTAGGTAAAAATGGCATATGGTAAAAATATAGATAAAAATCTTGCAAGGAGTTTATCAAAAGTTTGGCTACAATACATCAAGATTTTGTCAAATTAAAAAGAAAATTATATGTTCATTTAAAAGTAGATGAGGACTCTCAGCTATCCCACGGCCATCGTAAAAGAGGCCAGAACACTGAAGAATGACGTCATTCTATAAAGTAACACACGAGATGTGTCGAATAGTCAAACTATGTGCATTTTGACCCCTCCCTTCACTTAAAAATGAATCAAAATTCAGGAAATCAACCAATTTTAATGAAATTTGCAGTATTTATTAACGATAACGAAATATAATTAACCCATTACTTTATTAGAAATCTTAGTGTCAATGTATTATTCCGTGTAATTTGTGTATGCTAGACAGCAAACATTAAATTAATACTTAATAATAAAATGGTGTTGTCATAATTTTTAAATTTTTAAAACATGAAAATTTTTCTTTGAAAAATAATTTGTCTGATTTAATATTCATTCTTTACATAAGTTAATTCTTTCCGGATTATTTTTAATGTTTGAGTTGATTGTTACGGCATACATCGAATGACGACTAGTATCAGTTATACTGCATGGAAATATCTCTTGGTTTATAAACACAAGAAGACAAATCTCTATTCTTAGACAGTTTTATTCTTCATATGCACATTTCATTAGTTTTAGCTGAATAATTTGATAAGAGTTGCTCTCATTTCCGAAAAAAAATGTTTCTTAATTTTTTTTAACTTAAAAGTAAATCAAACATGAAAGATTACGAATTCAGTAAAGTGACACAAAATCAATAATTCAAAATAATTAATAGAACATTTATTGAAATAAATAAAAAATTTTTTTTTTTTTTTTTTTTGCAAAACGAACAGTTTATTTAGAATATAGTAAAAATTTATAATAAATTAAAACAATCATGCTTTTTATGGGGGGAGGGATGAAACTTATTAATTAGTCGAAAATTGTATTTTTTTATCCCGAAATAAAATTCTAATTGATATTTTGTAAGACTTAAAATTCGAACTTTAATGCAATGCCTTAATCGTTGGACGCCATGTTGTAATTTTCTTAGTCCCTTTCACGCTTGAGATCTATTAAAAATGGAAATACGTTTGAAAAAAAGGAACAAGTTAATGATTTCCAATCCTTAGGAGGGTAGCCGTGTTCTTGGCAGGGGAATAAAGCCACAAAAGCAGGAACAAGTTAATGATTTCTAAGTGAATGAATAATCCTATGGACGTGAGTCTGCTCGCTCTGATTACAGATGGATGCATGCACGTTAAGCTACGTTGGCATTCGGGCCCTCGTTGATAGTGGTTCTTACTCCCACTATCAATGACATCACCAGTAAAACGCGACTCAGTTGATAGGCCTCTTTTACAATGGCCGTGGCTCCCCCCCCCCTCTCCAAAAAAATGAGATCCTTTTTTCTTTAAGGCTATTACGCGTGAACACCCTGAAAAACTTGGGGTGGTGAACAAACAATTAATTTAGAATTTTCAGTAGGGGATTAGTTTCGCATATCAATTGAATGTAAACTGGTTACCCATTTCTGAGCCAGTGACTAACCAAATAGTTGGGTTTTTTTTTTACTAATGTCACCGCTTATCAAGGCCTGAAGGCCACTCGAGGATAAAAGTTAATGAGATTGTTAGTTGACGATGATTAACACCATGAGAGGATTGGAAACGATGATGTTTAAATGGACAGAATTTGATTGTTTTAATGGGCAGATTAACAAGAATTTAACATTGGACTTAAAAAAAAAAACCACCATGTTATAGTATGCTGGGAAGCAACCCGCGGTATTCTAAATTTTAAGGGCATATAACAAGTTTTTTTAATTTTTAAATCCGAAGTCCGAGTGGCAATATCATTTCCCTTCCTAAATCAACCATCTCTTAGTTCGAGTGGCGACCAAAGAACAAAACAAAAACAGTTACATCTAAGATCTAACACCAAAAAACTTTATAGTTTTTGGTTCAATATTGGGTGAGAGGGAGGTTAGCCCCTCTTTAAAACTATAAGGGAAAGAACTTAGCCCCCCCAACCCCCTCATTTTTTAAATTTAAAAAAAAAAAATCGATTTTATTTTTATTTGTTGGAAAACAAACAAAATAACTTTAAACAAATATTTGTTTGGGTATCTTTCAGAATGATCAGTACAGTCGCGGACGGGGTCCAAAAAACTAACGAGAACGGGGTTATAAAAATAAATATGCAACAAGTGAGTTTAACCTACGTCGAGAAGAGATATTTGTCTACTTACCTATGATATTTGTTTGTATTTTTACGTACTATAAATGGGTTTTTATTAGATGTAAAAAAAAATTCTTGTTCATTTTCAACTAGTACTTTTTTCTATACAAGATGGCGTCTTCTACTCACTCTCTTACGAGCAAGCGCCATTTTGTATTTGCAAGTTTGTGTTACAAAACTATTGATTTCTACTAAATAGCAGTTGGAACGGTTTAAAAATACAAACAAATATCACAGGTCAGTTTTAAATTAACTTTTATCGACGACAGTTACTTTTATTTGTTGTATATTTGTTTTTTTGAGCGTTTTCAGCGTACTGATCATTCTGAAAGATACCCATTTGTTTTAAAATATTGGGGGCTTGTTTTAAAATATTGGGGGTCTTATTTTAAAAGATAGGGGGATAGATCCTAACTCCCGCCCCTTACCTTCCGAATCTCGTCCTAATTTTCCGTTACCGAGTTGTTCTTGTTTTGTGCCATTTTGTCCTATTTATTCATTTGTGCCATTTTGTCCTATTTATTCATTTGTGCCATTTTGTCCTATTTATTCATTTGTGCCATTTTGTCCTATTTATTCATTTGTGCCATTTTGTCCTATTTATTCATTTGTGCCATTTTGTCCTATTTATTCATTTGTGCCATTTTGTCCTATTTATTCATTTATGCCATTTTTATCAGTGCCTTTTTATTTTTTCACCGTGCACCATCTAAAATGATACGAAATCTGTTTTAGTGGGGAATTCGAATATGATTTAAAAGCTTTTAAAATCTTAATTCGAACGTAATTCTAATTGCTGATTTTCTAAAGTTTATAGACCAAAGTCAAGTATTATAGTTCAGTTGTGCTTCTCAACCAAACATGCACTGTATTTCTGTGTGGACCCACCATCTACGAATACAAAGAAACAAGTATTGATTAAATTTGTATCGATTTTTTTTTCGCTACTAAAGCCGTATTGTAGGCGATTGTATAACATTTCCAACAGAAAAAAGGGGGTCAAAAAACAAAAAGCAAAAGAAATAGTCAAAAAATAACTATTACAAAAGGCATTAAAAGTTAATTTTGTAAAATATTTTAAAGCGTTTTTATTTAGATATTTTGTCGATGTATTCAAAATGGCGCTGGTTTTACTTTGTGAAACCGGTGTCGTAGATTTAACAGCGCAAAAACTAGAAAATTAAACAAAAATACAGCTAATAACTGTCACCAATCGGTCGACAATTTAATTTTTAACTGATCTGTATATTTTTATTAGCTGAATATTTGTTTACATCGAGGTTTCACATCGAGTAAAATCCAGCGCCATCTTGAATACAACGGGTTTACATACAAGGCTTCGGAGACATCGATAAGCTATGTAAATGAAAGCGCTTCCATTTAAAACACAAGAAGATTAGACAGGTAAGTAGAAAGGTAACTTTTCTTGCCTTTGGTAACAGTTATTTGTTGACTTTTTTTTTCTACACCTTTTTTTTTTTATCTGTTGGAAATACTACGTAGACAGCCCATCTTTATTTAATAAACTCACTGCGACAGTGACTGTTCACGGAATTTCCACAAAAAAATTGTTATCAGTTATTTGATATATTTTTGCGGGCATGAAATTAAACTAAAAAGAAATAATTAAAAAAACTGAGTTTAAAGTGAGTGTGCGTGTGGAGGGGGGGGGGGGGGCTAACTAAAAGGCCGCGAAATCCGCAAAAAAGATTTTGATTATTGTTGTTGGTGTTATTTCTAAAAATAGATTTTACTCAATACTTGCTTTGTTCGTCTAGGACTGGATAGGACTGGCTCGGTTTTTTTGTTGTTCTTTTTTATCTCTAGATCTCCCTTTGTGTTTGGAAGCAGAAACTTACACTGTATACCCTACTTGGCCCTCTAGCTAAGAGTAAAGTGTGGTATCTGTTCTGATACTACGAATTTAAGTAAAAATGGCACAAGATGAGGTTATCAAAATCTTGGATACAATACTCAAAGGCAAAAAGTTTGTCAAATTAAAAAGAAATTATATCTACATGACGACTCTCAGCTAAATTAACCCCCCACCCCCACACCCCAATGAATTTTTAAAAAATTATTATTAAGCGATTACACTCTGAAAAACTTGGAAGAAGAAAAAACAATTGTTTTAGAATTTACAGGGGTAGTTTCGCATATACCTTTATCATAAACCAAGGGCAATTAACTAAAGTTTGGGTATCTTTTACCATAATCAACAGAAGGAAAAAAAGGATGAAAAAAACAAATGTGCAACAAATAAATGTTAGCAAAGTTAAGTTACTCATCTACCTACCTGGATAATTTTATTTGTGTTTTAACTTATTTTAAAGGGTGTTTTTCTAGTTTAAAACAGTCGATGTTGACTACTCGAAAAGAAATTCAAAATGGCCGCTCGCCCATGCCCAGGACTTGAAATTCGATAAAAAATCGAAAACTAAACAATACACCGATAGAAAAGCATACAATGTCAACAGTACATTTTCGCACTGTTGTTGACATTTATTGGATGTGTTTCTAACAGTATATTGTTGTCCAGGTTTCAGTTTTTGTGCGCTATCGACCGGCCCAGTGTCTGCCATGTTTTTCTCTCTCGTGGAAACTGAAGAGTGGATACGGCTTGTTTTAAACAAAAAAACAACAACCCTTTAAAATAAGTAAAAAAACAACAAAAAAACAAACTTATCCAGGTAGTAGACGAGTAACATAAGTTTCCTCTGGTAACATTTGTTTGTTGACCCCGTTCTCGTTGTGTTGATTATTGTAAAAGATACCCCTTAAATTTTTTTACCACTAACTCCGGCAAGGTTGTAAAACCACATATAATCGTCTAAAAAAAAGTAGACCCCCTCTAAATAAAAACGCACAGAATGTATCTCCCATAGCGCACCCACAAAAAAAAAGTGCTGAACTGTCCTAAAGTTTTGTTTAAAGTAAAACTAAACGTAAAGTAGCCTTTTTACAAAGAAAGGCAACATGTTCAAAGGCAAAACGTTCAAAGGCAAACCGTTCAACAATAAAGCTAATCTGAGTCTAATTTTAGTAATTATAAATCAACTTAATTATAGTAATTTAATTCAATTGAATACGCTGAAACTTGTGCTTTTTTTTATTTATTTATAACTAGCATGGCTACCCAGCGTTGCAAGAGTATTCTTGGCCTTTTGGCTAAGATCAAATTGTAGTATCTGTTCCGATGGATACTGAGACTGGTATTGTCTTGGCCTTCGGGGCTTGATTTACGCCGGTCTATGGATCTGTCCTGTGCAATTCTAGGAGGTCCACCCTCTCAGGCTTTGCCTCCCCTCTTTGGGGAGGAGTAAGTTTATTGCTTACTGTCTGAGGCGCCCCTACCAGGGAATGCCGACGGGGCTGCCCAGGCAATTTTTAAATGGCCAGAGTGCTCACCTCTCGGGCGCTGGCTTTTCAAACCCCACTTTCCCGACCTGACCTTGGGTCACATCTTACTTGTGGGAGTAAGATAAAAACTGGCCTTGTGCCTAACTCTTGGAGAGGAGTAAATCAATACTCTATCTATGATATTGAGCACTGACTCCCAAGCAATACAGAGTACATTTTCTGGTATACAATAGTATAATAAAAGACAGAATTTCTTTCTCTCAGCCAATGCTGCGTTTAAACAAACCTGCTCTATCTAAGAACCCAAATAAAATTAAGGAGGCCTCCGGAGCACTACTAAAACCACCCTTTCCGAGTGTCTTGCATCCCATCTTACCTTTGTCAGAAGAGAAGCTTAACAAACGTTAAATGCTGAGTGATTTCCGATAAGAATGAATTGAAATTACAGTATTTTCTTTCCAAATAATAAAAAAGAAAAATAGAATATATACAGGATGAGCCAAAAGTAGGTGGACAGTAAAAAACATTTATTTAGAGATCACTTATACGTACAATTACATGTAATAAAACAATTATATTAATGAAAATTAAATGTTATTTATCGACGCAAGTGTTCAAACTGTTTTCCTTCTTGATTTACACAGCTTTGAAGTCTGCCTCTTACGCTTCGACAAACATTTTCGCACAATTGGCTCACCCTGTATATAAAAAATTTTCTTTTTCTGAGGATATCATGTTTATGTATAAATGAACACAAAAAAATACTACTCGCATGAATCTGAAATTTTCCCCTATTACGTCCCACCCCTAATAATAGGAAGTCTCAACAGTGATAACAAGTCATATACGATGTTGTCTATGACCATAGTCTGACAGTCGGTTGACTCCATCAGAACGATAACCTAACTGGCAAAGCCGTTAAGGTTTTAAAAAAACCTGCTCAAATATCAGAACTGGTTTGGACAACGTTCGACTAGTTTAAAGGTCGCACCAAATAAGTGGCAGTATCATTTTAAATTATCCATCGTGTGGGTAGATGAAATTATAAACTCTTGCACCAGAAGTATCCAGTATCCCCCTCCCCGCATTCTTAAGAAATCAGCCCCCCCTCCCTCTATCAACTTACTCATCTAATATATAAAATTAAGTCAGCCGGATTTTAAAAGTTGGGCCTTAATAGCATTGAAGCTGACAAACTTTAAAGTTGACTAGCCAATTTTCATTTGTTATTGCTGTATCGTGTTATTTGCAATATAATGTATTTCACTACAGGTAATATGGAAACATTTTTGAATAGTCACCTAGAAATTTAAAAAAAAAAAAGCTTTTCACATTGCTTGCTCTATTTCTACTATCAAATAGTCAATTACATGTGTTTAAATTACACTATTTTTTTATCATGAAATTTCGGTTTCTTTTATCAAATGTAAATATAAATAAACAAAGCATTGTTTGCATATTCGCTTAAAATGGAGACATTTATCCTTACTCTCATAAATATACTTATAGGGAAACAATTTCACTTCACCAACTAAAAATACTATGGAAGCTAATTGTGATAATAATAGGAGTTAACAATGCTTCTATCATTAATTGCTTAGATTAAAGCAGGGGCGGGCAACCTCTGGCCCGCCACCCTGCTATGCTTTATTATTACAATCCGGCCTGCGGACCTCCCAGTAAAACTCATCATTTTGTGACATAGACGTAAAAGTAGGTTTCAATTAAGATTTACAGTGGGATAAAAATGTATAAATATCAGCGAGCGATGATGCATGTATATTTCATTTTTTTTAACTATTAATTTCAAATCCTTGGCCTGAGATAAAATTAAAAAAAGAGAAAGAAAGGCAAAGAGGAAACGTGAGACGAGGAAAGAGCATGAAACATAGAACCTATGTGAGGTATGTCAAAACGAATGCTGGATCAACTTGCTACTTTCCCCGTCATTATTTTTTATGATTCCAAAATGGCTCTTCGTCGGCGCCTTTTATAACATCACATACAGAAGTCTCTTGAGAAAAATATAAGATTTGTAGAGTGTTCAATGCAATTTTTGTACAATTTATTAATGTAAACAAAATATAGTAATTCTGAGATTTCGTTTTTCACTCCGGCCCGCAATCTCCTTCCAAAAGTCTCATTTGAAAAGGTTGCCCGCCCCTGGATTAAAGCAAATACGAATCGCTACATAGAATCCATTCATAAATTAATTAAAACATTTCACATTAGAGACGATCAAAACTTGTGACGTTATTGCATTTGTTGGTCTCCATACACTTCTAACTATTTTTCTTCTTCCCCCAAGACATTGTTCTGGCCATAAAAGAAGAGAAAAAGAGACCATGTGGACGGACGGTTAAATAACATTCATATTTCTAAATTTGGCATGGTGTTGAGGTTAACAGCAAAACACTAAGAGATATTGTGAGTTTGAACCTCGACCAGTACATACTTTTTTCTGATTTCGTTCAAACTCAAAGCTAGTTAGTTTAACTTAGAATATTAAACGATTTTTATCATTTTATTTTTATTGTTTTTATACAAAAAAAGTTTTATTTTATTTCAACGAAATTCCAGTTAGTTTTTTTAATATCTAAACTAAAATACGGTAAACTTTAGTAGACTTCATATAGATTTGAAGATTTTTCTTTTAATTAAAATAACACATTCTTTTTCTTGAACACGGCACTGTAAGTTGAGATATTAGCCTCTTATTATTTATAAAATACAGTCAGTATTATCTTCAACAATGTTTACATAAATGCTTTTGAATAACAAAAGGAGGGATGTAAGTGACGGCTTTTAACATCTAATTAATTCATTATTTATTAGTTAAAGAGAAAAAGCTTTGAACATAATTTTTGCAAAGACATAAGATTAATTAAAAAAATATTAATATTTTCTTGTGAAGAAAAACCACTCCTGGACAACATCGGTTATTTATAAATTTTCGTATAACAAAATTGATTAAAGTTTTTTATGTTAATATTGAAAGTTGAATAATATTGAAAAATAAGTTTTTTTAATGTTAATAAACATTAAAAAACTTATTTTTGTAAAATCCTAGTCCTTTCTCTATTTGCCACATCGATTGAGAGGTTAAAACTTGAAAGTTAAAAAGTGACTTGGGTCTGGGGTTCAAATCGTGGGACCGGTAGAACAGTCATCTTCCATACTGATAATTCCCGGAAAAGGATGAAACACATGTATGTGGATAAGAATTAAAAATATTTATCATAATAGTATGTGTGTATATATATATATATATATATATATATATATATCCAACACGATTTGTTGTTGTTAGATCACTCTTCGCCACTTGCTGTGAATACTTGCCGACTTGGTATTTACAAAGTTAAATTCCTCCTAAATTCTAAGCTAATTTCTGGTGGCCAACTGGTAACTCTCCTGACTTGTGAATCAGTGGCGATTTGTGGTCGGAGTTCATGCGCGTCGGGAATTAGCTTCCTGCATTGAAGATTGCATAAGCATAACACATCGATGTCTGTAGGTAATAAATAATTAATATTTATTTATATATATATATATATATATATAAAGAGGTGTACTAAAAGCGAACTTTTAGGAGAGGTAAAACCTATTGTGAAGAGTATACAGCTCAATATCCAGGATAGAGCAGGTAGATATGAAGAAGAATGGAAAGGAATTAGAGAAGCAAAAGCCAAATCAAAATTCAATTCAAATGTTTTGCCCTGCGTTTTCTTTCCCTACAACTTTTTTTTTTTTTCAAATTTTAAATCTTGGCCATTGCCAACTTATCTATCCCAGCAACTTCCTCTGATAAGATTTTGATCTTTGAAAAGCCTGGCTTAAGGAAAATTTAACTTGAATAAATTGCCTTTTTGCGGAATATACCTTGCTCTGAGCATTTGAATTGAATTTTGATTTGGCTTTTGCTTCTCTAATTCCTTTCCATTCTTCTTCATATATATATATATATATATATTTAATTAAATACTATAAGACTACTTCTGTCTGTATACTTTTGTCCTGATCCGTTCCAATTTACTAATGTATTTCTTTGTTTCTAATGGGAACTGGCCGATGTATCTGCTATACTCGCTTTTAACCCGAGTACTTTCTGGTCCATCAGGAGCCATCATCAAGGGTGGTTATCAGTAAAGGTCATGGTGCTAAAATAATTATATAGGGGTGATAGTTTTATTTTGTATTCTTCTTTCGGGAATCACGTTATTATTTAGTAGGGTACTATGTTAGTGTGTAAGGCATTTAAGGATATTTATTAAAACTATTATTAAAATTTATTTTGTTGATAGTTGTTTTTTGTGTTTTAATGAGTAGAGCTTCTAGTATATGTAGTTTTTGTTTGTTAGTCATGTCTTCAAGAATAAATGTTTTTGAAATTGAGAGTGGGGGCAAGTATGTTGGTTTGTAAGGTGTTGGGCGATAGCACTGTTGTCAGATAGGTGCATAGTTAACCTCCTCGACAAGGTCGTGGTGGTCAAGCCAATGTATTTTTTTTTTCACTCTCAGAGCCGCAGTCTCCCAATTGACATTTAAAATCATACACTAGTTTTGTCCTATCCCAAACCCTAGCACCATGACCCTTACTGATAACCATCCCTGATGATGGATCCTGATGGATAATAAAGTACTCACGTAAAAAGCGATTATGGCAGATATATCAGCCAGTTTCTTGCTAGAAACAAGGAAATGCACTAGGAAATTGAAACAGACCAGGATAAAAGTATGTAGACGGAAGTTGTCTATCATATCTAATGAAATGTTTAAAGGAATGAATGCTGCCCAAAGCAAAATATATCTATGGCAAGTAAGCTACACAGAAACGGTCATGTTTCATTCCCGCAGTAAATCATAAGTATTAAGCATTGTTGAAATAAATACTGAAAATATATATACACAATATATTATATTACCTTATATGATCTGTGTATATACATGAAATAGTAATGTCTCACATATAAAGTTAATTTGTCTGATTTAAAGTATCAGACCCAAGTAGCAATTTGTCTGACATATCGATACTTGATTCAGACTAGCCTATTTTCTCGTTTTTTTCCTTCCACTAATAATATACATTTTCACTTACTAACCAAATATCTTATCCATTCAAGGGAAGTAATCATGTAATTAGTTATTTCCCTTGACGTCTGCAAAAATAAATATCTAAATACGTTATATTTCTAAACATTAAAAGGGAGTTGCAGGAGGTTGAAATGAATGCGGTCGCGGATAAAATTAACTTGATTTGGTTTTATATTGATAAAAAAAAATGCTAAGAGATGAGTCTCTACATCGTTTCTTGCGAATTAGACAAATTAAAATGAAAGTCGTTTTTTTAAAATTTTTAACATAACTATATCAGGATTATTTTAGCATGTGTTTTGTGTGATTAATATATTAGGGAAACAAACGTTGATTAATTCACTTAGCTCCTTACATCAAGTGGCTTTATGCCTTGTCTGGAGCGATTTCCATACAAAGAAAAGGTACTTATATCGATCTTGACTCAGTTTTTGCGAGTTTCGTGTCGGAAGCGTTCGGCTATCCTACGCAAACGCCCGATAGATGACGAGCCGATTTGTACCAGACGACAATTTTGATACGGTGCTGCGTCCTATGATTTTAAGTTATATTTTCAAGAAATTTTCTAAAAGAAACAAAAAAAACAACAAAACAAGCAAAACATAGCCAAGTTTCTGTTATCAAATAAACATTTTTTGTTATTTTGATACGTTGCTACGTCCTATAATTTTTAGTTATAGTTGCAAGAAATTTTTTAAACAATAAAACAAGCAAAACAGAGCGAAGTTACTGTTATCAAATAAATATTTTTAACCCTAACAACAACAAAAAAAAAAACAAGCAAAACATTAAAATCATAGGAGGCAGCACCGTATCAAAATTGTCGTCTGGTACAAATCGGCTCGTCATCTCTCAGGCGTTTGCGTAGGATAGCCGAACGTTTCCGACAAGAAACTCACAGAAACTGGGTCAAGATCGATATAAGTACCAAAAAAAACTTTAATATAATGATAGCTTTATGAATGTAATTTGTTTTTCTGTGCATAAATTTACAAACAATTATCCCACAACGATTACTTATTAGAAATTAGTTCTTTCAGTCACTTTTAAACAACAATTATGTGATTTTTTTTTTTTAATTTCATAGTTTTTTTTGTTTGTGGATAATGTAAAAAAAAAATATATATAAATGTTTATATATTTTATATTTTTATTTCTTATTTGTTAACATATAGAAATACAAAATGTCTTTAAAATTAAAATAAATAAAAAAACAACTTTTAGGTATAATTCGACTTTAGTCATCAACATAGAAATACAAAATTTCTTTAAAAAAATAAAAATAAATAAAAAAACAACTTTTAGGCATAATTCGACTTTAGTCATCAACATAGTCTTCTCGGTTGATACACTGATTCCAACACTTCTCTAACAATTTGATGTCTTTTTTTTTTTTCTTTTGTAAGACGATTTGTATTTGGCCTCAAAATACACCTCAGTTTCCGATATCACTTCATTGGAGCCAAATCGATTTCCCTGGTGCATTCTTTTGAGGCCTGCAAACAACTCGTAGATGCTGGGGGGGGGGCAGATCTAGAGAATAGGATGCGTTCAGAAGCAATTCAAAGTGCAATTCATGTAGTTTTGTCATTGCAATCGACCTGTGACACGGTGCATTGTCATGGTGAAAAAGCGCTTTTTTTTCTTGATTTGTGGTCGTTTTTTGACACCGCACCAGTAATGCTATATAAATTTTCTTATTGATGGTTCTTCCTTCCTCAGTGAATAAAATATCTTGCACATTCCAAAATACGTAGGCCAAAACCTTTCCTGCTGATGTTTGCATCATTGGTTGCTTTGGACGGCTTTCATCTGCTGCTGCCCACGAAGCTAACTGTTGATTTGACTCCATGTTTCATCCATTATTGCAAAAACTCTTGTTGCATTGAAACAGTTGCAAACAATTCTCTGAATCATCAATACGTTGTTTTTGATCGACTGTGAGCAAATGCAGCACCCACTTTGAACACCTTTTCTCATTGACAAATTTTCATAAAAAAATGGGGAATAAACTGCCTTCTGATTTCTTCAAATCCTCTGCTGTTCCACAACTTAAATTTACGATCAGCCAAAACGAGTTTTTTTTGTTGTTGTCAAGACAACTGCTGAATTTGGACAACCTGAGATCTCAGCATCATTTGTGTCTGTACAACCATGTTTAAAGTCAACATACTACCTTTTTTGTTTCCAACAGAGCAGAGTTCGAATAAAGCTAATCAAGCCATTTTTTGGCTTGAACAGTACTTTTTCTCATCAGAAAGCAATGCTTTATCAACACATGAAATTCAGGTTTTTCCGTTGTTTTGAAAATGTGCAACAGTAGCTTAACTTAAATAACTCTAATTTGTAAACTAATAATCCAATTAGGCTAAAATTTTGACAAGTTCCATTTGAAGGTTAGTACTTTATAAAAATCATGTATTTTTTTTTTAATGGCGCCATCTATGTCAGCCCCAGGACTTATTTAGTGATGTTATATATATATATTATATATATATATATATATATATAATACAGGGTGGGCCAAAATAAGGGTCCTATCTTTAAATTTGAATAATTTGAATTTGAATAACTTCCACAAAATAAAAGTTAAACTCACCAAACTTTATGTGTGTGTAGACTGACCCTTCCGAGATTTTTTGAAATAAACAAAACAAATTTTAGCCGAAAAACACTTCTTAAAACTTACAAAAACTAAAGTATTGTTTTTTACACTGTTTTGAGTTTTTTAAGCAAAAATAATGTTTTCTAAATGAGGGTACGTTCCTTAGGGCTAATACGGCTCATGCTTGCTTCGGAAGGGGTCCTTTACTTATTCTAAAAAAAAATCAATAAATAAAAAAGTTATGAATTTTTAAAAATAGGACCCTTATTTTTGCCCACCCTGTATATCATACAATTATGAACTGATTAACCATGTGTACTAGCAATTTCTGGGGCAGACGACGATAACTGACTAAAAACTATCGGCCCCAGAAACTGCCGGCATGGATGGCTAGAATTGTATGATATTATACTGTTATTAACTTAATTGAGCACTCTGTTATTATTTTTTCATATATTTTATAATATTACTTTTGTTTGTAGTTTTCATTTGTGTTTCTCTTGTTTCTGGGTCGAATAAGTAAAAAAAGACTGTTCTCCAAATATTACATGTCACACATTAAAAACCAAATACTTAAACCCAATATCTATACTGGATAGACAAAAACAAGCCCTGAAGAAGAATTTATTCACGATTCAACTCCACATGAACTCAAAGGGACAGTTAGTGAATGTCTGGTCTGACATCCGGTAGGATGCCTCATCCCCATCAAATCGACTCCAACGACAAAACTAAATGTAACACCTCAATCTGATGAAAAAAGAGTCATAAATCCAGCTGGCTCTCAATTTCAATAGTGAATGGCCTTCAATTTATAAAATCGTCTGAAATCAAAAAACCTAATTAATGGAGCATATCACATCCTATTTCATAAAAAAATTTGCTTATATTAAACAAACTTACACTGACAATGTCAATAATGAATCAGTCAACCAAAATTCAAACTATTCACAACGAAGACATAAACAATAATAATCCTGTCAGATTATGCTGCCCTAATAAACTGTAAATCTTATATCTAAATAAATAAATCCGAAAGTTTTTGTTTTTTTTCATTTATCACTTCTATATTACCATTAAAACAGGTTACTGTTATTTAAATCAATAATACAACACATTACTTTGAAATACTTATATATATATATATTAAATTCCCGAAACAGTTTTTCATGGTAAACAACTGATGATCCCTTAAAATAGTGTTAGATAAAAACTGTAAAGAATAAATTGACTTACATGAGTGATTTTCCACTGAAAGACTTGGGACTAAAAGTTGTTTTATTTTATTTTATTTATTTATTTAAAAAAAAATAAAATAGTTTTAATGGTTGAGAAACTTCCGAGACATATATATATATATATATATATATATATATAAGTATGAAGGTGAGAATTCCTAGGCAGGAGCAATGCAATGTTGAAAACCGGAAGGTGGAATAAGAATGAACAAAAATAAATGACAAGAGACGGTAAATCTCAGATCAATTCATTTATATTTCAAAATTTAAACATAAAGACAGTAAATTGTAAAATTGGTGGGCTTACTGTTAAATATTTAAAGGTCCGGAATGGTAAATATTTGATAGGATTATTATTGTTTATGTCTTCGTTGTGAATAGTTTGAATTTTTGTTCATTCTAATTCCACCTTCCGGTTTTCAACATTGCATTGCTCCTGCCTCGGAATTCTCACCTTCATATTTACTCGTTTACTAGCAATGCTTCAAGCAAACTACCATTTCCTTATATATATATATATATATATATATATATATATATAATTTAAATGTTGACTTAAATTAAAGATAATTGAATTATCGTTTAATAATAATCTATTGTGATAATATAAAGCTCAATATATTGAATAGAGCAATCAATTCTAGAGATGAAAGATGAGAATAAAAAATTGTAAAGATACAATATTTATTAGAACATCAGAAGTTCAAGGATTAAGGATATGAAGCTCCTTGCTTTGAACTGCTGATGTTCTAATAAATATTGTATCTTTACAATTTTTTATTCTCATCTTTCATTTCTAGAATATATATATATATATATATATATAGTTTTCAGGTTCGATTATTTTCGATAGGATTCCGAATCAGAGAGCTCTATGTCCGTTCAAACAGAGCATGAATATGTTATGATGTTTAAAAAGACTAAATATACATTCGGATTGTACACATTATAAGTTATTTCGACCTTAACTAGGTCTCCTCGGATGTGTTTCCAATCACGATTTCTTGGAAACACATCTGAGGAGACCTAGTTAAGGTCGAAATAACTTATGTGTACAATCCGAATGTATATTTAGTCTTTTTAAACCTCATAACGTGTATATATATATATATATATATATATATATATATATTAGTACAGACGAAAGACCCTATGGCAGAAATTTGAATCTTAATTTGCATAACTATTTTTTAAACAGTTTATAATAGTGTTTGGTGTTATTCATTATAATTTTTATAGTCTTATTTATCATATATATATATGCAATAGTTTTTGGCAATATTAACAGTAATTAATTAAAGTGATTTAATAAAAAAAAGGATATATTACTTAAACCGTTCTTAAAATATCTTCATTAATTTTCAAGGAAGGTTGTCATGCCGACCCTGTTTTCACAAGGTCATTTAAATTAAACTAATATACCTTAGAAAGAAATATATACCGACGCATAAGAGTTAATAGAGAGTAAGTAGATGACTACTCTCCTTCCCCTCTCTCCCCCTTTCTCCCTAAATTTTCTTTTATTGTTTTTAAAGGAGCCCCCCCCCCCCACGCATCATTGTTCAGGCGAATTGATTTCTTCTTTTCTATTCCTTTTTCTCATTTTATAAGATATAAATTTGCATGAAAATTACCAAAATATAAATATTTATACGAATAAATGTTAATATTTATATATTTATTTATTTATTTATATGAATAAATGCAAAAGTTTTTGTCTCGTGTTTACAGGAAAATTATGAATGAAATGTATATTATTTAAGATTTTGGTTTCAAGTAGCTAACTTTACGAAGCGATTTTTCTCTCCTTGTGCCTGAAATTAAAAAAAATTTTTTTAAAAAGAACGACAAATAACTTCATTTATTTCTTGTAATTTTATTGACTTTATATAGTAATACACAGTAAGCATATCTAGATGAACACATTCGGCCGAATCCAATCGATCGACTGGTCACGTAACATGCCCTAGTATCTATAAGTTCATACCCAACCGTATTATTCAATCTGATTCTTCCAAAAATAAAAACCTTATTTCCCCATTTTTATTGTCTTCCTAAATAGATAGAAGGGGGTGGCTGAGGGTCAATTGTGTTGAGAACAAAGATTACGAATGCCAAAGAGTAATGTCTTCAAAGAGTAATGTTTTCTGGAAGTAATGCCCCCACTCTCTGTAAAATTTCCTTCTTGGAGTAATGTTTTCTAAGATTAATGTTCCCACTCTAACTGTGAAATTTTCTTCTATGAGTTATACAAGGCCTGTCTAAAAAGTATCCGACCTTAGGCTAGAAAATATTACAAATACGTGATGGGGTTGGGACCCTAATCCCCTCCAAAGTAGGCCCTTTGTGCTTGCACACACTTAGCCCACCGATCCATCCACTGCCAGAAACACCTCTGGAAGTCTTCTTTTGGAATGGTGTTCATCTCCGCCGTCATGCTAGATTCAGCAGGTGCGATGTATAACACAAATTAAGGAGTAGTTCAACAGATTCAAAAAATGGCCACACATCAGCGGAGAGTGACCAGCATTCTGGCAGGCCCCAAACTGCTCAGAGTGCAGCTGTTGTTGAGAGGGTGCAAGAAAATAGATAATGCGGAACGCGACGGCAGAGATGAACACCATTCAAAAGTATGATTGAAAAAAAATGCATAATACGATAAATTTATGCTCGATATTGGGAATAGAGCATTATTATGGTTGAAAGAGGGTGATGATAATCACACACACACACACACACACACACACACACACACACACACACACATACCTACACCCACACCCACACAATCACACACACACACACATATTTATTTTCATAACATTCAACAAAAAGAAGCAACTATTGCTCCATATGCCGATAAACACTCAAATATTTGCTTCTTCACAATACTTTGTTTAATGTCGAAGGAAAAACTACTATCCCCTATCTTTTTATTCATTTTTCGTTTTATTCACTTTTCGTTTTTATTCACTTTTCGTTTTGATTCACTTTTCGTTTTGATTCACTTTTCGTTTTGATTCACTTTTCGTTTTATTCACTTTTCGTTTTTATTCACTTTTTTTTTTTTTAATAATTTGCAAATGGTTTTAATTTCAAAGGATAACATCATCTATTACCTTATATCATTTTCACAAAATATTTGAAGCTAATTAGTTCCTTATGAAGAGAAGAATATTTTCATAAAAAAAAAATCCGGAATTTAAAAAGTGAGTTCATGTATGCATGGACTCACTTTTGATTTTTTTTTTTTTTTTTGTTAAATGTTATAAAATACGAAAATAAATATCTAACGTGTGTGTAAGTGAAAAAAAAATATCTTCACTCTCTTTCAACTCTATATATTATATATTGTTACAAAAAAATCAGAAGATATCAAACATGATACCATCGGTTTCAAGCTGTTTAAGATGAAACATAAATAACCTACCATTAACCCTCGTCAGCCATGTTTATAATTGAGATCACGCGTCTATCTGTGTGGGGAAAAATTTCAAAACCGATTGTATGTGTTATATGTTCTGATCATCTGTAACAAAATGAATAAATATTATGCTCTTATTTAATAATTGAGAACTCTGTGGATTTCTTTCTACCAAAAAATTATATATATATATATATTAGTAAGTTATGAAAATATATTAATGGCAATTTAGCTACACAGAGGCTTCCACGTTTCATCACTGTAGGGAATCGTCAGGCGTCGGGGATGAAACGCAGAAGCCTCCGTGTAGCTTAATTTCCATTAATATATTTCCCTAACTTACTACCTAGCTCTACTCACATATTGAGCACTGTTGAAGTAAATGCTGAAAATCGATACATAACAGATTATATCTCCTTATAACATTTTATGTGGATACATGAAATTATTATATATATATATATATATATATATATATATATATATATATATATTAGATGTTGTATATTAATAATATTACTGCTAGTCTGTTTCGCATTAAATCTATAGATTGTTCGGAGATAGTAACAGCTGTATTGATGTTAAAATAGGGAATTTTTTAATTTTTTTTTTTTTTTTCGAAGTAAAAAAAAAAAGTAAATTTTTTTTAAAGAATGAGAAGATTGATTTGAAAACTGTGCCCTTGATTTGGTTGCAGACACACACAATCTCTAGCTGACACTAGCTGCAATACCCATCCTAAGGTGGGTTCATAATAAATGACACTCTTGGAAAATTTAGGTGCAAGAAAAGGACCCCAAAATACTTCGAAGCAATCAAAAAATTGCAATTATTGGTGTTGCTACATATTGCCTGTGCTCAATGTTGCAAGCAACATCAGTTGCCTACAATTCTTAATTTACACAAATTTTAATAATTTTTTTTTTTCACTTGAGGGATATAATTCTGTTAAAATTGATGGATCAGGTCCTGGAAATAATTGAGAGAATAATTAAACAGCAGATAAGTATAGATGAAATGTACCATAGATTCTATACTTTTTTCAGACAAATGCAAGAGAAATACCTTGTTAAAAAGAACCTGTATTCTTACTTTAGATCTGGAAGAGTGCCAAGAGATGTTGGGGTTGGTGAAAGTTGTTCAAGGAGTATACGTAAATACTCAGTTGTGTTAATAGCACATTTAGTGACAGCTTTAATGTGAAAGTAGGAGTACATCAAAAATAATTGTTTTTATATCATCGGACAGACATACATTCTCTCTCTCTCTCTCTATTATATCTTATATATCTATTATATCTTATATATCTATTATATCTTATATATCTATTATATATCTTATATCTTATATATATCTTATATATATCTTATATATATCTTATATATATCTTATATATATCTTATATATATCTTATATATATCTTATATCTTATATATATATATACATTATATCTTATATATATATACATTATATCTTATATATATATACACTATATCTTATATATATATA
Organism: Sepiola atlantica; assembly: GCA_963556195.1. Classification (NCBI taxonomy): domain Eukaryota; kingdom Metazoa; phylum Mollusca; class Cephalopoda; order Sepiida; family Sepiolidae; genus Sepiola; species Sepiola atlantica. The sequence continues at coordinate 28,794,666 of OY744554.1, read as the reverse complement.
TATTATATCTTATATATATATATATATTATATCTTATATATATATATATATCTTATATATATATATATATATTATATCTTATATATATATATATTATATCTTATATATATATATATTATATCTTATATATATATATATTATATCTTATATATATATATTATATCTTATATATAATATATCTTATAATATATATTATATAATATATATTATATAATATATATATATATTATATAATATATATATATATTATATAATATATATATATATTATATCTTATATATATATTATATATATTATATAATATATATATTATATAATATATATATTATATAATATATATATATATATTATATAATATATATATTATATAATATATATATATATATTATATATTATATATATATATATTATATCTTATATATATATAATATATATATATATATTATATATTATATATATATATATATTATATCTTATATATATATAATATATATATATATATATTATATCTTATATATATATAATATATATATATATATATTATATCTTATATATATATAATATATATATATATATTATATCTTATATATTATATCTTATATATATATCTTATATAATATATATAATATATTATATATAATATATATATATATATTATATCTTATATATATTATATATATTATATAATATATATATATATATTATATCTTATATATATATATTATATCTTATATATATTATATATATTATATAATATATATATATATATTATATCTTATATATATATATTATATCTTATATATATATATATTATATCTTATATATATTATATATATTTATTATATATATTTAGGCAAACATTTTTAAATAACACGGAGTGGTTTCGTTTGATGCGACCTTTTTTTAATTTTTTTTCAATTTTCCGAGTTGTCCATCTAATGTTTCGGTCAAATTGATGTAAATATGATCCATTGGTTTCTTGTTCCATTCTTTTTTTTTTTTTTGCAAGTACTTTCGATTTGAATCGTCAAATCATCTTCAGGCGGTATTAGTTTTAGTGTCTTTACAAATTATGACTTTACTGTTGTGCTCATTTTTGAATTATAATGGCAAGTAGTTTATAACTTGAAAAAGCGTCTGTAAAGTTGAAATGTACATGAGAGCGTGATGGCGTTCTACACATATGAGAGATTTAAAGTTTGACTGTTTAAACCGTTAAGAAATTGATGACGTTAAAGAAAGTGCATACAATTCAAACGCATAACTACCTAATAGCTAAGAATTTGGTAATGTTAATTATTATGCTAGACACTTTAAAATATTGCGACTAGTTTCATAATTGACATTATTAATTGTGGGATGTTTAGTTTTTATGTAGAGGGCTTCGAGTATTTTTAATTTTTTGATATTGGTATCGTGGTGTATTATTTTGGTATTGTTAACAAGGATGTTTCTATATTGGGAGGGGGTACAATTATGTTTTTTTAGGTGTTGGCATATAGAGCTCGTGTCGGAGAGATGTAGGGTGAGTCTTCGGGATATATTATGATATTTATGTATATATATATATATATATATATATATATATATATGTCTATATATTATGTTATGTCTATATATTATGTTATGTCTATATTATGTTATATAATATGTATATATATATATATGTCTATATATTATGTTATGTCTATATTATGTTATGTCTATATTATGTTATATAATATGTATATATCTATATATAATATGTATATATCTATATATCATATGTATATATATATATATATAATGTCTATATATTATGTTAGGTCTATATTATGTTATATAATATGTATATATCTATATATCATATAATATATTATATATGTATATATATATATCATATTATATTATATGTATATATTATATGTATATATTATATTATATGTATATATTATATTATATGTATATATATGTATATATCTATATTATATCATATAATATATCTTTATATTATATATATATATATAGAGAGAGAGAGATATATAATGTATTTGTGTCTGATAATATAAAAACAATTATTTCATATAGTTGATATTGATTCTTCTAGGAATCAAATTCCAGAGCAAAAATTAAGCTCAAAATTAAAATCTTTAAATCGTTTATTTCAAAATTTGTAATAGAGCTATAAATAAATTGACAGTTCAAAGAAATGTGATGTGATTTAAACACATTTAAATAAAAATAGTTATTAAAAAAAAAACGAGTGCTGCATTGGTCGGAACACACCGGAGTCTGATTGAGCAACGTCTAGAGTATTAGGTGGATGCAGCAGAACTTCTAGACCATCCAATTCTTCAATCTTGCTGCTGCGGCTTTGCAAGAAGTGTCTCCATTTACTGGCCTCCCTATGTTGGCAGAGTTAGACACAAGGTCGGCTTTTATCGGGACAAATTAAAAAAAATTGTCTCAGTCTAGAAAGATTTCCCTGTCACTTGTAGAATAGAAAGACAGTCTCATTCTAACATTGATATCAACTTTATTGGCCATCTTCGTTTACATGTAATAATGGAAGGGTTAGAAATAGAATAGGACTATGAGTATAGACGAAGAAAAAGGTTTGAAAGTTCATGAAGGATAAATGTCCTGTTTGTAGGGAACAGAAGAGTACATTACATGGGAATGTTCTTATAAAGTCTGTAAGGCAGATCGACTTCATATGTGGTTTGTAAGTAAATGTGTGTTGGAATGGTATTGGAAATAAGTTTACATGCAGCCGATGGCTCGGCGGGTTTTGGTTTGCATCCCAAGAAAGAAGTTTGGTGGTCGAACTTGGCAACGTGGGTTGATTACACAGTAGGATTCTGCTTGTAGCTAAAGAGAAAGAAGAGTGCCGAGCACTCCCTTAAATAACCTTTGGAACCTGTGCTCTGCTCGCATAAGAGATTGTTTCTGATTAGGCAAGTTAGAATAGAAATTGCTGGTGCTACTAGATCAGACTGTCTGAAGATACCGGTTTCCTGATTTTAGATGCACCAAACATTGATGTTATGGTTTTTTCTCTTTTCCTTTGCAAAACTCAATCATGTTCTGCAAAGCCAAAAACAATAACAACAATTTTCCTCAACAAAAAAAAACAAACAAAATACCATAAATAAATATTTGTAGATATTAAGAACTTGAAGCATAAAATCTTTTACCAAAATGACCGGCATTAAATAATCCGAAATGGGTTGATATGCCATAAATCAAAACAACTAAGCAAAACCGAAATGAAATGTTAGTTCCAATCAGTGTCCAGCTTACAAATCAATGGTACATACTGACCGAGGACAGGAAAGATGAAGTGTACAGATACTACACTTTCCTCCTTGCTAAAAGGCCAAAAGAAGTGACTGATTTGAGTTTTTGTTTTAATTTGAGCAAATCTGAAATCTTGGAGGGTTTTTTTTTATAGTCTTATCCCCTCCAAACAAAGCACATTGCCACTGGGATGTAAGGGGCTATTAGGGACCATGCGTACAGGGACACTTGAAGTAGGGTGTTGAGCAGCGGGATGTCTGTGCGCATTACATCTAAATTTCTGCATGTTAGTACATCAGGGAAGCAGAAAACGGAGAGGGAATTCCAAAGTCTAGCAGTTCGATGGAAGAAACTATTAGAGTAGAATGCTTCATAGCATCTGGGGACCTCTACAGTGAAGGGGTGGGATTTTGCTGCTTGTTGGGTTAGTCGGGGATATTTACGTCAAGGTCGCACCAGTGCTACGAGTTAGTCAGAACACATTCCATTAAAGTACTTGTAAAACAAGCACAGGGATGCAAAATGTGGCGATGGGACAGAGGTTAGAGCTTGGTTGACAGTGCGAGACCTATTAAGTTGGAGACTCTTTTTGGGACCCTGTCTAATAGGGGAAAGCGAGTGGTTGATGCTTCAGCCCAGATGTGGCAACAATACTCCATGCATAGGCTAATGGCGGCTTTGTAAAGATATAAGATACTGGCAGGTGTCAGTAGTTTTCTAGCTCAGTAGAGGGAGCCCACCTTCTTTGTAACAGCCTTGGCAATACGGTCTTTTATGTATTTGCTCCAATTCATGTTAGCTGTGAATGTTAGTCCTATGAGTTTGAATGATGGGCACTCAAGTAGGGTGCTATTAGCCACGGCAATTGGTAGTTGAAAAGGTTTCTCATAATTGTTAAAGGATCTTTCCTTTAACAATTATAAGAAACCTTTGTCTTGTACCGAAATTGCTGCACTTTTTTGACCCACACTGAAGGGGTAGGGGTAACCTTAGATATGGTATAAGGGGTGATTCAACATCACTGGAAACCATTTAATGTGAAAGATTGACCCTAAAAACATGATAAAAATGCAAGATTTATTGGTTTATCATGAAAACTGACCGAGTTAGTGTTTTACAACGTAACCGAAAATGACTTGTAAGTCGAAAATGTTTAACTTCAAAATTTAAAACTTTCCCAAACTCAAATCTTGTCCAACTTTTAGTATGATGTAGAGTAGATCCAACCTGACATAAAACCATAAAAAAATGTTGCAATTTTTTTGTGATTGGGGTACTTTGGCGTTATATTGACTTTCCTATTGGTAACATTAAATGTTACCATCCATTTACGTCCCCATTCCACTACAGATTCAAAGTCATTTTCTAAGGTTAGCCGAAGATAGTCTTTATTGTAAAGAATTGTTGTTTGTGAATCATTTATTTGAACATGGTACAAAAATATTTTCTTCAATCATATGCATTAAATACTGTATTTTAGTAAAAGTGATAGAATAGCCACTAACAAAACTGGAACATGGTACACCGGCTACACAGTCAGCCCTCATACCCACTGCACCTCGACCAATTCAGAACATTTCATGATGCATATTGGCAATAATTCGATCGTGTCAAAGTTCTGTTGCGTCCACCCTATTGTCCAGACGTTGCTCCATCTGACTATGCTTTATTCCAATGAATGAAGGGTCACGGATTTTAGGTCCCTATTCCCCCCCCCCCCCCGCACACGATGAAAGTTGAACATAAGGTCGGTTTTTCAATGAGAAATTCAGCTCTTTAAACAAGGAGAACGCTGGATTGAAACAAAAATTAAAATTACCTCAGTCTAGAAGGATTTCTCCTTCAGTGATCGAGAACAGAAAAGATAGATTTAGTATCAGAACGGATACTACACTTTTCTCCTAACCAAAAAATCGCCGAATCTCAAGTGATTCGATGAAGTTGTAGGAACTTGTTAGAAATCTTTCGATTCAAAGCCAAAGGATTCGTACTTTGACCAAATCCGAGAGCTTGCACGTCATGGACAATGATGATATTTCTATTGAGGAATAGGTGCTGCACTAGAAGTTGACTTTGAGAAAAATGCCTGAGCAGCTGCATCAGCATTCTCCGGTAGGGGCGCCTCAGGCGATCAGCAATAAACTAACCCCTTCACAAAGAAAAAAGGTAAAGCCTGGGAGGGTAGACCTCCTAGGACTAAACTCAGCCCGGATGAAGCAAGGTCATCAAAAACAATGACAGTTTTTGGGTCAGTCGATCTAGAACAGTTGACATAGCAGGGTCAGTTTACATGGGAAGAGGGATAAAGACCTGGCCAGATAGGTTAGTTTTGAAGTCAATTTTCTAAAGCTGTTCAACACGTTCCAGCATGTAAAACGGGTGTTAAACTGAATATGATGTTTCCTCAATTGGTCAGAACAACAAAATACCAGAGTTTTGTTGTTTTGGGAGAAATTCTTGCATCAATAATAATTGAAGAAATTCTTGCATAATCATTATTTTAACAAAGTGCAGAAACTTTTTTTCTCAACTCTGTATTAACAAGATATGCTATATTAGTTTTCTTGATTTCCAGACTATTTCAGCGATGGAATTTAAAAAATTTAAAATAGGACAGAAAACGACGCAGATAAATTTTCTTTTGAACTATCGAATTTCACCGTGTAATAAAAGACGTTGAAATTAAAATTTTTCGTGGCAATTCTGCCGAAATATACATGCATTTGGTGCTTTGATTACAACTTGCAAGCTACTGCGTAATCTCAAATGCTAAATGCAATGACATAAAAAAAAGATGTCAATCAAGTATCGGTGGCGCTCCACCAGTTGCATAAATGTAATATAAATGAAATACTTCTTTTGTCTCAATTCTCTTGAAAATTGAACCTTTTGTGTCAATTTCCAATTGTTAGACAAACAATTTATCAATGTACTGATCGGTGTCATTTTTTTTTTTTTTTTGCCACTTTTAGCTTTTTTCTCTCTTGATAAAGCCTACATAACAGCTGGGCGAAACGTCGGATTTATTTTATCCTTTTATTGTCATATTCTCACAGGACAAAGGTAAGATTATGTAACATTTTATATAAAAAAATCGAGCCCCCCCCCCCCTTCGTGTATCTTTGTGATTAATAGCTTTTTTTATTTTTTACCACAAGGTGTGCATAATTAAATCGGTTTGTCATATAAGGTTAATATTGGTTTGTGTTCTAAAAAAAATAAAAAATCTTATTTTCAATCGATTTCAATATTTAATCTTGATCGATATTTCATCTTTGATTAGTCATAAATAAAAGATGGAAGAGCTTTTATTCTTAGGCTCAGAAATTCTCTCGCTGTCACCCATAACAACGGAAACGAATTTAATAACGGACAACTTTTTGAGATTCACTGTTAGTAAGTCATATTTCAATCGTTTTTATTGGCTATTAATTCCCATTCTCTTCCCTTTTAAGGTTTGGTTTGGTAGTTTTGTTTTACGGCATATCAACCCTTTTTGGGTTATTTAATGCCGAATCTGGTCTTGTTTTCTTCTCTTTTTTGTTTCTTTCCCCTTTTAATATCTGTTTCTATTTAACCCATAGTTGGGACCCTAACAGGTACTACCACTCCGGGTCAGGGTGGACCTGGGAGCAATGGTAATTAAGAGGAGGCTCCACATTCCCCAAAGTCCGTAAGCCGGATCTCACCATCGGATGTAGTTTAAGGTCATATCCAGGACCGGGAGTAGGGTAGGAAAAATAAAAATAAAAAAGGGGAGGGAGAAAGGGAGAGGGGCTGTTGTTTTTGTTTTTGGTTTTGTAGAACATAATTAAGTTTTACAAACAAAAAAAAAAAAAAAAAAAAAAGTCAATGTAGGTGAATTTCGTCTCGGGGAGCCACAGGGCAGCCTGATCTGGTATCACCAGCTTCCCTTTTAATAAGCTGCAGACCAATATTCGACTGTAAAGAGAGAGGGGGAGAGAGAGAGAGGAGGAGGAGGGAGAGAAAGAATTCTAGCTAAAGCAACAGCCGCCTGTTCTGGTTTATGGGTGATTCAGATCAACAATTTTTATGACAAAAATACAGTTTTTAAAAATTTGTTACTTATAGATCGCCATGGCACCAATTGAATGGGCGAAATTTTTGACAGAATTTCAACTTCCGATTTTTTCAAATTTAATTCATAGATCTGATGCTCTTTGATAACAGTAACCATCATGCAAATTTCAGCCTGATCAGATAAATAGTTTTTGAGTTATCAACGTATGCAGTCTCACAATTCATGTTCTTCATCTGCATTGGATGTTAAAAGCGGATGGACGATTATAGAATTACCATTGGCGCAACGTAGGATGACGTTGACGCATTAATTTCAATATTTATCTTCTCAATTTCTTAACGCAATCAGTTGTTTATGTCTTTTAAAGTTACTTTTTGTAAACTTTCTCCGCTTGAAAAACTTGATTACCAAGCTAGGATTGGTTAGCTCGGTTGGATGGTATTTACAATGGCGTTCCTATATCTTAGGAATTTGGGGGGGGGGGGGGGGCATTGAAATGCATGTGACATTTTTATTTCTAATACTTCCTCCTCTTGATGTTCTGGTATTTGGGTAATGAAAGGTATTTTTTTTTTTTTCTGAAAATGAAAAAAAAAAAAAAAAAGCACATGCCTTTCATTAATACCGACCCTAAGTCCGGGTTGACACATTTGGAGGTAGCAATACAAAATATATATATATATATATATATAAATCGTCTGGCGACAGTGTAGTAGACTAAACAATGAAAGGTTTGGAGGGGATAAACGACAAATAACTGTTACCAAACGATAGAAAATTTAATGTCCTATTGAGCCGTTTTAAACTTTTCAAAACTATTTGTAAGTTTTGTCATTTCAGAATTTGTGTTACTTTCACTGAGCCGATTTCGTTAATCAAAATGGTGGTTCAATTTCTTTTTAGGCTGTCGTTTATTTCAGTAAAAGGCTTACGGTACCACTAAGCCTAAGTCCAGAGGTGATTGTCAGTCGTATTAGGGTAGGATTCTCTTTTTTTTTTTTCTTTATTTTTTATTAAATCTTTTAAGCCGGAAATAAGCGACCATCTCAAAAAGAAAAAAATGACCGCCATTTTGATTGACAAAATCGGTTAAGTGAAAGTAACATTTAACATTTAAAACTATGTAGGTCGATAGGATATTAATTTTGAAAAAAAAACAAAAAAAACAAACTTACAAATAGTTTAAAACTGATTGATTGTGCTCCGATGAACTTACTGCTCTAGTGCCACCTTGACATAAATACACTCGACCAACGCGACAATCAGCTAAATCCCATCCATTCTCTGTAGAGGTCCCTAGATGCTCGAGAACCTTCTACTCCAATAGCTTCTTTCCACCAGTCTTCGTTCTACCAGTCTTTGGAACTCTCTCCCTGCTCCCTGTTTCTCCAACTGTACCGACATGCAGAAATTGAAAACTAATGTGAACAGGCATCTCGCTGCTCAGTTCCCAATTTAGGATGAACCCTCAAAAAAAGAAAACTTTCACCCTAATTCTCAGTAGCCCCTTTAAGTCTACAGTGGCAGCTTGCTTTGTTTGGGATGAACTATGTTAAAAACAATTTTTTTAAACACCAGCGATTGCTAGAAACTTTTCAACAGTGCAAATTCTTTTCGATAGAAATAAACTTGTATAAACACCACTAGAGCTGCTACTTAAATTTTGCTGAAAAAGTCACAACTAGGGTTTAATTTAAGCAAAATAAGATATGATCTCAAAATAAAAGGGAGACTAACAACTAGGGTTGAATTTAAGCAAAATAAGATATGATCTCAAAATAAAAGGGAGACTAACAACTAGGGTTTAATTTAAGCAAAATAAGATATGATCTCAAAATAAAAGGGAGACTAACAACTAGGGTTTAATTTAAGCAAAATAAGATATAATCTTAAAATAAAAGGGAGACTAACAACTAGGGTTTAATTTAAGCAAAATAAGATATGATCTCAAAATAAAAGGGAGACTAACAACTAGGGTTTAATTTAAGCAAAATAAGATATAATCTTAAAATAAAAGGGAGACTAACAACTAGGGTTTAATTTAAGCAAAATAAGATATGATCTCAAAATAAAAGGGAGACTAACAACTAGGGTTTAATTTAAGCAAAATAAGATATGATCTTAAAATAAAAGGGAGACTAACAACTAGGGTTTAATTTAACCAAAATAAGATATGATCTCAAAATAAAAGGGAGACTAACAACTAGGGTTTAATTTAAGCAAAATAAGATATAATCTTAAAATAAAAGGGAGACTAACAACTAGGGTTTAATTTAACCAAAATAAGATATGATCTCAAAATAAAAGGGAGACTAACAACTAGGGTTTAATTTAAGCAAAATAAGATATGATCTCAAAATAAAAGGGAGACTAACAACTAGGGTTTAATTTAAGCAAAATAAGATATGATCTCAAAATAAAAGGGAGACTAACAACTAGGGTTTAATTTAAGCAAAATAAGATATGATCTCAAAATAAAAGGGAGACTAACAACTAGGGTTGAATTTAAGCAAAATAAGATATAATCTTAAAATAAAAGGGAGACTAACAACTAGGGTTTAATTTAACCAAAATAAGATATGATCTCAAAATAAAAGGGAGACTAACAACTAGGGTTTAATTTAAGCAAAATAAGATATGATCTCAAAATAAAAGGGAGACTAACAACTAGGGTTTAATTTAAGCAAAATAAGATATGATCTCAAAATAAAAGGGAGACTAACAACTAGGGTTTACTTTAAGCAAAATAAGATATGATCTCAAAATAAAAGGGAGACTAACAACTAGGGTTTAATTTAAGCAAAATAAGATATAATCTCAAAATAAAAGGAAGACTAACAACTAGGGTTTAATTTAAGCAAAATAAGATATAATCTCAAAATAAAAGGGAGACTAACAACTAGGGTTTAATTTAAGTAAAATAAGATATAATCTCAAAATAAAAGGGAGACTACCACCATCAGGTACATTGTAAACAAACAAATTGATGGCACGCTGCACACAGCGCCATCTGTTGGCTACTCAGTAAACGCCTTTTGGCTAAGATCAAAGTGTAGTATCTGTTCTGATGGATACTGCACCCCATAGACTGGTATTGTCTTGGCCTTCGGGGCTTGATTTACGCCGGTCTATGGGTCTGTCCTGTGCAGTTCTAGGAGGTCCACCCTCCCAGGCTTCGCCTCCCCTCTTTGGGGAGGAGTAAGTTTATTGCTTACTGCCTGAGGCACCCCTACCGGGGAATGCCGACGGGGCTGCCCAGGCAATTTTTAAACCCCACTTTCTCGACCCGACCCGACCTTGGGTCACATCTTACTTGTGGGAGTAAGATAAAAACTGGCCTTGTGCCTAACTCCTGGAGAGGAGTAAATCAATACTCAGTAAACTTAGTTTCTACGCTTACTACAAAGAGTGGCTCCAAAGACTAAATCTATTTTCACTTGAGCCGCAGAGGATGAGAAGAGACTTGATTCTGGTGTACAATATGATCAACAGAAATGTAAATCTACCTTTGGAGGAGTTAGGCACCCTAGCGCCAAGTACTGGTCTGTACAGGCAGCCACAAAAAATCTACCACCATTGTTTTCGGTTCGGAAGAAAGGCAGTATTCTCTGTCCTTGTTTCTACTCTATGGAATCTGCCGGTTCATGTTTAGTTAACCTTACTGTTACAGTTACAGCGAAGATTTCACGAGTCAACATTTTAAAGTTTTATTTCACCATTTTTCCAATAAAAAAGAATTAAACGAAGATAATGAAACTGAAAAAATAAACAAATCTTTAATACTTATGTTTTTGTTTCTATCATCAAAGTGAAGTATCTGTTCCGATGGATACTGCACCCCATAGATTGGTATTGTCTTGGCCTTCGGGGCTTGATTTACGCCTGTCTATGGGTCTGTCCTGTGCAGTTCTAGGAGGTCAACCCTGCCAGGCTTCGTCTCCCCTCTTTGGGGGAGGAGTAAGTTTATTGCTTACTGCCTGAGGCGCCTCTACCGGGGAATGCCGATGGGGCTGCCCAAGCAATTTTTAATCGCCAGAATGCTCACCTCTCGGGTGCTGGCTTTTCAAACCCCACTTTCCCGACCCGAACTTGTGTCACATCACAGATAAAAACTGGCCTTGTGCCTAACTCTTGGGGTGGAATAAATCAATACTCCATGGAACAACCTGCCAGAGGAGGTTGCGGCGATGACTACCATATCCATGTTTGGCCAAACATTCTGACTATACGATAGTGTAAATAGTATCAACCTGTCTCTTTACATGGCTTGTTGCACTTTGATATTTTTTGTTTTGTGAAATAAATTTGGATTTGATTTTTATTTAGCATTTGATGAAAACAATTTTACTCAAAGTGATTTAAATTTCATTTATTTTTAAAGTTCAAAAGTTTTTGTAATTTTAAATAACGTAATATATTATTTTGAGTTTTTTTTTATATAAATCAGAAATTTATTTGACGTATAATTAAACATTTGACAAGATTATTAGGGTAAAATAGAAAGCATCCACTTCATCATGGCCGTCGTATTGGAATTTGCAAACTGGTGTTACTTTAAAATATATATATATATATATATATATATATATATATATATATGTTTTAACCCAGATATTTAATTAATTTTTTTTTTTAAATAATTTGTTTTTAACAATTCGTTTAATTAATAATCAAATCAAACTTTTTTACAATTGGAATGTTTTTTTTATTTTGAAATTTTTTTTAAATAGAATTATTAATTATAAACCAAATACAAATATATTACAAAGTAACAATTATTAATAAATTTAAACTGTTCACAATTTCCGATTTTAGATATGGCGGCCATGATAAAGTGTATACTTTCTATTTTAATATTATTAGATTTAAATCTAAAAATTCATATAAACATGCACTTTACTGTTGTCTTATTTTGTAAAAATCAAATTTAATTTTAAAAATCTTATTTAAGAAGAAAAAATAATTTGATAAAAAAATATAAATAAAAATAAAAAAGTATTTATGGGATTTAAAAGCACCGGATTGATTTTATTGCAAAACCGGTTTAAAAAAAAAAACAAAAAAAAACAACATATATCCGTCGTGTATTTTTAATTATCTTTTCAAAAATGTAAATATATTGTTCAATTAATAATATAATAAACATTTCACAAGTTTTATTTACAAAAAATAATTTGATAAAAAACGGGAATATGCATTTTTAGCCTCTTTTCTTCTTAGTCTAACATAAAGTTATCTTGTGAGATTTTAAAAGTTGGACCTAAACAGTAATTAAGCAGACAGATCGATATTTGGTTCTAACTAGCCAATCTTTGCTTTTTGTTGTATCACGTTATTTGATCTAAAATTAAAAGAAACATACTTCGTTTCGGTACCATTACAAAATTAATTAATCCGGTTCTGAATTTTTTTTCAAATGGGCACATTCTTCACTTACAACATTTAAAAGAAAAAAAATAAGCTCATGTCATTAATAAAAAAAAGCGGATTTCACTATTTTCCTATCTATTTTAACATTTACACCTCTTTTAACATAAACATTAGCACATTCATTTCTTAACAGTTCATAATAAATTAATGTTTGGTGTTATTCATTTGTAATTTTATTGCCCTATTTTTTCTATATGTATGCAATAGTAATTAATTAAAGTGATTTAATAAAAAAAGGATACATTACTAAAACGTTTTTTACATTTACTAACAGCACGAGATGTGCTGTTTCTCTTTTTTTTTTGTTTCTCTTTTTTTTTTTCATTGATGCTATATTTTCTTTTTCATGGTTTTTAAATTTAATGATCGTTTTGATCCCGTGGACAAAACGTTTTGCATTTGTGTTTTAATCTGCCTTTAAGGCCTTTTCTTTGGGGGACTTCTGTATTTTAATTGTAAGTTGAAAAAAAAAAAATAGATCACCCCCCCCCCCCCCCCCTCCAACTCACGCACACCATCGCTTGGGCAAATTGATTTCTTTCTTTTCATTTCTTTACGGTTTTATTTATAAGATAAATAAATTTGTATGAAAATTCAAAAATATTAATATTTATTTATATGAATAAATGCGAAAGTTTTGACCCGTGTTTACAAGAAATTTATGAATAAATTGTGTATTATTAAAACGATTTGTTTGCGAACTAGACAGCTAGTAATTCCTTAATTGAAGTATCTTTTCAAAAATGTAATTTTTTTTTCTTTAAGAAGTTAAGAGAAGACAAAAGGGAGGAACAGCAATAGAAAAACCAAAAATGAAAGCAACTGGAGTAGCTTTTTCTTTATTACTTTTTTTTTTTTTTTTTTTTTTACAACATATGAATTATTTCTTTGCGGCATAGCTTTTTTTTTTTCTGTGAAAATCATGAATGACGCACAGGAATTAACAAAAATTAACACTAAGTGTTTTGTTATTAGTGCTAAATAATTTTATTGCACACAAAAAGCGATGAGATAAGTCGTCTGCCCTTCCTGCTGCGGATCAGCTCTTGTTTTTAATGTTGTTGGGTGTTTACCCACCTTATCGGACAAACCAAAGCATGTCTGATAGGAGTGCCGGTTTAGTCGGCGACAGCCCGACCATGGAATAGGTAGTATTAGTCTAGTATTTATTTACCTCCTCTCCAGGAGGTTAGGCACAAGGCCAGTTTTATCTTACTCCCACAAGATGCGACACAAGGTCGGGAAAGTGAGACTTAAAAAGCCAGCGCCCGAGAAAGTGAGCACTCTGGCCATTAAAAATTGCCTGGGCAGCCCCGTCGGCATTCCCCAGTAGGGGAACCTCAGGCAGTAAGCAATAAACTTACTCCTTCCCAAAGAGGGGAGGCGAAGCCTGGCAGGGTTGACCTCCTAGAACTGCACAGGACCGACCCATAGACCGGCGTAAATCAAGACCCGTAGGCCAAGACAATACCAGTTTATGGGGTGTAGTATCCATCGGAACAGATACTACACTTTGATTTTAGCCAAAAGGCCAAGACGAGTAGCAGGTAAGAAAGCGGACCAGTTGCACCATAACCTCTATTATAGAATACCACGTCGAAAAGCCTAAAAATGGCCGCTTGCTTTTGTACCAGCATCATGTAACAAACTTACTGCACTTGTACCTCCTCAACATAAAAACAAGCAGCAAATTCCCACCCCTTCGCTGTAGAAGTACCTAGATGTCAAATAACTTTCTACTGTGATAGCATCCTCGGATCGCTTGCTTTAGGAATCCCCCTGTTTTCCCTGACTGTAACAACATGCAGAAATTTAAATGTAATGTGAACAAACATCTTGCTGCACAACTCCCCACTTAGGATGGCCCCTATAAATCTAGCCTCTAATCACAGTAGTCCCTTAGGTCTCAGTGGCAATGTGTCCCTTTGTTTGCTGTGAATAAAAGTTAAAAAAATAAAATAAAGTTTTAATCATGGTCGATCATACACTACAGCTGCTCCTGAACACACCTGGTGATAAGGGTTCAAACCCAATGACTGACCTAGATAGGAAGTAGAGGATAAAATAAAAACAATTATTTTGCACCATCTGTTGTTGAGAGCCAAACGGCAGTATTCAGCAACATATGCAATTTGATCGTCTGCCGTCGGTTTGTATAAGAAAAAGTGATGCAAACTTTAGTATTAATTTTTGGTATCTCCCTTGTATTATTGGTTCCCCGATTTTGAGGCATGTCCGTCCGTCCGTCCATCCGGATTTTTCTCTGCAACCATCCATTGAATTTCTCTGAAATTTTGCATGAAGTTGTAACTTTGGTCAGGTTAGAAAGTGACATTCTCCGATTAAAAAAAAAAAATCTGGTTAGCCCCCCCCCCCCCCCTCAAGGGGGTCAAAAGGCACCGAAATGGCAAAAAATGACATTTTTTGTCCCCATAACTTTTCATCCATCCATTCAATTTCTCTGAAACTTGGCCAAAATGTGGAGGTAATTGTTCCTAAGTTCGCCCCCAGGGGGTCAAAAGCCCCCAAAATGGCAAAAAAAAATGACCCTTTTCTCCTATAACGTTTGATCCATCCATTCAATTTGTCTGAAGCTTGGCCAAAATGTAGAGGCAATTGTTCTGGATATAAAATGAGCATCCTTGACCTCAGAAAAATTCTGGTTCGCGCCCCCAGGGGGTCAAAGGGGGGGGGGGTCAAGAATGCCCCAAATTGCCCAAATTTATTGCATTTTACACTAGTCACATACAGAGGGGGGACCACGCACGCGCGACTTGTTTTTATTGTTATTAATATTACAGCTTCACACAAGGAAATATCACTAGATTAAGATTGTCACATAATCATTTAATCAATTGAAAACTCTACTTTGAAATGTGTGCGTGTCTCCATTTGCTGTTACTACACGTGTCTCTCACAATTGGTTGCTGATTTGTAGAGCTGAAACAATGATCCCTGCGCAGTTTCTTACATTAGTTATACAATTAATTACGCAAAGCGTGCCTGGAGTATTATTGTTGCCACATCTGAGCTGGTGCACCAACCATTAGTCTCTCCCTCTTAGACGAGGTGCAAAAAAAAAAATTTCTAACCTAATAGGGCCCGCATTGTCTGCAAAGCTCCAACCCCTGTTGCATTGCTGCAGTATTACATCCCTGTGTTTGTTTTACAAGTACTTCCATGGGGTGTGCTCCAGTGATACTCCTGACCCACCTGACTAGCTACAAAATCTCAACCCTTAACTGTAGAGCTCTCTAGATGCTTGAAGATTTTTTATTCTAATAGTTTTTTTTTTCATATAGATGAAGAAACTAACCATGGAATTTCCACGGGATCCCACTAGTAAAATAAAATTATTTCCAGCAATCTTTTAATTTAAAAAAAAAAAAAAAAAAAAAAAATTTATTTTTATTTTATTTTTTATTTTATTGTCATTTTATTTATTTTTTATTTTGTTGTCATTTATTTCCTATTTTATTTTTATTTTTATTTATTTTATTTTTATTTATTTCATTTATTTTTATTTTATTTATTTTTTATTTTTATTTTATTTTTATTTATTTTTATTTATTTTTTATTTTTATTTATTATTTCATTTATTTTTTTTATTTCACTTATTTATTTTTTTAATTTTTATTTTATTTTATTCTATTTAAAAAATTTTATTTTATTTTATTTTATTTAAAAAATTTTTTTTTTTACTGCATTCTTGAAAAGTAATATCGGCCTTCCAGTTTAATTAATGTAGAATGTCATAATCCTGAATAAATAGAATACAGATAAACCTTGTAAGCAATTTAACGCACAAAAAAAATGTGTGACACCTTCTCCAAGAATCATACAGGTCAGATAAGAATTTAATAAATAAATCTTTCTTTAATAACCAATTAATTTTCCTCCAAAACAGTCATTCATTAATTTGAATTTGATGTCTCCGATTCCGCTTGATTACAATTTTTAAGACTACTTTTCCGTAATCACGGAATCAGAAATTTGAAATGGAAGCTGTTATTTTTAATCTCTATTAATAAAATTATGACACAACTTCGCATGTGTGTTTCTTGTGCCAACGTAACTTTGATAATTATACATTGAATTATTTTTATTTATTTTTTTACTATTATGTTTCTCTGGTGCAACTAGATTAAGCTATCTGAAGATACCGGCTTCCTGACTTAAAATGCGGCAAACATTGATGTTATGTTTTTTTTCCTTTCCCTTTGCAAAACTCAATCATGTTCTAAAGACAAAAACAACAATTTTCCTCTACAAAACAACCAAACCAAACACCATGAATAAATATTTGAAGATATATAGAACTTGAAGCATATTTTTTTTTTTTTTTACCAAAATGACCTGATTTGGCATTAAATAAGCCGAAAAGAGTTGATATGCCGTAAAACAAAACAACAACTAGTATTATGTTTCAGAATGGTTAAAGACGTTAATTAATAATCAGTTTTAAGTGAGTCTTTTGAAGGTTCAATCCTTACTCAAGGTGATAATTAATAATAACATAGTTATTTCATAACATAACATAGTTATTCCATGTCAAATCAACAAGGAATCAGACCATGATCGACATGGACTTTTTAAAATTTGCATTAATTAAAGATCTTCATGATACGAATTGAATAGCACCAGTCTTATCTCTCAAGGTTCAGCGGTCCTTAAGTTATAACTTTTGCCAAAAAGTTGAATTTGTGATAAAGATTTAAAGAAGAGGGGTGTGGTCCCCCAGGTTTGTAAATTCCTCTTGTTGGCCTTTTGGCTAAGATCAAAGTGTAGTATCTGTTCCGATGGATACTGCACCCCATAAACTGGTATCGTCGGGGCTTGATTTACGTGGGTCTATGGGTCTGTCCTGTGCAGTTCTATGAGGTCCACCCTCCCAGGCTTCGCCTCCCCTCTTTGGGGAGGAGTAAGTTTATTGCTTACTGCCTGAGGCGCTCCTGCCGGGGAATGCTGACGGGGCTGCCCAGGCAATTTTTAATGGCCAGAGTGCTCACTTTCTCGGGCGCTGGCTTTTCAAATCCTACTTTCCCGACCCGACCTTGGGTCACATCTTACTTGTGGGAGTAAGATAAAACTGGCCTTGTGCCTAACCTCCTGGAGAGGAGTAAATAAATACTCGCATCCTTGTCTTAGTTTATTTAGAACTGATATTTAACCAACGCTATTAATAATTAGGCCAAGGACAATGTTGTTGGAATAAAAACAATTAACTTTGCTTCTCAAGTGTCTTTTTCTCCTCTTCTTCACCTGTAAGTCTGACTTTGTGTCAAGTATTTTCTGATTAGGAGGGCCGGTTAGGGTTTTAATAAGAACAATTTATTTTCACTTTCAAGTTTTTTCTTATCACTAGCGGTATTCGCCCATGTAGAGATATATTGTTAGTCAGAAGGTTTCTTAGGAAGAATCATTTCAGATATTGTCATATGTACAATTTTTGCGTTGAAAGAAAAGTTAAAAATAACATTTCCAATATGAGGTCACGTAATGAAAAAAAAAACTATCAGCGCGGTGGTATCCTAAAAAAACCTACTTGTTAATGCTGCGTTTCTTATTTCTGTAAAACGGCGAATAGTTTTAATGAATCTAAAATTCTTTTTACTTTTTTAAATCTTAAAAATACCAATAAAAATAATTATTTAAATGCTTAAACCTTTTTTTTTAATAAATATTTAATTGAGATATTCTTTGTTTAATTTTATTTTTGTTTTATGAAACGAAGAAAATCTATTAAAATAAATGAATTTCGTTTCTTTACATTCTAATATATTTCAGTTATTTTATGAACCTAACCGATAACTGCCCCTAGTGACCACAGATGGAATCTTCTTCTCCCGTGAGTCTTCCTGACTCGACTTGGATGTGTGTCAAATCCCAAATAAATTTTTTTTAAGTCGTTACATTTCAGATTTCTCTAAAATGTCTTTTTTTTTATTATTGAACTAATTATTTTTATTTTTTTTTATTTTTAGTTAAATTACATTTGAATTCTTCCACGACGGAGAGCTTTTCTAACAAATCATCGATGATGGGTCAGACAGTGAAACCCTTAAATACGAGGGATCAATTATGTAATCACATGGGGAAGCAACAATGTGAAAATGGCGAATGTGTTTTAAGTCTCAGCTTGTGTCGTAAGTATTTGCTTCATGTTTTTCTCCGGGTCCAGGTGTTGCACTTCAACCTTGTGTTATACATGCAGAAAACAGTGTTATTTCCTAGTTTAGTCATGTAAATATTGTTAGCATAAAAACTGTGACCTATTTGCGTTAATAAAGATATGTCAGCTCTGTTCTGATACTATGTTATCTGTTCTGTTCTCGGTCAGGGAAAGAAAAAATCCTTCTCGACTAAGGCAATTCGCAAAGGAAAAGTTTCTATGAAAAATTATAAAATAATTTTGAAAAATGGTTGAAGACATGAATTGTGGAATATTTTGTTGTGCTCTCTATGACTAACAGTCCATGTATTAATCCGATATTCCTTTATTCTGCAAATAGTCAGAACGTGTCCCAGCGTTGTGCAGAGAAAATATTAAATATTTATTTAATTAAAAAAATAAATAAATATCAAATTATCAATTCTGAGAAAAAAAAAAGCAGCAACTAATTAAAAAAACTAATTGGAAAAGTTTATCAACACATAGAAACTCTTAGCTAACATTTGTTGTTTTTCAGGAATTTTAATGTGAAGCATTCGTAAAGTATTCTGGAATAACCAGTGTTCATTTCATTCTTATACCATGAAAAAGTAGCATACAGTGAATCAGGTGGCGGGGGGAGTAGATATTAAGATGTGAGTAAAAATGAATGGCATCTTCTCTTTGGAAGGTTTATTTGGAAGAGTCCGGTAATACGGAGAAAATATAAATATTGAATGAAAAAAAAATGAATGTATAATTTCTAGAAACATGTATGAGGGATTAGGCTAATTGGATTGTGGAACAGATTAGCATATGAAGGTTTTGGTTATTAACCTATTATGTAAACGAGAAAAATTGATGGATGTTACGTTATGAGCCAAGATGAGAACAGTAGTTCAAATAAGCCAAATACTACAATAATATTTTTGTAAGAGAAAAATATAAAACAGACTTTAGAAACATATGCAAAACACAAATAAAAATATAAATACTCCTGGGCAACGCCAGGACTGGACAGCTAGTACTATACATATAGAAGATTTCATTTTAAAGGCACTATTGGATTATAGTCTAAAGTTACATCTATTATATAAAGAGATTTTGTCCGTCCGTCACAATTATTTTAAACGTAATAATACATTGCAGAATTTATCTCATTCCAAAATATTAGAGATGGAAAATATTGCATTAATAGTAAATAATAAATTCCCAATAAATAAGGTGGATGCTGTGACTGGAAATCGAAACCTTGGGATCTTAGATCAGTTGATAGAACTTCAGGCTTATTTGAACTTTCTTATAAATAGAGCTTAAAACATTACCATAACAAAATGATTATAGCTTTGGCATAATGTCGTAGATTTATGATTTACGTCATGCTTCAAAACATGAATTCGAACATAAGCGATAATGAAAAATAAATAAATGAATGGGTAAACATCATTAACGTTGAAAATTATTTTAATAGTCCAACTCAATTTATTTTGCTTTAACTAAAACGAATTTAATATTAATAAACTAGCAAAAAAAATATATGTTTGCTAGTTTCTAAATTTATTTTGCTTTAACTAAAACGAATTTAATATTAATAAACTAGCAAAAAAAATATGTTTGCTAGTTTCTAAATTTATTTTGCTTTAACTAAAACGAATTTAATATTAATAAACTAGCAAAAAAATATGTTTGCTAGTTTCTAAATTTATTTTGCTTTAACTAAAACGAATTTAATATTAATAAACTAGCAAAAAAATATGTTTGCTAGTTTCTAAATTTATTTTGCTTTAACTAAAACGAATTTAATATTAATAAACTAGCAAAAAAATATGTTTGCTAGTTTCTAAATTTATTTTGCTTTAACTAAAACGAATTTAATATTAATAAACTAGCAAAAAAATGTTTGCTAGTTTCTAAATTTATTTTGCTTTAACTAAAACGAATTTAATATTAATAAACTAGCAAAAAAAAATGTTTGCTAGTTTCTAAATTTATTTTGCTTTAACTAAAACGAATTTAATATTAATAAACTAGCAAAAAAATGTGTTTGCTAGTTTCTAAATTTATTTTGCTTTAACTAAAACGAATTTAATATTAATGAACTAGCAAAAAATATATGTTTGCTAGTTTCTAAATTTATTTTGCTTTAACTAAAACGAATTTAATATTAATAAACTAGCAAAAAAATGTGTTTGCTAGTTTCTAAATTTATTTTGCTTTAACTAAAACGAATTTAATATTAATAAACTAGCAAAAAAATATGTTTGCTAGTTTCTAAATTTATTTTGCTTTAACTAAAACGAATTTAATATTAATAAACTAGCAAAAAAATGTTTGCTAGTTTCTAAATTTATTTTGCTTTAACTAAAACGAATTTAATATTAATAAACTAGCAAAAAAAAATGTTTGCTAGTTTCTAAATTTATTTTGCTTTAACTAAAACGAATTTAATATTAATAAACTAGCAAAAAAAAAATGTTTGCTAGTTTCTAAATTTATTTTGCTTTAACTAAAACGAATTTAATATTAAACTAGCAAAAAAAAATGTTTGCTAGTTTCTAAATTTATTTTGCTTTAACTAAAACGAATTTAATATTAAACTAGCAAAAAAAAATGTGTTTGCTAGTTTCTAAATTTATTTTGCTTTAACTAAAACGAATTTAATATTAAACTAGCAAAAAAATATATGTTTGCTAGTTTCTAAATTTATTTTGCTTTAACTAAAACGAATTTAATATTAAACTAGCAAAAAAAAATGTTTGCTAGTTTCTAAATTTATTTTGCTTTAACTAAAACGAATTTAATATTAAACTAGCAAAAAAAAATGTGTTTGCTAGTTTCTAAATTTATTTTGCTTTAACTAAAACGAATTTAATATTAAACTAGCAAAAAAATATATGTTTGCTAGTTTCTAAATTTATTTTGCTTTAACTAAAACGAATTTAATATTAAACTAGCAAAAAAATATGTTTGCTAGTTTCTAAATTTATTTTGCTTTAACTAAAACGAATTTAATATTAATAAACTAGCAAAAAAAATATGTTTGCTAGTTTCTAAATTTATTTTTTTTAACTAAAACGAATTTAATATTAATAAACTAGCAAAAAAATGTATGTGTGCTAGTTTCTAAATTTATTTTGCTTTAACTAAAACGAATTTAATATTAATAAACTAGCAAAAAAATGTATGTGTGCTAGTTTCTAAATTTATTTTGCTTTAACTAAAACGAATTTAATATTAATAAACTAGCAAAAAATGTATGTTTGCTAGTTTCTAAATTTATTTTGCTTTAACTAAAACGAATTTAATATTAATAAACTAGCAAAAAAATGTATGTTTGCTAGTTTCTAAATTTATTTTGCTTTAACTAAAACGAATTTAATATTAATAAACTAGCAAAAAAATGTATGTTTGCTAGTTTCTAAATTTATTTTGCTTTAACTAAAACGAATTTAATATTAATAAACTAGCAAAAAAAAAAGTATGTTTGCTAGTTTCTAAATTTATTTTGCTTTAACTAAAACGAATTTAATATTAATAAAATAGCAAAAAATATGTTTGCTAGTTTCTAAATTTATTTTGCTTTAACTAAAACGAATTTAATATTAATAAACTAGCAAAAAAAATATATGTGTGCTAGTTTCTAAATTCAAATAGAAACTCTGACTTTATAAACACTCGTAACATTATTAATCTTCTCGCCAACAACAACCCGGAGCACATTTTTTATCTCCATGTGTCGAGCATATGCAGACATACCTACAAAGTCACAAAACAACGCAGCTTCCATGACTTTGGAAACATTTTGATATGCTCAGAATTGCTGAAGCATGAAACAAATTGTGTGCATCGGTTGTTGGCTGCTGAGACACTGCATCCTTTAAAATTCTTTGTGCTTCCCGAAATTCACCCAAACCACATCTAATGCTCCCCCCCCCCGCCGCCTGCAGACAATGCACATGCACTTTTGATGAGTTGTAGAGCACCTGCTGAGCACTGTACACAACGATTCCATTATTATCATAATTCATACAAACAAGCATACAATGTTTGGGCCCAAGACAAATGGAATTTACATGAGCAGTTTCTTTCCAAGAACTACCCATCTTTTGAACACATTGCTATGGGATTGCTTCCCTGCAGAATACAACATGGTTGTTTTCAAGTTCAATGTCAGCAAATATTTGGCGAGGTGTCCTCTTAAGTAATCAAATTTTGTCCATTCCATTTCTTGTTTTTCAATCTTCTCATCGTATTGTTAATCATCCAACTGTCAATCGTATTAACCCTCATTCTCGAGTGGTTTTTGACCTTAGTAAGTGATGAATTAAAAAAAAAAAAAAAAATAATCCCACAGGATCCATCAAAACAAAACAAAAAACTATTATAATAAAATGTGAAGCGAATTTCAATAAATTGAGGTTTTCTTTTGGTCAGCACCCTAATGCTGAATTGAATATTCAGTTTGGATTTTAAGTTTTTAAAATTAGGTTTTTTAACGCGTATACATGACGCGCACATTATGGGTGATACTTTTTAGTGCAGCAGGGGTGTAATGTTGGCAACAGA
>OY744554.1:28713698-28766198 GCA_963556195.1 Sepiola atlantica | reverse complement strand
TTCTTTCGCTTTCTTTTTCTTTCTCTCTTTCTTTCTCTTTCTGTCTTTCTTTCTCTTTCTCTTTCTTTCTCTTTCTTTCTTTCTCTTTTTTTCTCTTTTTCTTTGTCTTTTTCTCTCTTTTTTCTGTCTTTCTCTCTTTTTTCTGTCTTTCTCTTTTTTTTCTGTCTTTCTCTTTTTTTTTCTGTCTTTCTCTTTTTTTTTCTGTCTTTCTCTTTTTTTCTTAAATTAATTAGGCGATTCTCCATCTGGTTGATATATATTTGGACTCTACCCAGGTAATTCCAGTAATTAATGGGTTTTTTTAAATTTCGGCTAAAAATCCTTTTTTTTTTTTTAATTTTATTTTTATAACTAGCTTCACAAAGTAATCTTTGATTATTAATTTTAGGGGAATGCCGCTCGGCACTATTTCAAAAAAACTTATTCCATAAAACTATTATATTTAATGTTGTTTAAAAAAACACATTAAGTTATAGCAATTTGAATCGTACATGCTGCCTAAGCATCGACAAAACACCACTTGAACTTCTTACAATTTATTGTAAGTAAAATGTTAACATTCCCTGGTTACACGATTGCCTTACAGATGCATTCAACTCCCCAACCTCAGCTGGAGGAGCAAAATGTTGAACGCTTGCCCGCTTCAATAATCTGTTTTGATCTTTTTATCAATCCTCTCTCGAACTGTGATGTAATTCTGAAATTGTTTTTTATAAATTTCTCAAATCTGCATGCTTCAAAATTAAAATAATCCAATGTTTATAATTAAAATTTTAGTCCCCAACTTGAAATAAGCAAAACGATCATAGTCGTATTCCAAACGCGATGCCGACATCACGTTAGCATCTAGATTATAATACTCATTCACTATCCTGCCTTTTTTAAATCTAGTTACACATCTTTGGGCCCCCTCTCTAAAAATTGAATGTATAAAATGTAAAAAAAAAATAAGAATAAAACGGGTCATATGGTTTTATGGGCTAGGCACAAAAGTACATAGTTCATCATTACATCCCGGACAATGCCAGGTTTTCTTGCTAGCCTGGTTTTAAAATAAATCGGCAAATGTAACCTTTTAAAAAGAAAATTGGCTTTTTTTTATTTTAAAAGATGAAAAATTGAGAAGAAAATAAAGAATGAAACTTTTATTGATATTTTTTTAAATTTTTTTTTTATTGTTTCTTTTATTGTTTTTTTTTTTATTGTTTTTCTTTTTTTGAGAGAGGGAGGGATCTTTATAAAATCTTCCTCTCTCTCCAAATTTGTTTTGTTAATCCTTCGCAAGTCGACTTTCCTCCCTTGCATACACTGCTCCGTGTCAGCAACCTAACTAGCACTTTCCAACATGGCTGCCAGCTTTTTATAGCAGTCGCCACCTGGTGGCAACTAAGGGCAATAACCAAAACATGAATACTTTACTCACCCCAATTTCTTCTAAACCTTTCTCAGTGGTTTAAGGTTAATGGGCTTAATGGATGATATCATAGGTTGTGGAATCGGCTATGCTAGGTTCAAATCGTGTCAGATTTATTGTGTGTGTTAATATTGTTGGAAACTGTATGATTCCCACAATTTCTCTCTCTCATGGGTAAAATATTGACACGTGTTCAACTAATCGTATGCAATTAAGTTTTGTCTCCACTTTTCCTCTCCTTCCTTTGTAGCTCTCCCCCTCTGTCACCCCCACTGTCTCTCACTCGTGCCTCTCCATCTCCCCCTCGTGCCTCTCCATTGCTCCCTCCCCTCTCCTTTCCTTCTTCCCTCTCCCCCTCTCGTTTACCGCCCTCCCTCTAACTTTTTCCCTCTCCCTCGTATCTCTGCCTCTTTTCCCCTAATGCCTTACCTTTCTCCCCCCCCCGCTCTTATCTCTCCGCCTTTCATCCTCCCTTCATTTTCCCATCATACTGTTATTTCCTCTCTCATGTTATACCCCCCCCCATTTTCACTATCCCCTTCCCTATCCCCTTGCTTTATCTCGCCCCCCCCCCCCTCCACACATATTTTCCCAATCTTTCTTCCACAAATCTTTTTATTTCTTTTTTTTTTCTCCCCTCAACTTCTTGGACTTTCTCTCCCTCTAACTCTCTCCACGCCATTCCAAATTGCCCCTCCGCGCCCCATAATTTCTGTTCAATAAAATCATTCGATTGGCAAAATATTGAGAATACAACTTCGACTTCAATATTTCCGAAATTGCAAAAATATTTCGTTGCAAGAAAAACTTCCTATGAAGCATCAGAGCTCCATAATTCTCCGCAATCGAGTTTTAGTTTTTTCTCTTTTTTTTTTATTTTGGTAAATAATTGCTTGGAATATTTTATATATCATCGCCATCCGTCGACATGTTGTGGGTGAGTGTTTTGTGAATTGTTGTTGTTGCTTGAATATTTTATTATTTGAGATAAAAGAATCAGAATTTTCTTATTTCACATAAAATTTGCCTTTGAAAAAACTATTTTTTATATCTTGGGTCAAATTAAAATGTCTAATTTTGTTTCTTTCACTTTCACCTTTGTTGTGTCATCCTCTCTCTTCATCATTTTTTTTCTGCTCTCCCCTCCCTCTCTCCCCCCTCCCTCTCTCCCCTCTCTCTCTCTCCCCTCCCTCTCTCTCTCTCCCCTCCCTCTCTCTCTCTCCCCTCCCTCTCTCTCTCTCCCCTCTCTCTCTCTCCTCCCTTCTCTCTCTCTCTCCTCCCCTCTCTCTCTCCTCCCCTCTCTCTCTCCTCCCCTCTCTCTCTCCTCCCCTCTCTCTCTCCTCCCCTCTCTCTCCTCCCCTTTCTCTCTCCTCTGCCCCTTTCTCTCTCCTCTGCCCCTTTCTCTCTCCTCTGTCCCTTTCCTCCCCCCCTCCCTTCCCTCTTTCTCCCCCCTCCCTTTCCTCTTTCTCCCCCTCCCTTTCCTCTTTCTCCCCCTCCCTTTCCTCTTTCTCCCCCCCTTTTTCTCTTTCTTCTCCCCTCTTTTTCTCTTTCTCCCCCCCATTTTCTCTTTCTTCCCCCCCCCTTTTTCTCTTTCTTTCTCCCCCCTTTCTCTCTTTCTTTCTCCCCCCTTTCTCTCTTTCTCCCCCCCCCTTTTCTCTTTCTCCCCCCCCTTTTTCTCTTTCTTTCCCCCCCTTTTTCTCTTTCTTTCCCCCCCTTCTCTTTCTCCCACCCCCTTCTCCCCTTTTATCTCTCCCTTTCTCTCTCTCTTTCTTTCACCCCCACTCTTTTACTCTCTGCTCTCTCTCTTTTACCTGCCAGCTCTCTTTTTCTCTCTTACCCCCTCTCTCTTCCATTCTTCCTTCATTTCTTCCTTCCCTCTTTGTCCTTTCCTCTCCTTTTTCTTTTTCTCTACCTCATTTTTCTTCTCCTACTCTTTCTTACTCTTTCTTTTTCGTCATTAAAAAGAAAGAACATTAATCTTTCAGTTTTCATTCTAAAAGATATTTTATTGTTTCAACATCAATTTTTATTAATTATTTCAACTTTTTCTGAAGCTTTTAAAAATAGTTTCCATTACATAGTCTTCATAAATATGTAAACTTAACGTGTCTGGCTCAGAGGAGAGGGAAGAGTGCATGAGTAGAAAAGTACAAGAAAGTTTTTTTTTATGTCCTAAAGAAGAGGTCCTGGGTATGACCTCAAAAGACATCCAGTGATGAGGCCTCCATTTGGGAGATTGCTCCCAGGTCCACTCTGGCCCGGAGTGGTAGTACCTGTAAAGGCTCCATCTATGGGTCAAATAGAACCTACTGGCGCTACCAAATGAGGTTGTCTGAAGTTATTGACTTCCTGACTCAAAATGCACCAAACATTGATGTTTTATTGTTTTTTTCCTTTGCAAAACTCAATCATGTTCTGCAAAATCAAAAAAAAAAAAAATTTCTCTCCCTCCCTTCCCTCTCCTCCCCTTTCACTCAACCAAACACCATGAATAAATACTTAAACATATAAAGAACTTGAAGCATAAAAACCTTCACCAAAATGACCAGATTCAGCATTAAATAACCCGAAAAGGGTTGATATGCCGTAAAACAAAACTACCAAACCAAAAGCCATGATTAAACATTTGAAGATATAAAGAACTTGAAGCATAAAAACCTTCACCAAAATGACAACAATTCAAAATACCAAAGCTCTTAACTAATGACTGTAAATGACCCACTGACTTAAGACTCAAATGAAGGATATTTTCATTCTACATTCATGGCATGAAATAGCCCGAAAAGGGTTGATGTGCCATTAAGCAATATCTTACCTTACCTTACCTAAAGGAGAGAGCATATATTGTTGTATATTATTTGAATAAGTACAATGATTATATTTTCCATCTTTTGTGGACAAAGGAGAGGATGAAGATGTTCTCTGTATTCTTT
Source organism: Sepiola atlantica (assembly GCA_963556195.1). Taxonomy (NCBI): domain Eukaryota; kingdom Metazoa; phylum Mollusca; class Cephalopoda; order Sepiida; family Sepiolidae; genus Sepiola; species Sepiola atlantica. Next base: position 28,761,851 of record OY744554.1, on the reverse strand, counting down.
TCTGGGGCAGGGATGGGGTACGGCTATATTTATGAAGAAGCCGACTGTTGAAATGGACTGTAAGGGATTTGTCAGAATTTACTGACTGTTCATCATCATTGGTTTAACATCTGTTTTACTTTCTGACATGTTTTAGAAATTGACTTCCAAACTAACCTATCTCTGGCCAGGTCTTTATTTATCCCTTTTTCTCTCAAATCCATCCTTATCATTTCCTCCCATGTTTTCCTTTTCCATCCCCTGCCAACTGACCCTGTTACCACAACTGTTCTATATCTGCTAACCTAAGCACTCTCATCCATTCTTTCATCATCATATTCGGTTTAACATCTGTTTTACATGCTGGCATGTGTTGGACGGCTTTCAGAAATTGACTTCCAAATTGACCTATCTCTGACCAGGTTTTCATTTATCCCTCTTTCTCTCAAATTCATCCTTATCCAATGTTTTCCTTGGCCTTCCCCTAACAACTCACACTGCTACCTCAACTGTTCTACATCTATTGAACCCAATAACTCTTATTTATTTATTCCATGTGACACAACCACCAAAGTCTCCTGTTCTGCACAGATCTTCCTATATTGTCCAGATTTAATCTTCCTCTGAGCTCATCAGATCTAAGCCTGTCTTTAAGACTCACATTACACATCCATCGCATCATTCTCATATCATTTCTCTCCATGCAACAAATATCCTTAACTCTCACTGACCAGGTTTCACTCCCATACAACATCACACTTCCTAGACGTGCTTGATCGACGGTGTTAACACTCTGCTAATTAGTATTGATTTACTCCTCTCCAGGAGTTAGGCACAAGGCCAGTTTTTATCTTACTCCCACAAATAAGATGTGACCCAAGGTCGGGTCGGGAAAGTGGGGTTTGAAAAGCCAGCGCCCGAAAGATAAGCACTCTGACCATTAAAAATTACCTGGGCAGCCCCGTCTGCATTCCCCGGTAGGTGCGCCTCAGGCAGTAAGCAATAAACTTACTCCTCCCCAAAGAGGGGAAGCGAAGCCTGGGAGGGTGGACCTCCTAGAACTGCACAGGACAGACCCATAGACTGGCATAAATCAAGCCCCGAAGGCCAAGACAATACCAGTCTATGGGGTGCAGTATCCATCGGAACAGATACTACACTTTGATCTTGGCTAAAAATTAGTAATGTCAGAAGTTCCCTGAACTCACTCCATCCATTCCTAACTCTTGCAATCATGCCAGCACCAGTTCCACCCTGTGCTCCAATGGTATCAGCAAGGTAACAACACTTCTCGCCAACCTCAATAACTCTACCATCCAAATATACTTTCTCCACATTTGAGTTTTCATCCATCTTCATCGTCTTACACTCCTTGCGCACAAATTGGTTATCATCTCTCATCCTACTTGTAATTCTACTGCACTTCTTATGTACCAAATGCTTACGAGTACCATACAAAATTGAGTTGTTCCCAGCTCCCTTTTCACAAACTGATCAAAAGATGCTTTCTTTTTTTTTGGGGGGGGGGGGGGGGGGGAATTTCCATCCCTACAACCACTGAGCATCACATCGAGTAGAAATTCAAGCTCTGCAATCAAAGAGTCGGAGTCAGAATCAGAAAATCCTTTGTTGTAGGAGTCTTTCTCCTTTCTCCTATTTGTGACCCTCAAAGTAAAAAAAAAAATGGTTTTCGTTTGTAAAAAGAAAAAAATCTGAATTTTTTTTTTTTTATTATTCAACTGAATTTTTATTGCCTGTTTCTACTGACCTTATACAAATGTTTCAAGGTTAAATCACAAATACTGTGACTCCCCCAAAGTAAAAAAATAAAAAATAAATAAAAATAAAAAATAAATAAAAAAAAAAATTTTTTTCTTAAAAATGCAAATATTTCAATTTCTTTTTATGCAACTGCATTTTTATTGGTTTATGGTTGAAAAGAAGTTCAACAACTTTTTCTCTCTTTCTGTTGTTCGGTGCGGTTTTAGTTGAATCTTGGTCTTTGAAGGCACAAAATAGCGATTATGCTGAGCAGGTGGATGAAGGAAAAAGAGGTTAAATTGATTGTGGATGGGGGGGATAGATATTGATCTCGTTTTAATGGCCATTTTCTTTCCTTTTTCTTCACTACAAACTGAACTATTTACCAACCACATCTGAGGTGATCTATTATATAAAGTCTTATTTCTGTTTGTCCGTCTGTGTTTCTGACTAAATCTCGGAAACTTCCACGACAAAAATTCATCCTTCTACTACAACTGCAAAGAACTCTCCTCTCTTCCTTTGAGTGCCAAACATCAAACAGAATTTCCACAAAAAGTAATTTACTAATTAGTCAACACTTATCAAGGCTAAAAACAACTCGAGGATCAATGAGACGGGTCGATTGTCAGTTGATTGATGATGAATATTATGAGACGATTGAAACTGATGAATTGAAGGAATAAAAAATGATGTATGAAGACGGTTTTTTGACAAGTGTTTATTACATTGGATTTGAAGATGACCATATTGTAGCCCTCAGGGAAGCAATCTTGTCGGAAGGTGTTTCACAGACGAGAAGTTCTTGGCAAGAAACTGTTTGTGGAAATTCTGTTTGATGTTGGGCACTCAAGGGAAGAAAGGAAAGTTCTTTGCAGTTGTGGTAGGACGACGAATTTTTGTCGTGGAAGTTTCCGAGATTTAGTCGGAAACACAGACGGACAAACAGAAATACGACTTTGTATAAAAGATCACCTCGGATGTAGTTAGTAAATGATTCCATTTATCAGTTTGAAATCGTCTCATAATATTCATCATAATTCAACTGACAATCGACCCATCTCATTAATCCTGATCCTCGAGTGGCTTTTTGCCTTTATAAGTGGCGACTCGTTAGTAGATTGAAAAATATATATTTATTTTTTATACATAAAATATGTCGTAAAACAAAACTACCAAATCAAAAACCATGAATAAATATTTGAAGATATAAAGAACTTGAAGCATAAAAACTTTCACCAAAATGACCAGATTCGGCATTAAATAACCCGAAAAGGGTTGATATGTCGTAAAACAAAACAACCAAACCAAAAACCATGAATAAATATTTGAAGATATAAAGAACTTGAAGCATAAAAACCTTCACCAAAATGACAACAATTCAAAATACCAAAGCTCTTAACTAATGACTATAAATGACCCACTGACTTAAGACTCAAATGAAGGATATTTCCTTCTACATTCATGGCATGAAATGGCTTGAAAAAGGTTGATGTGCCATTAACACATACACGTGTTTCAACGTTAGTGCAGCGAATCAGCGTGGCTGACTATGACAGAATAAAAATTTTCACACATCTATCTATCTATCTATATATATATATATATATATATATATGTATATCTGTCTCTCTCTCTGTCTATTTCTCTGTCTCTGTCTCTCTCTCTCTCTCTCTCTTATATATATATATATATATATATATATATATCGAGATAGATCTGTGAAAATATGGTTTTGCATATGCTTTCTATTTTTTTATAGACCAACCTTGAAGAAAAAAAGGAAAAGCTATATATAGCTTTTTCTTTTTTTAATATGAACAACTAAAGAACAGACCTGTTTTCTTTGTCTGAGGGGATCATAGTTTTAATGGCTACCGATCGAAACATTGTCATGCCAGTGTCGCCTTTGTACGTGTTTGTATGAATAAAAAATATATTATAACACTTCTGCTGATATTGTAAACATGGGGATGCGAGTGTTTTTATCCGCTTTGTTTTTGCGTCACTTGCCCGATCTTTCAAGAAAATCTAACTTTTCTCGAATTTAGTTATTTTATTTTACTTAAGGACTAAACGATACTGTAATAATTAAATTTAACTTTCAAAATCCTATTTAAAAAGATATATAATTTGGTAAAAACAACAAAAAAAAATAACTGTAGTTAAAGAAAATCGAAAGTATTTATGGGATTTAAGGACGTCTGATCGATTTGATGTTTAAGAAATATTGGCTATTTAAAAAAAAATCAAGTTTTCAATGAAATTGAATTTTCAATAAAATTAATTGATGTCTTTAAATCCCAGAAATAATTTTTTTTTCTTTTTCTTTTAACTATCCATTTTTATTTTGTTTATTACCAAATTATTTTTTTCTAAATAGGATTTTTAAAATTAAATTATTACAATATCGTTTGGTCATTAAATTATTAATTGAAGTAAATTGTTATAAAACTATTTTTTCTTAAAGTTGTTTTAATCTTCATTTCAAAATGATTGGATGTAAATAGCTTTTTTATAAAACTATAACTATTTATTTTATAAAACTATAACTATTTATTTTATAAAACTATAACTATTTATTTTATAAAACTATAACTATTTATTTTATAAAACTATAACTATTTATTTTATAAAACTATAACTATTTATTTTATAAAACTATAACTATTTATTTTATAACACTATAACTATTTATTTTATAACACTATAACTATTTATTTTATGAAACTATAACTAGTTTTTCTTAAAGTTGTTTTAATCTTCATTTCAAAATGATTGGATGTAAATAACTTTTTTATAAAACTATAACTATTTTTTCTTAAATTTGTTTTAATCTTCATTTCAAAATGATTGGATGAAAATAACTTTTTTATAAAACTATAACTATTTTTTCTTAAAGTTGTTTTAATCTTCATTTCAAAATGATTGGATGGAAATAACTTTTTTATAAATCTATAACTATTTTTTCTTAAAGTTGTTTTAATCTTCATTTCAAAATGATTGGATGAAAATAACTTTTTTATAAAACTATAACTATTTTTTCTTAAAGTTGTTTTAATCTTCATTTCAAAATGATTGGATGTAAATAACTTTTTTATAAATCTATAACTATTTTTTCTTAAAGTTGTTTTAATCTTCATTTCAAAATGATTGGATGGAAATAACTTTTTTATAAAACTATAACTATTTTTTCTTAAGGTTGTTTTAATCTTCATTTCAAAATGATTGGATGTAAATAGCTTTTTTATAAAACTATAACTATTTTTTCTTAAAGTTGTTTTAATCTTCATTTCAAAATGATTGGATAGAAATAACTTTTTTATAAAACTATAACTATTTTTTCTTAAAGTTGTTTTAATCTTCATTTCAAAATGATTGGATGTAAATAACTTTTTTATAAAACTATAACTATTTTTTCTTAAATTTGTTTTAATCTTCATTTCAAAATGATTGGATGTAAATAACTTTTTTATAAAACTATAACTATTTTTTCTTAAAGTTGTTTTAATCTTCATTTCAAAATGATTGGATGTAAATAACTTTATAAAACTATAACTATTTTTTCTTAAAGTTGTTTTAATCTTCATTTCAAAATGATTGGATGTAAATAACTTTATAAAACTATAACTATTTTTTCTTAAATTTGTTTTAATCTTCATTTCAAAATGATTGGATGTAAATAACTTTTTTATAAAACTATAACTATTTTTTCTTAAAGTTGTTTTAATCTTCATTTCAAAATGATTGGATGTAAATAACTTTATAAAACTATAACTATTTTTTCTTAAATTTGTTTTAATCTTCATTTCAAAATGATTGGATGTAAATAACTTTATAAAACTATAACTATTTTTTCTTAAATTTGTTTTAATCTTCATTTCAAAATGATTGGATGTAAATAACTTTTTTATAAAACTATAACTATTTTTTCTTAAATTTGTTTTAATCTTCATTTCAAAATGATTGGATGTAAATAACTTTATAAAACTATAACTATTTTTTCTTAAATTTGTTTTAATCTTCATTTCAAAATGATTGGATGTAAATAACTTTATAAAACTATAACTATTTTTTCTTAAATTTGTTTTAATCTTCATTTCAAAATGATTGGATGTAAATAACTTTTTTATAAAACTATAACTATTTTTTCTTAAATTTGTTTTAATCTTCATTTCAAAATGATTGGATGTAAATAACTTTTTTATAAAACTATAACTATTTTTTCTTAAATTTGTTTTAATCTTCATTTCAAAATGATTGGATGTAAATAACTTTATAAAACTATAACTATTTTTTTAAAAGTTGTTTTAATCTTCATTTCAAAATGATTGGATGTAAATAACTTTATAAAACTATAACTATTTTTTCTTAAATTTGTTTTAATCTTCATTTCAAAATGATTGGATGTAAATAACTTTATAAAACTATAACTATTTTTTTAAAAGTTGTTTTAATCTTCATTTCAAAATGATTGGATGTAAATAACTTTATAAAACTATAACTATTTTTTCTTAAATTTGTTTTAATCTTCATTTCAAAATGATTGGATGTAAATAACTTTATAAAACTATAACTATTTTTTTAAAAGTTGTTTTAATCTTCATTTCAAAATGATTGGATGTAAATAACTTTATAAAACTATAACTATTTTTTCTTAAATTTGTTTTAATCTTCATTTCAAAATGATTGGATGTAAATAACTTTATAAAACTATAACTATTTTTTTAAAAGTTGTTTTAATCTTCATTTCAAAATGATTGGATGTAAATAACTTTATAAAACTATAACTATTTTTTCTTAAATTTGTTTTAATCTTCATTTCAAAATGATTGGATGTAAATAACTTTATAAAACTATAACTATTTTTTTAAAAGTTGTTTTAATCTTCATTTCAAAATGATTGGATGTAAATAACTTTATAAAACTATAACTATTTTTTCTTAAATTTGTTTTAATCTTCATTTCAAAATGATTGGATGTAAATAACTTTATAAAACTATAACTATTTTTTTAAAAGTTGTTTTAATCTTCATTTCAAAATGATTGGATGTAAATAACTTTATAAAACTATAACTATTTTTTCTTAAATTTGTTTTAATCTTCATTTCAAAATGATTGGATGTAAATAACTTTATAAAACTATAACTATTTTTTTAAAAGTTGTTTTAATCTTCATTTCAAAATGATTGGATGTAAATAACTTTATAAAACTATAACTATTTTTTCTTAAATTTGTTTTAATCTTCATTTCAAAATGATTGGATGTAAATAACTTTATAAAACTATAACTATTTTTTTAAAAGTTGTTTTAATCTTCATTTCAAAATGATTGGATGTAAATAACTTTATAAAACTATAACTATTTTTTCTTAAATTTGTTTTAATCTTCATTTCAAAATGATTGGATGTAAATAACTTTATAAAACTATAACTATTTTTTTAAAAGTTGTTTTAATCTTCATTTCAAAATGATTGGATGTAAATAACTTTATAAAACTATAACTATTTTTTCTTAAATTTGTTTTAATCTTCATTTCAAAATGATTGGATGTAAATAACTTTATAAAACTATAACTATTTTTTTAAAAGTTGTTTTAATCTTCATTTCAAAATGATTGGATGTAAATAACTTTATAAAACTATAACTATTTTTTCTTAAAGTTGTTTTAATCTTCATTTCAAAATGATTGGATGGAAATAACTTTATAAAACTATAACTATTTTTTCTTAAAGTTGTTTTAATCTTCATTTCAAAATGATTGGATGTAAATAACTTTATAAAACTATAACTATTTTTTCTTAAAGTTGTTTTAATCTTCATTTCAAAATGATTGGATGGAAATAACTTTTTTATAAAACTATAACTATTTTTTCTTAAAGTTGTTTTAATCTTCATTTCAAAATGATTGTATGTAAATAACTTTATAAAACTATAACTATTTTTTCTTAAATTTGTTTTAATCTTCATTTCAAAATGATTGGATGTAAATAACTTTATAAAACTATAACTATTTTTTTAAAAGTTGTTTTAATCTTCATTTCAAAATGATTGGATGTAAATAACTTTATAAAACTATAACTATTTTTTCTTAAATTTGTTTTAATCTTCATTTCAAAATGATTGGATGTAAATAACTTTATAAAACTATAACTATTTTTTCTTAAAGTTGTTTTAATCTTCATTTCAAAATGATTGTATGTAAATAACTTTATAAAACTATAACTATTTTTTCTTAAAGTTGTTTTAATCTTCATTTCAAAATGATTGGATGGAAATAACTTTATAAAACTATAACTATTTTTTTAAAAGTTGTTTTAATCTTCATTTCAAAATGATTGGATGTAAATAACTTTATAAAACTATAACTATTTTTTCTTAAAGTTGTTTTAATCTTCATTTCAAAATGATTGGATGGAAATAACTTTTTTATAAAACTATAACTATTTTTTCTTAAAGTTGTTTTAATCTTCATTTCAAAATGATTGTATGTAAATAACTTTATAAAACTATAACTATTTTTTCTTAAATTTGTTTTAATCTTCATTTCAAAATGATTGGATGTAAATAACTTTATAAAACTATAACTATTTTTTTAAAAGTTGTTTTAATCTTCATTTCAAAATGATTGGATGTAAATAACTTTATAAAACTATAACTATTTTTTCTTAAATTTGTTTTAATCTTCATTTCAAAATGATTGGATGTAAATAACTTTATAAAACTATAACTATTTTTTCTTAAAGTTGTTTTAATCTTCATTTCAAAATGATTGGATGTAAATAACTTTTTTATAAAACTATAACTATTTTTTTAAAAGTTGTTTTAATCTTCATTTCAAAATGATTGGATGGAAATAACTTTATAAAACTATAACTATTTTTTTAAAAGTTGTTTTAATCTTCATTTCAAAATGATTGGATGGAAATAACTTTATAAAACTATAACTATTTTTTTAAAAGTTGTTTTAATCTTCATTTCAAAATGATTGGATGGAAATAACTTTATAAAACTATAACTATTTTTTTAAAAGTTGTTTTAATCTTCATTTCAAAATGATTGGATGGAAATAACTTTATAAAACTATAACTATTTTTTTAAAAGTTGTTTTAATCTTCATTTCAAAATGATTGGATGGAAATAACTTTATAAAACTATAACTATTTTTTTAAAAGTTGTTTTAATCTTCATTTCAAAATGATTGGATGGAAATAACTTTATAAAACTATAACTATTTTTTTAAAAGTTGTTTTAATCTTCATTTCAAAATGATTGGATGGAAATAATTTCCGAAACTTCCACAACCTTTTACTTTAACGAGGATTTGCTAAGAATTTTAAAGCCAGTTTAAATAACTTTCTATTCAACAGTTTAAATGCTTACAAATTTCTTTAAAATTTCGAAGGGTCATGAAGTAATTCATTTTTTGTTTATTTATATTTTTGAATTATTAACAGAAATATAAATGGTTGATGTGTTTATCAATAAAACGATATGCATTCTGGTGGATTTTAAAAATTTTATGTTGATGCACTTTTGATTTCTATAAATATGGGCTTAATAGTAAATAAAAAAAAATAATAATCAACTGTGTAATTATCAAAGTAATATTCACACGAGAAATACACATAAAATGTCACACAATTTAATTGATATATTAACTGGCTTGGCCAGCTTGCTATCACTTCATAAAGTTCGCTACTTGAAATACGTGAAACAAAAATTATAAATAATAAACATTCTATTCATACGTTTCTTGTAAACACGAGACTAAAACTTTCACAGTTAAAAAATAAACATTAATATTTTGGTAATTTTGATAAAAATTTATTTATCGTTTAAATAAAACTATAATCAAATCAAAAGAAAAATCAATTCGCCGATGGTATTTGGGGGGGGGGGGGCTCTTTTAACTTACAATTTAGAAACGGATGGTAACTTGTTGAAAATCAAGTCAGTCCCTCGAAAGGCCAGAAAGGAACATTTAAACACAAATCTGAAAAGTTTGTCTACAGGATCAAAACAATCATTGAATTTAAAAACATCGTTTTAAAAATGCAGCCTCGCTAACGGGGAAGGTGAGAGAGAGAAAGCGAACAAGCCAGCCAGTTGATCACACTCTCCCTCTCTTTTCTCTTCTCGCTTATGATTCGTCGGTATCTTTTTTTCTAGCAAGTGATGTTAATTTCATTTAAGAAATGTTTTTAGCAATTTATCATTTTTAAAATTAAATCACTTTAATTAATAACTGGTAATATCGACAAAAGTATTGCAGATATATATAGGTAAAAATAGGACAATAAAATTACAAATGAATGTTACCAAACATTAATTTCTTATGAACTATTTAGAAAAATTTTATGCAAATTAGGCATTTAAATAACTGTCTTTGGATCTTTCCTCTGTACTGTATATACTGAGTATTTCAAAATATTATCTATATATTAATACGATAGCGTGTGTGTTCGTGTGTCACGCTTCCGGCAAAAGCTATGCGCATGCGTGCCGCACTTAAATTTTGAAAAACATTCAACTAGCCTGCGTTTAGGAAAATTACATGTGTTTCGCACTGGCGCAATGGTTGGCGAGGTAGAGTTTTTTACTTCGGTCCGACTGGTTCATAGTTCGATCCCAACCAACCTCTAAGATTTTTATTCTACATTTCGAGGGGAAGGGGAAGAAATAATACATTTTTTTTTATCACTTGGTTAAAAACTACTTTTTTGTGTTGCTTAAAACTATTTTTTGTTTTTATGTTGGCGTTTTTAATGGCATTGTCTATTTAATTACGTTGACTGCTTAAAAAGTAGGGTATCGGCCAGTATTATTTTGTTGGGTTTTTTTTTTTGAACGGATGGCATATCAACCTTTTTTAGTAGATATGCGCAGTGTCTATCGTACACGAGTTACTATTTTAAACAATTATTTCACTCTTATCCAGAAGGGGGGTAGGCTCATAATAAAGCAAGCGTAACTTACTAACAAATAGAGGGTGCTTTGTTACATTAGGACTCGTATTGAAAACATCATTTCGTGTAATTTACACGGGTTCCGCTAGTGTAATATTATTGATTTAAATAACAGTAACCCGTTTTGGTGGTAATATAGGAGTGATAAATGAAAAAAAAGTTGTATTTATTCATTTAAATTTCAAATTTGTATTTTATCTCTTTTAATTTTTTAGCTGAGCAGAATAATATTAACCAGAGCACAATGTTAATCATGGTTATCGTGGGATTGACGATAATTATCTTCCTCATCATACTTTACTGCCTGCAACAACGAGGACGCAACCAAACGCATAGCTTATGTGAGTATCTTCAGCGCTTACAAAAAAAAAAAAAGCAGAAACTTTTTTTTTTTTTTTTTTTTTTTTTTTTAAATAACCCAGTTTTGGTACGAGTAATTTTTGTAAAGTCGCATGGACATAATGCCAGTAATCAAAAAAGAACTCCAATGTACAAAATAATAAATATTTATATAGATCTTTCAAATCATATTCTGAGATCATTCGTTGACATCTATGTAGACGACCCAACCATCTATGGCAGCACTACGAAGAGCATTGATGATCAAGATATTTCTGACTCTTCCGACTTGTAGCACGTGGTGCAAGTGTCTTGTCGATTTTTAACACCTTTAAAATCAATCGGCTCTCCTTGCACCACCAATGCTCGGATCCTCATTTCTCTCCAGCTGAAATGGATGGTACTCTCTGTCAGGAAGCTCCCTTCCTTCTTTGATAAACTCTTACGACTGACTGTCACCCTAAACCTGAAATGGAAGACATCAAATCTGTTGTTAAGGTCGCTGGACCAATGGTTGGATCATTTTACGGGTCCAGAAAGTAGCTCACTTCTGACGCAATCATCTACCTGTTTGAGAGCCAGATACGTCCTAAGATGGAGTACTGCTTTCATATCTTGGGAAGATGCACTCTTTTTTGACCGAGTACAAAACTGACTTCACAATCAAGTGGGGTGGGGGGTGATCTCTTCTTTTTCCTACGGCCCCTTTCTCAAAGAAAAGACATTGTTAGCTTCTCTCTGTTACTTCCATGAAAAGTGCTCGACTGAGCTCCAGTCTTTGATTCCTCCTTGTAAGACATTCACAGCAAGAACTCGTCTTATTACCACAAAGATTCCCCCCTCTCTCTCTCCCCCCCTCTCCTCCCCCTCTCCCCCCTCTCCTCCCCCTCTCTCCTCCCCCTCTCTCCTCCCCCTCTCTCCTCCCCCTCTCTCCTCCCCCTCTCTCCTCCCCCTCTCTCCTCCCCCTCTCTCCTCCCCCTCTCCTCCCCTCTCTCCTCCCCCCTCTCCTCCCCCTCTCTCCTCCCCCTCTCTCCTCCCCCTCTCTCCTCCCCCTCTCTCCTCCCCCTCTCTCCTCCCCCTCTCTCCTCCCCCTCTCTCCTCCCTCTCTCCTCCCTCTCTCCTCCCCCTCTCTCTCCTCCCTCTCTCTCTCCTCCCTCTCTCTCTCCTCCCTCTCTCTCTCCTCCCTCTCTCTCTCCTCCCTCTCTCTCTCCTCCCTCTCTCTCTCCTCCCTCTCTCTCTCTCCTCCCTCTCTCCTCCCTCTCTCCTCCCTCTCTCTCTCTCTTCCCTCTCTCTCTCTCTTCCCTCTCTCTCTCTCCTCCCTCTCTCTCTCCTCCCTCTCTCTCTCTCTTCCCTCTCTCTCTCTCTCCTCCCTCTCTCCCTCTCTCTCCGCTATATCGGTATTACTATGGAAGGTGCTCGACTGAGCTCCAGTCTTTGATTCCTCCTTGTAAGACATTCACAGCAAGAACTCGTCTTATTACCACAAAGATTCCCCCCTCTCTCTCTCCTCCCTCTCTCTCTCTCCTCCCTCTCTCTCTCTCTCTCTGCTATATCGGTATTACTATGGAAGGTGCTCGACTGAGCTCCAGTCTTTGGTTCCTCCTTGTAAGACATTCACAGCAAGACCTCGTCTTCCCACCACACTAGAAAAAAACTTTCCTTCCTCCCTCCATGTGTTTAGCATTAGGCAGAATTCTTATGGACAAAGCTTCCTTTGGAAGGACTTCCCGCCTGTGGAACACATTACCACAGGACTGCTTCCCTGCTGATTACAACTTGGTCATCTCCAAATCCAATGTCAACAAATTCCTGTCATAAACCGACCCACAAGTAATCAAACGCAGTTCAAACCATTGATCAATTTAAGTACTCCCATAGTGTTCCCCATTTTTCGGATGATAATCATTTCGTCGCATTAACCCTGCTGGTGGTTGTGGTGGTGGTTGCGAAAGCACTATTACTGCTTGCCGTTGTTGGGTAGGGAAGTTTCAGGAAGCTGCTGCCAATCCTTACATCTAGGCACATTTCTTTAAAGATTTGGGGTAAAGGCTTTCCAGCCTGTGTTCGCTCTGCCATCTTGCATGGCATTGAGACATGGGCCCCAAGTACTTCTGATCTGCAGTGGCTTCGGCATAATGACCATGCCATGATCAGGTGGATGTGCGCCAACAAATTGGAAGAAAGGATCCCTTCAACCATGCTTCATCAGAAACTTTTTGGTATTGGTGGGATTTTGGATGCCTTACATCCTCGCCATCTCGGGCGGTTTGGCCATGTACAGCGTGCCACGTATTGCATCAACTCCAAAACACGCCTGGATATCCCGGTCACTAGGGAGAATCGTAGACCGAGGAATACCTAGCTTGAGAGCATAAGAAATGATTTGACTGCATCCAGCATGACTGATATTGACTGTTTGAATCGGACTGCATGGAGAGTGGACGTGAGATGTTGCCTGGCGTTGCCCACCCCAGAGTCCAGAACACTCACAGTACCTCAAATACCAAAACCTGATAGTGAATTTATAGAAGGCTATTAACACTATAGAAATATGCTGTGTTGTTAGCGGTACCGAAATTAAGATGAAAATAAGTTTTTTGGGTGCTTGTAGGTGAAATATGGCAGTTCCAAATAAATTAACAGGAAAACTCTTATGTATCGGGTAAAAGTAGGTATCTACACCAAAAATTTTTAGTAGAATTTTAATTAAAGATAGAAATCAATTTATCGTATATTTCTGATTCTTCATTGGCATGAACGCAAAAGGGACAGCAGGGGAGATGAGTCAGTAAAATGCCAATGGAGAATCGGAAATATAAGATAAAATTCTACTCGATAATTTTCCCTAATTTTTGGTATAGATACCTACTTTTGCCTAATACGTAAGTATATCAAAGAGTATTCCTGTTAATTTATTTTGAACTGTCATATTTCACCTGTGTGTTTCTGTTAATAAGCTCGTTTTTTATTTTTAAGTTATTTATTTAAAATTTTTCTAATTGCGTTCAGTTTTCAACTTGTTAACTAGTTGTGTGTGAAGCCCGTATATCACGACATTTCCAGAAGAAAATTTCCTTTTCTGAAGTATTTATATTCCGTTTAACTAAAGTTCTGTAACGTGCAACAATGGCAGCAGTGAAGTTAAAGAATCAGGTCCGCAGTGATTGTATGCTGCAGCGAAACAAAATCCAAATGATGCAAAATAATCCTATTTCAATTAATTATGTGCTGATTCCACTTTAAATTTATTTATTCTGTTTTGACTAATTAGATCCTTTATTTTTTTGGTCCCCCCGATTTATAAAATCCGGAGACCTGTGTTTTTAGGCATTTCCGTGTGTGTGTCTGTCCGGATTTTTCTCCGCAACCATCCATTGAATTTCTCTGAAATTTTGCATGAAGTTGTAATTTTGGTCAGGTTAGAAAGTGACATTCTCCGATTTTTGAAAAAAAATCTGGTTAGCCCCCCAGGGGGTCAAAAGGCCCCAAAATGGCAAAAAATGACATTTTTTGCCCCATAACTTTTCATCATCCATTCAATTTCTCTGAAACTTGAACAAAACGTGGAGGCAATTGTTCCTAATAGAAAATAAGTATCGCTGACCTTGGTAACAATCTGGTTAGCGACCCCTGGAGGTCAAAGGTGGTTCAAAAATCAACTCATATACAGAGTTGTTTTTCACTTATTTTAAAGCATATCTTTGTTTAAAAAAACATGTCGACTTTTCAGCCCCGTTATACCCACATTTTTCAATTTTTTAAAAATTTATTTTTTATTTATTTTTCGTATTACCACCCGGACTTAGGGTTAGTAGTAGGAAGAGTGCGTGTTTTTTTTAGGGGTGGGGGCCGAAAATTATGTAATTTTGGCAACCTCCCCCTCCCCCAGTAAACTATGATAATACTTCAACTGATGCATTTCATCTTTTTTTAACGAAAAGTAACTTTCTAATAGGGGTTAACAAATTTATTGCATTTTACACTCGTCACATACAGAGGGGGACCATGCATGCGCGGCTTGTTATATTTATTTTTATTGTTTTAGACTTTTTATTTTATTTTTTATTTAATGTGCTATCTTTACAGAAGTTGGATTGGAATGGGTTAAAGAGGAATGACTGATCATATTCAATGATTATTGTAATGTAATTTAAATAAGTTATACAACAAAAATAATAGTTAACAAAAAAAATTATTGGCTACTTATTAATAATAGTGTAACTAGAAAATACTGAATTCTCCTGGAATAATCTGTGTTACACAATAGTCAATCATAATATTCATCCAAATAATCTGTGTTACACAATAGTCAATCATAATATTCATCCAAATAATCTGTGTTACACAATAGTCAATCATAATATTCATCCAAATAATCTGTGTTACACAATAGTCAATCATAATATTCATCCAAATAATCTGTGTTACACAATAGTCAATCATAATATTCATCCAAATAATATGTGTTACACAATAGTCAATCATAATATTCATCCAAATAATATGTGTTACACAATAGTCAATCATAATATTCATCCAAATAATATGTGTTACACAATAGTCAATCATAATATTCATCCAAATAATATGTGTTACACAATAGTCAATCATAATATTCATCCAAATAATATGTGTTACACAATAGTCAATCATAATATTCATCCAAATAATCTGTGTTACACAATAGTCAATCATAATATTCATCCAAATAATATGTGTTACACAATAGTCAATCATAATATTCATCCAAATAATTTGTGTTACACAATAGTCAATCATAATATTCATCCAAATAATCTGTGTTACACAATAGTCAATCATAATATTCATCCAAATAATCTGTGTTACACAATAGTCAATCATAATATTCATCCAAATAATATGTGTTACACAATAGTCAATCATAATATTCATCCAAATAATATGTGTTACACAATAGTCAATCATAATATTCATCCAAATAATATGTGTTACACAATAGTCAATCATAATATTCATCCAAATAATATGTGTTACACAATAGTCAATCATAATATTCATCCAAATAATATGTGTTACACAATAGTCAATCATAATATTCATCCAAATAATCTGTGTTACACAATAGTCAATCATAATATTCATCCAAATAATCTGTGTTACACAATAGTCAATCATAATATTCATCCAAATAATCTGTGTTACACAATAGTCAATCATAATATTCATCCAAATAATCTGTGTTACACAATAGTCAATCATAATATTCATCCAAATAATCTGTGTTACACAATAGTCAATCATAATATTCATCCAAATAATCTGTGTTACACAATAGTCAATCATAATATTCATCCAAATAATATGTGTTACACAATAGTCAATCATAATATTCATCCAAATAATATGTGTTACACAATAGTCAATCATAATATTCATCCAAATAATATGTGTTACACAATAGTCAATCATAATATTCATCCAAATAATCTGTGTTACACAATAGTCAATCATAATATTCATCCAAATAATCTGTTACACAATAGTCAATCATAATATTCATCCAAATAATATGTGTTACACAATAGTCAATCATAATATTCATCCAAATAATCTGTGTTACACAATAGTCAATCATAATATTCATCCAAATAATCTGTGTTACACAATAGTCAATCATAATATTCATCCAAATAATCTGTGTTACACAATAGTCAATCATAATATTCATCCAAATAATCTGTTACACAATAGTCAATCATAATATTCATCCAAATAATATGTGTTACACAATAGTCAATCATAATATTCATCCAAATAATCTGTGTTACACAATAGTCAATCCTAATATTCATCCAAATAATCTGTGTTACACAATAGTCAATCATAATATTCATCCAAATAATATGTGTTACACAATAGTCAATCATAATATTCATCCAAATAATCTGTTACACAATAGTCAATCATAATATTCATCCAAATAATATGTGTTACACAATAGTCAATCATAATATTCATCCAAATAATCTGTGTTACACAATAGTCAATCATAATATTCATCCAAATAATCTGTTACACAATAGTCAATCATAATATTCATCCAAATAATATGTGTTACACAATAGTCAATCATAATATTCATCCAAATAATCTGTTACACAATAGTCAATCATAATATTCATCCAAATAATATGTGTTACACAATAGTCAATCATAATATTCATCCAAATAATCTGTTACACAATAGTCAATCATAATATTCATCCAAATAATGTGTTACACAATAGTCAATCATAATATTCATCCAAATAATCTGTTACACAATAGTCAATCATAATATTCATCCAAATAATATGTGTTACACAATAGTCAATCATAATATTCATCCAAATAATATGTGTTACACAATAGTCAATCATAATATTCATCCAAATAATCTGTGTTACACAATAGTCAATCATAATATTCATCCAAATAATCTGTGTTACACAATAGTCAATCATAATATTCATCCAAATAATCTGTGTTACACAATAGTCAATCATAATATTCATCCAAATAATATGTGTTACACAATAGTCAATCATAATATTCATCCAAATAATATGTGTTACACAATAGTCAATCATAATATTCATCCAAATAATCTGTGTTACACAATAGTCAATCATAATATTCATCCAAATAATATGTGTTACACAATAGTCAATCATAATATTCATCCAAATAATCTGTGTTACACAATAGTCAATCATAATATTCATCCAAATAA
This sequence comes from Sepiola atlantica, assembly GCA_963556195.1. NCBI lineage: Eukaryota > Metazoa > Mollusca > Cephalopoda > Sepiida > Sepiolidae > Sepiola > Sepiola atlantica. Next base: position 28,744,048 of record OY744554.1, on the reverse strand, counting down.
TATGTGTTACACAATAGTCAATCATAATATTCATCCAAATAATCTGTGTTACACAATAGTCAATCATAATATTCATCCAAATAATCTGTGTTACACAATAGTCAATCATAATATTCATCCAAATAATATGTGTTACACAATAGTCAATCATAATATTCATCCAAATAATCTGTGTTACACAATAGTCAATCATAATATTCATCCAAATAATGTGTTACACAATAGTCAATCATAATATTCATCCAAATAATCTGTGTTACACAATAGTCAATCATAATATTCATCCAAATAATATGTGTTACACAATAGTCAATCATAATATTCATCCAAATAATCTGTGTTACACAATAGTCAATCATAATATTCATCCAAATAATCTGTGTTACACAAGTCAATCATAATATTCATCCAAATAATCTGTGTTACACAATAGTCAATCATAATATTCATCCAAATAATCTGTGTTACACAATAGTCAATCATAATATTCATCCAAATAATCTGTGTTACACAATAGTCAATCATAATATTCATCCAAATAATCTGTGTTACACAATAGTCAATCATAATATTCATCCAAATAATATGTGTTACACAATAGTCAATCATAATATTCATCCAAATAATATGTGTTACACAATAGTCAATCATAATATTCATCCAAATAATATGTGTTACACAATAGTCAATCATAATATTCATCCAAATAATCTGTGTTACACAATAGTCAATCATAATATTCATCCAAATAATCTGTGTTACACAATAGTCAATCATAATATTCATCCAAATAATCTGTTACACAATAGTCAATCATAATATTCATCCAAATAATCTGTGTTACACAATAGTCAATCATAATATTCATCCAAATAATGTGTTACACAATAGTCAATCATAATATTCATCCAAATAATCTGTGTTACACAATAGTCAATCATAATATTCATCCAAATCACCACCAATTTGTGATGTTACACAAAGTCGGGCTTTAATGTGAAAAGTCCAGCTCTCCCAAAATTAGAGCACTTTTCATTGGATAAAAATTCAATTCAATTCAATAAATTTGGCAAATAATAAAACTAGCTTTAGTTGCCATGTAGGGAAAGGGGGGGGGTAGAAATTTACAGAGAAAAGGATACAGTAGGCCAGCACTTGTCCCAATTTTGCCTTGAATTGCTGCATTATTGGCGCATTTACTACATTTCCTGTAAGTCGATTCCAAAGTCCAGAGAACCTAATTGAAAAAGCAGCCCGCCTCCGGTTCAATCGAAATTGGGGGTGAAATAGTTCAAAAACCTTTAAAAAGTGACAAAGACCCAATGAATTGCAGACCAGTGAGCCTTACCTCTATCGTCATAGTAGTAATCAAATAAACTTGATCAAATCTGTTGAGATTCTTCGTCTTAGATGAGTGGCCATACACCAACCTCATCTCTTTAAAGAGACAACGTAGGAGGTAATGCCTGGGAGGCAATCATTTCTAGCCTAGTTCGAAGACTGGGCCACCCAGTCCAGAGGCCAGGAGCAAAGTGAATGATACCCAGAAATAAATGCAAGATTCAATCCGAATCTCCACAAAATCATGTGACACAAGGTCAGGACTTAATGTGGGAAGTTCAGCTCCTCCAAACAGGCGTTACTCTGGACGGGATCAAAAATAGCTTTGATTGGATCCATTAGCATTTTCCAGTAGGGATCAGTAATAAACAAATCTCCCCTCCTCAGAGAGGAGACAAAGGGGGATAACTTGTTCAAGAATAAAATATTCCCAAGACATGTGCAACTATTTATATATTGGATATCAAATATATCTATTTATAGGAGTAATCCTTTGGTTATCATTTCGGCTGCAGATTATTCCCCCACCCGCCTACCCCCACCAAAAACAAATGAAAGACAGTTTTGTCTTTAAGGGAGAAGTTTGTGTTTTTATTTTATTATACAGACTACTATTTTAGCTCTAGAACCTATACGGAATTTCGTGCTGGACTTTTTGTTATTAGCAGAATTCTGGCTTGTCTCCCTTGAATTGATATCTGGCTTGTCTCCCTTGGATTAATATCTGGCTTGTCTCCCTTGGATTAATAGCTGGCTTGTCTCCCTATGGATGCATATCTGGTTTGTCTCCCTATGGATGCCTTAAAGACATTCACCCAAATGTTGGGCAAGACAGAGCAATATTATCAAAACGAAATTTAGATACTAAATTCACCAGAATCCGAGTTGGTCATACAAAACTAACTCATGAATATCTTTTAAAAGCAGAAAATGCACCTCAATGCAGAACATGTGATCATCAACTAACCATAAAACATATATTAATGGATTGCAAAAAATATGAAAATACCCATAGAAAATACTTTACTGAACAAACCCTAAAAACATTATTTGAGAAAGTAACACCTTACAAGATATTATATTTTCTAAAGAAAATAAACCTTGTGGAACTCATCTAAAGATTTAATACAAAACAAACGAAATAGCCAAAATTGAATTTTAGGCCCTAAAACAGGGGCAATAAGATGCATTAACCTTAAACAATTTAAAATATCACTGACTTAAGATTCAAATGAAGGACACTCCCTTCCACACTCATGGCACGAAATGACCCTTAGGGTTGATGTGCCGTAAAGCAACATCTTACCTTACCCTATGGACGCATATCTGGCTCGTCTCCCTATGGACGCATATCTGGCTCGTCTAATTATGGACGCATATCTGGCTCGTCTAATTATGGACGCATATCTGGCTCGTCTCCCTCTGGATGCATATCTGGCTCGTCTCCCTTAGATTTACATTGGCCAATGTTATAAAATTCTCTCTCCTGTCTAGAAGTTAAGAAAACTTGTTCTGCCTAATTTAAGACAAGATTTTAGTCTTTCTCTAACATGTCCTTCTGATAGCAGTTGTATAGACTCTCAGAAACATACAACAAAAACTAAGTAACATTTACTTATTTTATTGCTCATGCATAGTTCTCTCTCTCTTAACCCAGCAACATGTGTTCATTTACAACTGTATTTGGGATAGTAATGTATTCCTTTAGTACTAATGTCTGTTCTGTTTTTGGTGTATTATGTTGTGTATCACATTACAAGTTTCTGTAATCCATTTTAGCTTTGTTTTTGACAAACTTTTTGTTTGAGAATAAATATGTATGCAAATCTGTTTCTTCGGTTAAAGAGAAACAATCTTACGGTTTTTAAATCAGAAATTGACAAGCAGTGTTTATCAAAAACCTGTCCCTCATAATTTTATACCGCTTAGATTTTGATGGAATTTTTAATTTCACTAGTTTGCAAACATTTCGTTAAGAAAGTTAATTAAATTTATTTTACTACTAATCCTAAGTCTGAGTGGCAAGATCGTAAAACCACAAAAAAAAAATCGCCTAAAAAAAAGTAGAACATCTTAACAAAAAAGTTTGATTTGATTATTTGTAATAAAAATTAAAATTTCCAATTATGAAAACAAGTTTTATTTTCTTGAGTTAATAATTAAAAAAAAAAAAATGGAGAAAACAAATTATTAATTGCCCCCACCCCCCAAAAACCCATCCGACCTAAAATATAAAATTAAAAAATTTTTAAACTGAAAGCCGTCACCAAGTACACGTTACTCTTCAACCAAGTAACGCTTTTGTGACCATAACTTCAGTTATGTAAGTTTAAGTTTTACTGTTTTTAAGTACGTCTATCACCCAGAAGATTATCACTTAGAACGGATTGTTACTCAACACTGTTGTGCCATGTGTCCATGTCCATAATTCTGGATTACGAGGATACAAGAAGCCATATTATGAGTCAATCTAAAAGTGTACTTAATCAACACACAATCGCCGCAAAGTTCGGGATTCTACTTCCCACTGTTAACCCAGTGATTGTCCAATTCATCAGAGATGGAAAATAATCAATATCATCTCACCTAGGTCGATCAGGACTCTGTCAGCAATTTTTACTTCTATCATGTCTGTGGATAACATATATGACAGGAGTTTAGATATGTGTTAAAATAAGTCGGTTCATGTTCGTACGTACGTTATCACCTTTCACACACATTTAAAAAAGATGATATCGTCCGATCAAGAAAGATAGCGATTGCCGATTAATCTGATGTCGCTAGGTTAACCAATTCTGATGTTACCTATTTTAGAATGAATTATTACAATTGTCAATTTCCGATTTCAAAAACGGAAGTCGTCATCAAGTAAACTTGTCACGATTGTCCTTTGCTCTTTCTTCCAACACACGTAGTGTGTTATCCACAATAACGCAATACACAAAATGGCGACTGTGTTTGGGAAAGAGATACCTGAACACATGGTCACTAAAAACGTAAAAGCTAGGATATAAAATCAAGGGAGGTGCGAGAGTGCTCTATCCCTTAATAGACTTCAAAAACGGCCTATGCTGGAAATCTCATTTCTTTGATCAGTCATAACTCAAAAACCAATAAACCAAATTAGTTAAAACTTTTCACAACATTTTTATTTGATAGGTTCTATAAGTGTGTAGAATTTCAGCATCATTAGTCAAGGCAACCCAGAGATCCAGAAAGTTCAATCATGAAATCATGTTATCCGTGTGTACGTACGTACGTATGTGCCACCCTGTATCTCATCAACAATTTGATGGATTCAGCTGATTTTTGGCAGAGATAGAGGTTCTAGCGTCTAGTTGATGGCATTTTAATTTCAGTTTACCATATACCTTAGTTTTCCAGAAAATTCCAAAAAACCTTAAAAATGACCATTGTATTGAGGTACTGCCTTTACAAAAGTAGTGACATTCCATGAAAAATGCCAGTATACTGAAATCATATGCCCTTAATAGGGTTAAGATGAAAATTCATATACACTAAATGTACAAAAGCAAGGAAATTCCCAGATTTTTGCACTTTTATTGTCATTAAGGGTATGACTATATATCAACCAAACCATTTCATTATCACATCACTACAGTATAAATCTCTATGCATGAGTGGATGAAGTGTGTGAGGTGCGCTGAAGAAAAATTCCTACCAGTAAAATACATAGCCCTGTTGTGCTCGCATACCCTTAATGACAATAAAAGTGTAAAAATTTGGGAATTTCCTTGCTTTTGTACATTTAGTGTATATGAATTTTCATCTTAACCCTATTAAGGGCATATGATTTCAGTATACTGGCATTTTTCATGGAATATGCCTAGATTTTCACTTTGATTTAATCCATGAAGGTAGATTGTTCTCATTCCATCAGCCATGATGTAGTAGTAGTAGTAGTAGTATTAGTATTAATTTAATGTCATCCTTAGTTATTATAGCTTGTAGTAAGAATTGAACCCCCAACCTCCAGAAACTCACTTAAAACTGATTTTTAACCGACACTATTACCTGTTATGTCACGTGTCTGTGAACAATTCTAGTATGAATTTTGTCAGCCTTAAACCTAATCTTATCTATGTATAAAGCTACTTATCTAATATATAAAGTAAAGTTGGTCTCTTTCTCGATTTTTGTCATTGATCGCTTTCTTCCTACAAAATCGAAATTTTATTCTGGTTCATCAGTTCGCTGCAACATGTTGTTGAGAACAATAAAATGTAATTCGATTTAATTTCTTCCAGAAAATACTTCGACCTAGTCGGAATTATTTTCATATGGACACTATCTTAAAAAATATAAAAAAATGTAACTCTGTATACGTCAATACAGAGTTACTTGGTTTAAAAAAAAAAAATTTTTTTTATTTTTAATTTAAAAAAATTTTTTTTTATTTTTAATTTAAAAAAATTTTTTTTTTAATTTAAAAAATTTTTTTTTTATTTTTAATTTTAAAAAAATTTTTTTATTTTTAATTAAAAAATTTTTTTTTTATTTTTAATTTAAAAATTTTTTTTTTATTTTTAATTAAAAAATTTTTTTTTTATTTTTAATTTAAAAATTTTTTTTTTATTAATTTAAAAATATTTTTTTTTTTTTTCTTAATTTTTTTTTTTAACTAAAATCTTGAATGCATTAACTGAATTACTTTTTGTTTTCTCTCCCTTCAGCTGTAGAATCACACACAGACCAAAATTCCTCGGCAGAAGGTGACAACTTATCTTTATATCAACCTCCCCCACCTTACGAAGAGGTGATGTCGAGCAGCATTTATCCGAATACTCGTGTCATCCATCAACGAATGGTGAGAATTCCAAGCTTCCTTTCCTGTCGACATGTTTACACTAGTCGTTATATACCCCGTCATTAATGACAGCAGTTTTTTTTTTTTTTTTTTTTTTTCTTTTTACATTTAGAAATGTAAAAAGTTTCTTTGAAAAAAATGAGCCAAAAATAGGTAATGGTACAGTTTGTGACCCATGCTAAAACCGACTTTTTGTCTGCATCTTTCGGCTCTTTCGTAAACAGCCAGAAGATTCCGAATGAGAATAACGAGGCAACACTATCAAACGGGGGGGGGGGGGGGAATTAATTAAACAACAGGAAAACACTTTTTTGACAAAGAAAATATAATGTAACAACTGTTATTTTTTTTTTTCGATAGAAAGTTAACGTTTACTTTTTTTTTTTTTTTTTTTTTTTTTTTTTGTAATGGTACAGCTTTTGAACCAGACAGACTAGATTAGTGTAAGAGTTTTTTACATTTTTTTTTTTTTTTTTTTTTTTTTTTTAATTTTTTTTTTTAGGGTTAAGGTTTCCAAGAAAATTTTTTTTCTTTTTTCATTTTCCAAAATTTTTCAGATTTTCTGTTGTGTCGGTGCAGACGAATTTTACGATTTACTCAATTAACAAGTGAAAATTGTCGCCTGCTCTCTCGCAATCTGGTTGTAGAATTCCGGGTTTGGAAATTTTCGGAAAAATTGTGATGGTCAAAAAGTGGGGGATCAGTTTATGTTAAATTTATATAGGAAACTGATCCCCTCTCCTAAAATCAAAAATATTTGAAAAAAGTTCTAAAAAACACGGAATTCTCTAGCACCCTGATAGTTAATTGTATACCGAAAAAGAAATAAAATTGGTCAGTACAAAAATTGGGAAAAAGGGGTTGTGGACAATTATGAACAAGTGCCAAAAATTGTAAACATGACTATATTTGAAATTATTTCCAACCAGCAATATATCTCCTCACGGACAACACCAGATGAATACTCCTGGTATAAATATACAGTCTAGATGGATCAGTAACACATCCAATAAATTGTTGACAATACAACCTGATCTAGAAGAATGGAAGTCACTAAGAGAAGACATTGTCCTGTCTCGACACCGTATTGGCCACATAAAAGCCACACATTAATTCCTGCTTGAACAGAAGGAATCACCATGGTGTGTGACTTGTCAAGTCAACATAGTGAAACACTTTATGTTACAATTTTTCAATTTTGCTCCCATGCGATAAAAATACTACAATGCTGGCACTATGAAGGAATTATTTAATGACATCAGTGGAAATCATAATATCCTTTTTGAAAACGGCGTGTTTATACCCCAAAATCTAATATCTATAAGTATCTATAAGTAAGTAATATCTATAAACTGCCCTATAGACTAAAAAAAAATCAATTGCAGACTTTTTACTTACTAAATATACAAACATAAAAGATTGAACCTGTTAAATGTTTAAAAATATTATGAACTTTTAGCATAAAATCTTTTTACCAGAATAAATGGAATCCGCATTAAATGATCCAAAAGGGTTGATATGCCGTAAAACAAATATACAGGTTGATCACTAGAAAAGCTGGAAATTTGTTAAACGGTCATTTATTTTTACAAACAATAACTTTTATAAAGTTTTTCAAAGATAATATTATAATGTTCAAAATGTCGTCTGTGAACTTCATAGCAGCGTCTTAACCTAGAAATCCAAACTCGCGTGGCGGATTGAAAAGTAACCTGTGGAATATCATTCCAAGCTCTTGCCAAGCACGTTTTCAAATCATCACTAGTCTTCTATGCCGCGTCGACATTTCTGAGTTTAATCTAATATCAAGCTCCAAACACATTAATTAATGACATTTAAGTCTGGGCTTTTTGAGGACCAATGAAATCTGGCATAGATTGCTGAAGAGTGTGAATTGAAGCTCTTGCTCAAATTTCCCGCTTTTCTAGCGACCCCCCCCCCCCCAGTAGTTTAGATATAGATGTGAACTGTGACTTGCTTACAAATAATAAAAATAAAAAAAGTCGATAAAGTATTTTTTTGGAACACTAAGATCAGCCATGTATTTGAGTGTTTAATTTTAATTCTTCAAAAAATATTGACTTTTCAAACAAATAATTTTTTTAATTTTAATTCTTCAAAAAATATTGACTTTTCAAACAAATGATTTTTTTAATTTTAATTCTTCAAAAAATATTGACTTTTTACACAAATAATTTTTTTAATTTTAATTCTTCAAAAAATATTGACTTTTTAAACAAATAATTTTTAAATTTTAATTCTTAAAAAAATATTGACTTTTCAAACAAATAATTTTTAAATTTTAATTCAAAAAATATTGACTTTTTAAACAAATAATTTTTTTCATTTTTTTTTTTCCCAGAACTCTTTTACCATCAATGTGCCACCACCCACACCGCCACCAAACTACGATGCAGCTCTAAATATCCTGGCCCGTAGCCAGGAATTTGAATCCATGAAGCCAACACCAATTCCTTCCGGTCCCCAAAAACAGCCAAGTTTGCGTCGATGCCATTCCGAAGAGATTCTCACCCCTCATCTATTGCCAGACGCCTCGTCTATTTTTACATTTACGCAAATTCCACAGATGAACGAAAATCGGTAGTCATGATTAGAGACGAGTATGATTACGGATTTTCAACTTCCTGTCAATGCATTCATCAAACAAGTGTTCTTTTTCTTCCTTATCCACGATCTCAGATTCTACAACCAGAAACTGTGATGAAGTCGTTTCATTACTTTTGGTAACACTCTGACGGCCAAAAATCTTTAAAAAAAAGATTGGAAACTTTTTGGTTTTTGTTAGATCAAACCAACTAGGAATTTGAGAACCGGGGAGAAGCAAAGTTTCCATGGATTTTACCAGGAGAGGATTTCTCCATATCTCTACGAACTTTGTTAATTTTCAAAACGAAAGAAGAAAAAATGGCAACCTAATTATTTGTAGGATATTCTTACAGACAGACCATTTGTAACAAAAGTTGTTTTTTTTGTTTGTTTTTTTCAACAAAACAAAACCTGAATTCACTGTGATACGATTTCTTTTTAAAATTCTGTTCTGGATGGAGCCAGTGTCATAACTTTGATGTAATAAACTTGTTCATTATTTATATATATATATATATATATATATGATGTTATACTATACAATTTGAATCAACAATGCCAAAGTTTCTAATCTGATAATTTCTCTTCAGAAGTAAAATGATTTAGGCATTGGAGAGACCACTAGAGAAAAGCCATGGCATTATAGATATAAGCCATATACAGGGTGTTCATAAAGTTCGAGTGCACTTAAAAAAATTTATAACCTTATTTGTATTTGCGATAGAAATAATCTGTGAAAAGGATTAGAAAGAAAAGTCTATATTTTTTAAAGATTTTATTGAAATTTTATTTAAGTTTTCACATGTCCCCCATCATTAGCAAAATACAAATGGTAAGACAAAAATATTTGCCAACTGATTTCCAGTAATGCCTGAAATCACATCAGTTATTTTAGCTTTCAAATTTTCTAATGAACTAGGTTTGGTTGCATATACATTTGTTTTCACATGTCTCCATAAAAAAATCTAATGGAGTCAAATTTGGCGAACGCAGAGGCCAATAAAATGGTCCACCCCTTCCGATCCATCTGTTAAGAAATTTCTGATTAAGAAATATTTTTTTTATTTTATTTATCTAAAAATTGTTGCAAATTTTGTGGTAAAGAATTATTCAATAACTATACTTATGACTCGGTACATGAAACTTTATAATATTTTTTACAGATTGTTTCTATTGCAAATAAAAATAAAGTTATAATTTTTTAATAGTCGACAAGAACTTCATGGACACCCTGTATTATAAGTGCTCTACTTTTAATAGTATTAAGCACTTTTCAATTGAAACTTGCCAGAGATAACTTAATTTCGTAATATCCTTCATTATATAATGTATATAATTTATTACTATTTCATGTATATACATTTATATCATTAAATATATTGAGTATATATTTTTTTTTCAGTATTTATTTCAACAGTGCTCAATACGTGAGTAGAGCTTAGTAGTATGAAAGCATATTTATGGCAAGAAAGTTGCACAGAAATGTTTGTCTTTCATTCTCGAGGGAAATCAAGTTTCTGTGAGGCTTACTTGCCATAAATATATTTTCATACTACTATATATATATATATATATATATAGTAATGGTCAGAGTGTGTGCTGGAAAAATAATCCAACAGTGCTCAATTACACAAGTAGAAGCATAATATTTAATTAAAATACAATACCGACAGTTATGCCATGTTGGAAACCAATAGTTTCATGAATGAACCATGTCCAGTCATCGGTGCCATGATAATTGAATGAGCCAATCTGCTCAATGATTTAAGCTTGGTTAGAGTCGGTTCATGACCCCCCCCCCTCCCCAGTTTCCAAATTACGTCTTAACTGTCTAAAGTGTGTGTATGTGTGTGTGTATATAATGTTTGTGTATTGTGTATATATATATATATTATATAATGTGTGTGTGTGTGTATATATATATATATATAATCTGTGTGTGTGTGTATATATATATATCTGTGTGTGTGTATATATATATATATTTATATTTGTATTTAGGCAGCATTCTTTCCTTTAAGCAAACATTGTTAAACATAACAGAATTCCTCTGCTTCATTATAGCTTTTATATTTTTTCAACAATTTTTATTGAATCAAAATGAAAAAAAAAATGTTCCATATGTATCACGAACGTTTTCGATTCTTCATCGAATCATCTTCAGGTGACAAAAACAAATGAACAAAAAATCTGGAGAGAACAGAATTTCCATGAAGCAGCCAAGAACGTGTACGTGAAGTCTGTAAGACATCAAAAGAACGAACCGAAATTTAAATTGTCAACGTCTCTCCTTGATCTGCATTGGTTGGTTCTTTTGATGTCTAACTGACTTCACGTGCGCGTGCTGGACTGCTTAGTGGAAATTCTCTCGTTTTCTCCAGCTTTTTTGTTCATTTGTTTTTGCCACCTGAAGATGATTCGACGAAGAATCGAAAACGTTCGTGATACATATGGAACATATATTAACTTTTTTGATTTTGACGCAAAAAGATTGTTAGAAAAATTGAATAAATAAAAGGCATGATCAAGTGGAGGAATTCTGTTATATTTTACAATGTTTGCAAATATTTATATTGAAAAAGAAGTTTGGATAAAATCCAGCAAATTCTGGAGATCCATGGCAAAAAGCAGAACTACCATGGTGTTCTATATTATAGGCCACTTCATAGCTGAGAAGCCCGACTTAAAGCCTATTGACAAATGTTTGATTTTCAGAGATTTTTGTAGGAAATGAAGTCAACACTATTTGAAATTACATCGAAAAATATTCTGACTCATACCTGAGGATAAGATGTTTTGAAAGATAAATAAAAATACGTATTTGGATCATCTCTTTTACCAGACATCTTAATTACCTCCCTTTTACCAGACATCTTAATTACCTCCCTTTTACCAGACATCTTAATTACCTCCTTTTTACCAGACATCTTAATTACCTCCCTTTTACCAGACATCTTAATTACCTCCCTTTACCAGACATCTTAATTACCTCCCTTTACCAGACATCTTAATTACCTCCCTTTTACCAGACATCTTAATTACCTCCCTTTTACCAGACATCTTAATTACCTCCCTTTTACCAGACATCTTAATTACCTCCCTTTTACCAGACATCTTAATTACCTCCCTTTTACCAGACATCTTAATTACCTCCCTTTTACCAGACATCTTAATTACCTCCCTTTTACCAGACATCTTAATTACCTCCCTTTTACCAGACATCTTAATTACCTCCCTTTTACCAGACATCTTAATTACCTTCCGTTTTACCAGACATCTTAATTACCTTCCGTTTTACCAGACATCTTAATTACCTCCCTTTTACCAGACATCTTAATTACCTCCCTTTTACCAGACATCTTAATTACCTCCCTTTTACCAGACATCTTAATTACCTCCCTTTTACCAGACATCTTAATTACCTCCCCTTTACCAGACATCTTAATTATCTCCCTTTTACCAGACATCTTAATTACCTCCCTTTTACCAGACATCTTAATTACCTCCCTTTATTTTGTTTAATACTTATCAGGTTCCACAACAAGAATATACACTTTCATTTATTTAGCTTTCAACACAGATGCGGGTCAGCATGTTATTCTATGTATTTTAAAATATAACTGACTTAATTTCATTAAAGTATGTCTGAAAATCAAACATTTGTCAATTATACTTCTCGGCTGCATCGGTGAAGAGACCGGGACGTACTAAAACAATCCAAGCAAATAAACTTTCATATTAAAAATCGCAACATCGATGTTAATTTGATTACATTGTTATGTTTTCTTCTGTTCATACTTATGTGTATATATTATCCATATGTTGTATGTCTGATTTTTTATTATCTTTTCTCAGTAAATAAAATATGTCAGATATTTATAAACCCATAAAGTATGTTTGTTTTAGGTACAAAACTATTGAACAATCATGATTACTAGCAAATTTGATTCGGCAGTGGTGACATAATTCATTGGAATAATTTCAATCTCATTCTGAGCGCTTGCTTCTGCGTCCAGATGATTAGATCACATTATGGCTATTAAGATGGTCCCTTTGTGGCGCAGGTTCGATTCTTGTTGAGGGTACTGTGTTTTATTCTCCAACGTTAATTTAAACTTGGAATTCAGGCGTTGGATCATATGCACGTTTAATGTAAATTTATACAAAAACATTTGACTTTTTGTTGAATACAATTATTAATAAAAAGTTTCATTAAATAATATAAATATATTCCAGTTGAAGTGACTGCTGGTCATCAAGACTTTTTGTGAAAAAAAAATAACGAAATAATATTTAAGCAGAGATGTCGCCAAATGGAAAAAAAAAAACCGTCTCTCTCAACTGTATAAAAAAGACGTCATTCAGTTCAACATAAAAAATCCAGCACTATTCTTTTCTTTCGTTCACTTTCCAATCCCACGTTCAGAACGATCTCCACGTAACTGACTGAATCTTCACTTTTGCTTTCTTGTTGAAAAAAATTGCGACACATACAAACCAACTTAATTTGCATAAATCTCTCACTCGACACCGCTGCCCGGATTTTCAAATAAAAACCTTATTTGACTTTCTGACTCCTTTCTCCTCCCACTCCTTTCTTTTTTGTCGTCAGCGAGTGTTTTCGGGTTCGCCCCACACACAGCATACCAGACACTGCCTCTTTGAACGGCGCCGACAAGTGTTTGCATTTACCTCAATCGGCCTCTCTGTTACATTCACCAGTTTCATAGTTACCGATACTCAGAGAGTGGTCGTTGTGTCGCACAAGCGTGGGTCACTATACCCCTGTTGCTGTGCTGGTATTTTTTGTGTATGTAATCTTTATTTAGGTACTATCTAAGTCTGCATCTTGCTGCATCATAAACACCTTGAGACCTGTGGGGGTGTGGTAACTACAGCTAACATGCTAAGCTTACAATTTTGTAACCGTGTCTCGTGTTTGCTTGGCGAATCACCGAGTGCATGTGCAGCAGAATCAAACACAGCCAAAAAGTGGCTTCAATTAGGGCATTCCATCACGATTGATAAAGCCGACGACTAAATGAGTCGTTGATAAAATCCAAAAACAACGTTCCAAACTAATAACAATATGCAGAGAGGGACCCTGGATGTGACGTCATCTGGGACGAAAGCGAGAAAGAAATGCTTAGGTTTTGGGGAAACCGGCTTGGGAGTTTGAAGAAAACGATCGCTAACAACATGTCTTAACAACGGCAAAACTGTTACGGTCGCACGTGGTGATGGGTGCTGATCTGTCTGTCTATTAGTCTACCCATCTATCTATAGTTACTTAGGTTAATATAACTGTCTCTCTCCTACATAAATATGTGTAAATTGTACCTGTGATTACTTAATATTTTTGTCTCAATAAACCTCCATTTCCAGATTCTGTCTTATCTTAATTCTTCTTATAATAACAATGAAGCTATACACACAACGATACAGCGCCGAGGAAGAAAGAAGCAAGGAAGAATCAACACACCTAAGAAAAGAATGAGGGACAACACAACACATGACCGACTTTGAGGAAGAATGAAAAATATAGACAATGCAACATACACATTATTTCATGTAAAAATCTTTTTGGAATTTTCTTTATCAAAAAAATTGTTTTCTATAACTTGTCCTCATCTAGATAAACGCCATCTGAAAATTTTAATTGAGATGTACTCGTTCTTTTTTCTCAGCATCAATTTTTGCCAAAAATAGTAAATACTACTAATAATGCATTTTTGCATTCACTGTTCATATCCGGCGGTGGTCGGGAGTTGAAAGCTTTTGTTTGTTTTGGATTATTATAGTATATTCATTTAAAATATCTAATGTTCTAAATCATTTCTTTTTTTTTTGCCAAGACTAAAATAGCTGAATTGTTTTATTTAATGTTTTGTTTATTTTACAAATTTTTAAAGTACAATTTACTGTCCAACTCTCCAGATGTTTCACCTCTATAAATCTGGCTCCTATCACGGTAGCCGTTTACATTTCAGTGGCAATATGCCTTGATTGGGGATGAACAAAAGAAAAGGAAAAAGTACATTTAAAATGCTTCCAAATGTATTATGAATATAATAATGTTGACAAATTAAATTAATGTTTGAGCCAAGAATAAAAGCCTAATTGTTAAGTTGAAAGGCATTCTATGGTGTAAGATGTCAAAATAAATAATTGAATTTCTATTCGTTACTTGAAATCATTGAAACGAAACTAATCGATGAGATTAAGAAAACAAAACACTCTCTCTCTCTTGCTCTCTCTCTCTCTTGCTCTCTCACTCGCTCTCTCTTGCGCTCGCTCTCTCTTGCTCTTGCGCTCTCTCTCTCTCTCTCTTGCTCTTGCGCTCTCTAGCTCTCTTGCTCTCTCTCTCTCTCTCTCGCTCTCTCTCTCTCTTGCTCTCTCTATCTATAAGAAAAAGAGACAAAATTAATGGATAAGAAAAAGAAAAAAACTCTCTCCCACCCCCACTCTGATTTTATTGTTTATTATAAGACAAAGATCGACTTGAGTACACATGGACAATAGAAAACACACCTAGTTTATGGGAAGCAGGTATAAACTATTGACATTTAAGACTCCAATACTACAGCTCAATGATTGAACCTTAAGATGAAACAAAGCTATCATAGAGTAAGTTGAGACAAATAAATTTATAACATTATTAATTACAGTTCTAAAAATTCAAGATCAACAATGATTTGTTGTACGATCGTTTCCGAGCCGCTTAGGAATCACTTTTATTTTCTTATTCTTACTTCTATTAGTGATCTTTTGTAAAAGGCATGCAAGAAGAGACATTACAATTCTTTGAACTGTAATAAAGTAATAAATTTATTTGTCTAACCTTATATATATATATATATATATATATATATATATATATATATAATATACAGGGTGGGCCAAAATAAGGGTCCTATCTTTAAATTTGAATAACTTGAATTTGAATAACTTCCACAAAATAAAAGTTAAACTCACCAAACTTTATGTGTGTGTAGACTGACCCTTCCGAGATTTTTTGAAATAAACAAAACAAATTTTAGCCGAAAAACACTTCTTAAAACTTACAAAAACTAAAGTATTGTTTTTTACACTGTTTTGAGTTCTTTAAGCAAAAATGTTTTCTAAATGAGGGTACGTTCCTTAGGGCTAATACGGCTCATGCTTGCTTCGGAAGGGGTCCTTTACTTATTCTAAAAAAAAATTTTTTTAAATCAATAAATAAAAAAGTTTTGAATTTTTAAAAATAGGACCCTTATTTTTGCCCACCCTGTATATATCCCTTCGTTCTGTTATAAGAGAATATTTTTAAAAGTGAAAGAAAGTGTTTCCTTTTTTTTTTTTTTGTTTTTGATATTGAGAAGAAGCTTCTCCTTGGCTCAAACAATTAAAATTTGCATACGTGATTATTCTTTTCTTTCTTTATTATTATAGTTATTATTGAGTCTAAGCCTCCCCTTCTTTGCTCATACAGTAAATTTACATATGTAATTATTGAAGCCAGCCAGACACACGTACGTTCACTTTTATTATATAGACTAGCAAATATATTTTCCCTCCGATCGCCTATTTTTGCTAGGCTACTGCGTCACCCCCTTCTCTCTTGCTGTTATTTATCTAGAATTAAATAATTTTAAATAAAACTACATACAGTAAATAGTTAAAGCTAAATAAACGGTTTGGTCCTAGTAAAATAATTTCCAACACTATTGATAATGTTTACCCATAAAAGAATTATCACTTATGCTTGAATTCATGTTTTGAAACATGACGTAAATCATAAATCTATGACGTCACACGAAAACTATAATTATTTTGTTATGGTAATGTTTTAAGCTCTATTTATAAGAAAGTCCAAAATAGCTCAGTTGGTAGAACGTCAGACTGAAGATCTCAAGGTTTCGGTTTCCGGTCATGGCATCAAATTTATTTGTTGGGAATTTATTATTTAGTATTAATGCAATAGTTTAAATTTTTAAAGGAAGTTAAAACATGCGTTTAAAAAATTCTGACAGACCCACACAACCACAGAAAGTGCTCACTATATTATAAGTAGACTAGCCAAAATATACTCGCTGCGGTTGTATATTTTAGCTAGGCTGCTGCGTCTCTTCCTCCTGTGACTGAAGAATTCCACAGTCAATTAAGCGGGTTCAGTGAATTGTTTAAGTGAGTCAATTTGAAAGACTTCAGTACCGACTAAGACTGCAGGCGTCAGCTTCTCGGTTTCGATTCCCAGTGTCGGCGTTAAGTTTCTTTATTGTTTATTGATATAAAATTTCTTATGTTTAGAAAAATTTCTGCTGCCGAATAGACACAGACAAAGTGTTTGTTATACATTACTATTTCCACTTATATTATAAGTCATATCTTTATGTATTTATATTAAAATCACTGACTTGTTTTTGAAATAACCGTAATGCATATTGTG
This sequence comes from Sepiola atlantica, assembly GCA_963556195.1. Classification (NCBI taxonomy): domain Eukaryota; kingdom Metazoa; phylum Mollusca; class Cephalopoda; order Sepiida; family Sepiolidae; genus Sepiola; species Sepiola atlantica. The sequence goes on along the minus strand of OY744554.1, from coordinate 28,726,844 downwards.
GCATTATGTAGTAAGTAGATGCTGTAAATGTGTAAAAGAACACAATTGCAATAATAAGGAAATATAATTCATAATTTATGCTACGTAATTCAATAAATATTTAACTAATACTAAAGAAAATATTTGCTGCACCCCAACCTGGGCTTGAACCAGGGACCTTTCAGTCTAAAGCGCAATCGACTGATCTGATCTATCATAGACTGTCGCAAATAGGCGCAACTAAATGTTTATATGATTGAACAGATTCTTAGACAATGTGTACGTATGCACAAACCCGTTCTTATCGCGACAATCAGACATTTTTTTTAACTGTTGTTTTCATCATCATGATCATCATGTTCGGTTTAACATCCGTTGAACGGCTTTTAGAAATTGATTTCCAAGCTAACCTATCTCTGGTCCGATCTTTATTTATCTCGCTTTCTGTCCATTTTTATCTCTTCCTCCCATGTTTTCTCTCCTGCTACCTCAATTGTTCTACATCTACTAACCCAGGAATTCTCATCTATTCTTTCAATGCAGCCATACCATCAAAGCTTTCTGTTCTGCGCATATCTCCCTATACTGTCCAGGTTTAATCTTTCTCTGAGCTCATCAGATCTGAACCTGTCACTAAGAGGTGCGTTACATATCCATCATATCATTCTCATATCATTTCTCTCCATGCAACGCATATCCTCAACCCTCACTGGCCAGGTTTCACTGTCATACATCAGCACACTTCGTACACACACCTGATAGACTTTTCCCTTGGTCAACAGTGGTAACACTCTGCTGGTTAGTAATGGCAAAAGTCCCCTGAACTAACTCCATCCACTCCTAGTTCTTGCAATCACACTAGCACCTGCTCCACTTTGTGTCCCAATGGTATCACCCAGGTAACAACATTTCTGAACAACCTCAATAACTTCTCCATCCACACAATTTTTTTCCATATCTGAGTTCGCATTCGTCCCTGTTGTCTTACACTTCTTGTACACAAATTGGTTATACTCTCTCAAGCTAATTGTAATTCCATTGCACTTCTTGTGCATCCAATGCTTATAAGTACCACAGAAAATTAAGTTGCACCCGACTCACTTACCACAGACTGAGTATGGGAATTTTCCTGTTTCCGGAGGATTTGCAACACTACAACCACTGATGAACACTTTCGTCATGGTGACATTTACTTTCAGGCCTTTAATTTCCATAGCGTTCCTCCAAGTTTTGAATTTGACAAGTTAACCTTCCATTCTTTCACAGATAAGTACTAAGTCATCAGCATACAGGATCTCTTCTGGACAACCCGTGTGGAACTCTCTGGAAAATGCCTCCAAGACACAGATGAAAAACAACAGACTCAATACAGAGCTCTGATGCACTTCAACTTTAACATTAAAGTTTTCACTAAATGTGCTGTTTATTCTCAGTCAAAGAGAAATGCAAAGAAATTCTAATGAAAAAGGGAAAAAGTAAAATAAATAATTTTGGAAGATTCTTTGCCTGACAAAGTCGGATTCATGTATATTCTAAGAATGTCGTTGAGAAGAATGGTTTTGCATTCTTCTGTATTATTTACAATCAGTTGCGTGTGATGTGTAAAGTGGTGTTCTTGTGTGTAGATGGGGTTGCATATACTTCCCACCTACCGGTTTCAGCCTCATCTGCCAGCTAGTCCTTAGGCAAAAAGGAAGCCGAGTGCGTAAGTCTTCCCTCCACCGACAAGACTCTGGCCAAAACGTCCTCATGGATACTGGGTTCCTTGTGGCCCCAGGCTAATTGACTATGGATCTCGCATTCGAGTGGATCCCTAGAGGTATATGGACACATCCCGACACTCATCAATCCAATCCCTGGCCACAGGACACGTGGCAAATGCTATCTTTGGATGGCCTGTCACAACCTGGGTGACAGTAGTGTACGTTGCAACTCACATTGGTGCATGCTCAAGTAGAAACCACATCAGCCCTAGTTAGATGGGAATGGTGGCGGTTTTGGACTGCCAAAAGTGTTCAAGTTGGTGAAGGATAGGCATCCAGCCGTAAAACTGCTTTAAAAACTATGTCTAGTCGAAATGAGACAATCAGGTCCCATCCTCATCTGATGGATTAATAGTGGCCTGATTCAACAAATACACCGGATGATGATGAGTGATTAAATGTGAAGTGTGTAAAATAAAAAAATGTATTCTAATAAGAGTTTATGGTGTAAACATAGGTCAAAGGATGAGGATGTATTACTCTAGGAGAATTAGTCACTCCTACTCCCGTGCTGAAATCAGTAAACAAAGAGAAAATGGCTCAGCAGACAAAATATAAGAATCTGTCAATTCAAACCAAATAAATTTTCTTTTTTCTGGAAACACGTACCAATAAGCGACTAAAGTGTATACAAATCAGAATTCTATATGAAGCTTGTGTTTAAAGAGCTATACCCGTCATTGAAGTAGAGGAAAATCTAACTTTACCTTATATATAAGATAATTAATATTTAAATAATATATTATTATTATTATTTAATATAGAAACAGGTGCAAAACTGTCAAACAAAATATTACCTCATGTAACGTTTTATCGCCATGTTATATTTAACATCACTTTGCTTCTTGGCCTTTTGGCCAAGATCAAAGTGTAGTATCTGTTCCGATGGATACTACACCAGTATCGTCTTGGTCTTCGGGTCTTGATGACGCCGGTCTGTGGGTTTGTCCTGGTCAGTTCTAGGGGGTGCACCCTCCCGGGCTTTGCCTCCCCTCTTTGGGGAGGAGCAAGTTTATTGCTTACTGCCTGAGGCGCACCTACCGGGTAATGTCGACATGGCTGCTCAGGCATTTTTGTAGGCCAGAGTGCTCATCTTCTCTGGCTTTTCAAATCCCACTTTCCCGACCTTGTGTCACATCTTACCGCTGTGGGAGGAAAATAAAGCAAAAAAAAAAAAAGTTGGACCCATTTCTCACACTGACGGTAAAGTCAAAACGACCGATTTCAAGTTAATTCAACTTTTTATTTACCTCCCCAGGAGGTTAGCCACAAGGCCAGTTTTATCTTACTCCCACAAGGTAAGATGTGACCCACGGTCGGGTCGGGAAAGTGGGACTTGAAAAGCCAACGCCCGAGAAGGTGAGCACTCTGGCCATTAAAAATTGCCTGGGCAGCCCCATAGGCATTCCCCGATAGGGGCGCCTCAGGCAGTAAGCAATAAACTTACTCCTCCCCAAAGAGGGGAGGCAAAGCCTGGGAGGGTGAACCTCCTAGAACTGCACAGGACAGTACCTCAGACCGGCGGAATCAAGGCCCGAAGGCCAAGACAATACCGGTCTACAGAGTGAGCATCCATCGAAACAGATACTACACTCTGATCTTAGCTAAAGAGCCACAGAGGATTTTGCGTTGAAGTTACTTCAACTTTACACCAGAGAAGCACCTTCTATTTTTATGTACTGCTTATGTATATGCGCTATCAGTTTCAAGGTCAACTAATTTGCATATTTTTATACAGAAAAAGTCAACGTGATGAAGTGATAAAGTTCCAGTGTCGATCGCATTGTTTCCATCAACTGGGACCAGGTTTCCCTCTTTTGTCCCTTTTTTGTTTTTATTCTTTCAAGCACCACATATTTTTATAAAACGGAAAAAAACGAAAAATTTAAACAAAACAGTGCCACATACATTTTCTTAGTTTCCCTTTACTTTTGACAAAGGAACAATGACGACGATTTTGTACTGAATTTCAAATCTAAAATCCATCAACATCTGCTTTGTAAAATGTATATATAAAAATATTTAATCAATAACAAACATGAAATTGTTTAAAATTCCGATTGCAAAGGAAAAATTTCATACAATAAAGTAAACAGCTTACTTTAAAAATATCTACATAGGTATGCTAAATTAAATTCGGTTTAACGTCTGCTTTACATGTTAGCAAGCATTAGACGGCTTTATGTTTGATTGATTTCCAAAGTCTTGATTTATCCCTCTTTCCCTGGACAGTATAGAAATATGTGTGCTAAACAGTAGACTTCGATGGTATGGCCACGTTAAAAGAATGGATAAGAGTTCTTGGGTTAGTAGATGTAAAACAGTTGATGTAGCAGGTTCAGTTCAGAGGGGAAGACCAAGGAAAACATAGGAGGAAATAATAAAAATCGGTCTGAAGGAAAGAGAGGTAAATAAAGACCTGGGTAGAGATAAGTTATTTTGGAAATCAAGTTATAAAAGCAAGTCACCATGTAAAACGGACATTAAACCGATGATGATGATGATGATGATGATGATGATGATGATGATCTATAGTCAAATGTGCTGAGTTGGAATCTGGTTAGGCAACTGTTATATGAGGAGCTCTCTCTCTCTCTCTCTCTCTCTATATATATATATATATATATATATATATATATCTATATATATATATATATATATATATATATATATATATATATATATTCTAAAAAAACGGTGAGTTGCAGCTATCCGTAATTGACTTCTTGCAACTCATCGTTTTTTAGAATATATATATATATATTCTAAAAAACGGACTTCTTTTTGTTCTCAAATAGCAAATTCATATATATATATATTTATATAGGAATTTGTTATTTAGACATTAATTTACTTTCCCATTTCTACGGCAATGCTTGGTGGACACATCGGTACACACTCCGACTACTGAGTCAAATATGACTTTCGTATTGGTATTCGAACCGTGTGACCGGCAGGGATTGTCTCCTCCCATACTGCTGATTGTAGGTTTTGCATGAAACACATGTGTATATGGGTTAATTTGAAAATATTATTTATAAATAATTATATACATATATATATATATATATATTCTTAAATATGTAGGTATTTTTCTTTTTTTTCTTTTCCCATGGAGAGGATTGGAAATTTTCGGCAACTCCTGTCGCCTTCTTCAACTAAATATGAAATTATGAAAATCCGTACCCATGCGCGGTATGTAGAAGGAGGGGGGTTAGGAGCAATGCGATACAATACAACCACTGCACTCTATGACTGCACGAAAAGTGCAGTGGAGTGCACGGTAGGCTTACACCAGATCAAGGCTTCAGATGTTAGAGATGTTTAGTACTTGCACGCCCAATTGAGCACCGCCCTTACACAGAAGTTGAAATAAACGAGGACACCCTGGAGGTGGTAGACTCGTTTTGCTACCTAGAACATATGCTGAGTCCTGGAGGTGGCTGCGAACGAAGTTCAACCATCAGAGTCAAGATAGCTGGGAGAAAGTTTAGAGAATTTCTCCCAATCCTAACACTTCGAGCCATCCCAATTATTACCAGGGGTAAGGTGTATTATAGCTGTGTAAGATGCATGATGTTGTATGGCAGTGAGTATTGGGCACTCACCCAGGCCTTGATGGCAGGACAATAATTAGGTGGATATGCAATGTAAAGCCGGACCAGATCCAGAACATTAGGTCAGACACTCTACTTGAGAAATTGGATATCACAAAACTTGATGTCCTAATAAGGACAACCGTCTTCTCTGGTTCGGGCATGTTGAAAGAAGCAAGGGGTATATCAGCACATGCAGAGACCTAAGGCTGGACAGCAAAAAGAAAGCTGGGTACCCTAGGAAGACATGGAAAGAAACCATCAAGCAAGACCATAAACAGTGGCAAATGGACACTGTCATTCCTTACAATCGTGATCAGTGGTGACTTAGCATAAAGACAGTCAGATAACGTTGAACGGAACATAGACGATAAACCTGAATATCGATTGCGTGATTATATACATACTTATACTAGAAGAATATTCGCCCCAGATTGGATTAAATACCAGTCTATGGGGTGCAGTATCCATCGGAACAGATACTACACTTTGATCTTAGCCAAAAGGCCAAGAAACTAGCAGAGTAGAAAATCTTCAGACTAGTTAATAGCCGTAAAAATCAAGTAATTTATCGTAAATGTAGTAGAATTTAATTCTCTACTGATCCATATACTTTTAACGCGTGAAAACGCTTTGTAAGATTTTTTTTTTATTTCAGAATTTTATCGAAACTTGCTTTCCTAATGAGGGCAAACCGTCTTCGCTAGTTCGGACATGTTGAAAGAAGCAAGGGGGTATATCAGCACATGCAGAGATCTAAGGCTGGACAACAAAAAGAAAACTGGCCGCCCTAGGAAGACATGGAAAGAAACCATCAGACAAGACCGTAAACAGTGGCAAATGGACACAGTCAATCCCCACAATCGTGAGATCAGTGAAGACTAAGCATAAGAACAACTAGACAACGTCGAACGTCTAAGATCTGATGACCTCAGAGGAAGGTTAAATCTGAACAGTATAGGGAGATGTGTGCAGAACAGGAGAGTAATGGTATGGCCACGTAATAATGGATCTGAGTTCTTGGGTTAGTAGATGTAGAACAGTTAAGGTAGCAGGTCCAGTTCACAGAGGAAGGTCAAGGATAATCTGGGAGGAAGTGATAAAAATAGACTTGAGAGAAAGAGGGATAAATGAAGACCTGGTCAGAGATAGGTTAGTTTGACAGTCAATTTCTTAAAGCCGTCTAACAGATGCCATGGATAGTGAGTGAGTAGAGAAATTTTTAAAACACATGCAAGAATGACGTTGCATTTGTTTAAAAATCCGTCTTAACCGTTTTATGCTTTTTTTTTTTCCGTGGGTTGCTGTATATATATATATATATGAGCGGTATCTTGAATGATTTAGTTCTTTTGTTTTTTTTGTGGGGGGGGGGGGGATTTATTCATCATTGTGCCGGCCGACGTGAAAGTGTATTATCGCACATTGTTCCGGTTTTTTGGTTTTATTGAATGTATTTGGCACCGATTATTTGCTTGTTGGCTTGGTGGAAGAAATAATGCACGAGCTACTTTTCTAAGACTTTTCTAGGACTTTCCTTTTTTTATTGTTGTTCTTCCTTGCTTTTTAATTTTGACTTTTATTTTTATTTTTTTTCCTCTTCTCTTCTTAAGTGACCTCAACTATTGCAACGCCACATTGTGTATTGTCGGCAGTTGAAACCAGTATTCCAGACATTTAATTTCCCTGATGATCTGCCAAGCAAGTAACTGCTTGGTAGTGAAACACGTGTAGGAAAAAACATTTAATTTGAATAAATAGTATTTGTAAGAAAAAATATCTTTAATGGTGATCATTGGTGTCCTGAAAGGAATGCTTTGGTAAGCCTTCATAAAATCATATATATATATATATATATATATATATATATATATATATATATATATATATATATATATATAGATAGATAGATAGATAGATAGATATTAAATTAAGTTAAAGATAAGCAATGTATCATTTAATAATAATTTATCGTGATAAAATGAAGCTCAATATATTGAATAGAGCAATCAATTCAAGAGATGAAAGATGTGAATAAAAATTGTATAAATACAATATTTATTAAAACATCAGAAGTTCAAGGCAAGGAGTTTCATATCCTTAATCCATGGATTTTCAAAGACAAACTCTTTTCATCAGAGGATAAAAAACCGGTAATGTAACTGTGAATATTATCGACAACATTTAACTTTGAAAACTTTATACAAAAAACAAAAGATAAAGAACGTTTGGTTGTAACGTAAAGTTAGGGTAGTCACCGTCAAAAACAAAACAGCTGGAAATAAATGTTTGAAAAAGAATACTCAAATGTTGATAAGAAGGAAATATAAATTTTTATTTGCCACACCTTTTTTTGAGCAACAGATAATGTCTCTCTCTCTGTCTCTCTCTCTCTTTATATATATATATATATATATATATATATATATATAAATATGTATATGTATATGTGTGTGTGTATGTGTGTGTGTGTGCTTAATTACTGAAGTTAAAAAAAAAACATTGAGCATACTCTGTATCGAGATAGATGACCGCTTGGGACTTCCAGATATTGTAAGATCAAAAATATATCAATTTTATCAAAAATAAAATATTTTAATTTTGGGGAGAAAAAACGCACTAAACACTAAACATAAAAAGAAATAACAATCATCATCATCATCATCATCATCATCATCATCATCATCATCATCATCTAATGCATGTACTGTGTCGCTACAACTTTATGTTTTTCATATTTCGGTTGTCAGCCCGCAATCCGTTTTTTTTGCAGGGAAGTGTCGCCGTCCTCCCACATACAGTGTCTGCCATTCTCAAATCGTCGCCAATCTCGTACTGCCCAGGTTCAACATCATTTAACTTCGGTCATCTAACGAGAACCGGTGTGTCAATGTGATTATTCCGTAGATTAAAACAAAGAAATACAAGGGAGATAATCGAGTTAATAATCACTGATTTTTTTAATTTTCGGTTGCCTCCCTTACATCAAATGTGAAAGAAATCTACATCGTGATCCTTCACGTAAGTACCCGATGCCTTTCCAGAAAGTTTTCTAACTAGAAAAACATCAGGGAAACTAATGCCAACACCAGAATCATCTAATTCACACGAAAGAAGAAGAAGCTCCCCCAAAAAGAAAGAACTATTGGCAGCCGACGCATACCCACTCTACTTAATTAATTCAACCAAAATGAAAAATTCACAATTTTTACTTCTGGCCACTCAACTGTGTATGCAATATATATTCATATCAAAATGAAAAATTCACAATTTTTACTTCTGGCCACTCAACTGTGTATGTAATATATATTCATATCAAAATGAAAAATTCACAATTTTTACTTCTGGTCACTCAACTGTGTATGCAATATATATTCATATCTAAATGAATAAATGCAAAAGTTATTTTTTATTCATCATTACTACATATAATAAATTAATGTTTGGTGTTATTAATTTGTAATTGTATTGACCTATTTTTACTGTATATATGCAATAGTTTCGGTGATATTAACAAAAATGAATTAAAGTGATTTAATAATAAAAAGGAGTAAATGACTAAAAACTTTCTTAAATTAAATTAACAGTGCTTGCTACAAGGCGAGAAGAGAAAAGGGAGGGAGAGGGTGGCTGGCTGGCTGGCTTGGAGGCAAGAGAGAAAGAGAGGGCGAGAGAGAGTGAATTTTCTCTTGCCCTCTCTCGCTCTCTGGCTTCTTTTCTCTCACCCCCTCTCACCCCCCTCTCTCTCTCTCTCTCGTTAGCGACACCTATTTATGTTTTCAATGAGCGTTTTGATTCTGTAGGCAAAACATTTCGCATTAATGTTTAAACGTTTCTTTGCGGCCTTTTTGGGAGCGTGACTTGATTTTCAACAAGTGGTCATATGTTAAGTTTTAAAAAGACATACATATGTAAAATAATGATGCAGACATGTTGAGTAATAACACATAAGACATCACGGGGAGGCTTCAATAATGAAGAAAAGCCGAAGACTAGCTAGATTGTCAATTAGGCTAAAAGAATGACGGAAATGAATCGATGACCTTTGAACAAGCCCAGGTGTGTGAGGTCGACAAGTTCATTTTGGAGTATGACACTGTAAAAAAAACCGACTCGGTAACCTTTAAAAGAGTCAGGTGCACGAGGCCAGAAAAAAGAAGGCACCCGGAGTGCAAAGTCAGAAATGAAAACGGCGGTTTTAAATGAAGGAAGAAGGAGCGCTTACATAGCAGAGAGCGAGTTAGAAGGATATAGAAAAAAACTTGTCGTGGGTCAGCCTTGAAGAGAGGTACCCCTACCATGGCCTAACTGCCGTAAACAAGCCTTTCCTAGATTTCGGGAGAAGACTGCTACACAACATATTGTCGTGTTTCCCTCTGCCGAGTTTTCGTGAAAATAACCTATGTTGGGTAAAGTCAAAAATCAACCGCCGTCAAGGTAAAGAAAGGTTTCTTCGTAAGACAAGGGAAAGAACAATAATGCCAAAGGACTTTTGCTAACAAAGAAATATTTAATTATATATATGTGTGTATATCCAACTTACACCAGCTGGTGGTGAAGAATAACGAAACAGAGTTTCTCGAGCACGTCCTTGTCTCTATCGTTGTGTGTTGTTTGATGCTACCGGGTCCCCCGAAGGAACGGGTATTGCAACACATACACCATCGCTCAGGCGAATTATTTTCTTCTTTCTTTTCATTTCTTTATGGTCTTATTTAAAAGGTCTTATTTAAAAGGTAAATAAATTTGTACTGGCCCCCATTTCTTTATTACTATTACTATAAGATCAGGCCCACATGTCTTGAGGGGGTCAAGGTTTTTTATGATGTCCATGACATGCGATGGGGTGATTACCAGGTCATCGAGTGTGGCTTCTGTCCGCAGTTGGAAATTAGGGAGAAAGTGGTTTGCAGAGTCCAAAGTGGAGTTCATAGCGAAACGCTGGGCAAGTAGTTTAGCGTTGTCAATTGCTGTGCAAACGACATCATTGTGGTTGGATAGCGGGGGAATTGTTGAAGATTGCACCACACTATTGTAGATTTTCCAGAAATCATGAGAACTTAGTTTCTGCGACTGAATGTGTTTCCTTGTTATGTCTGTATACCTTCTCTTTTCTTCAGCTATCACAGTCTTACAATTATTTCTTGACTCTACAAATTTATGGCTATTCGTAGTAGATTTGTGGGCGGCCATATTGTCGGAATGCTTGCTGCTGAGGTTACTCTAATATAGTTGCTCTTGGCCTTTTGGCTAAAGATCAAAGTGTAGTATCTGTTCCGATGAATAATGCACCCTATAGACTGGTATTGTCTTGGCCTTCGGGGCTTGATTTATGCCGGTCTATGGGTCTGTCCTGTGCAGTTCTAGGAGGTCCACCCTCCCAGGCTTCGCCTCCCCTCTTTGGGGAGGAGTAAGTTTATTGCTTACTGTCTGAGGCGCCCCTACCGGGGAATGCCGACGGGGCTGCCCAGGCAATTTTTAATGGCCAGCGTGCTCACCTCTCGGGCGCTGGCTTTTCAAACCCCACTTTCCCGACCCGACCTTGGGTCACATCTTACTTGTGGGAGTAAGATAAAAACTGGCCTTGTGCCTAACTCCTGGAGAGGAGTAAATCAATACTGAGCAATAGCAGCTGCACATTTCGAGGTGAACCATTGTGGAAAGTTGGGCTTGCTGTAGAATTTACTCATGGGAACATGTGCATCAATGCGTTCTTTGACCCATCCAGTTGCCTGTGCATTGATCCGCAGGGAGAGAAAAAATTCCACTCCATTGGGCGTCACTGATGAAATCAAAATCAGTGCACTTGAAGTATCTCGTCGTTTTGAGAACCGGCTCTTCAGCTTTGGGACTAGATTTTAGGGTGATAGCGATCATTATCACAAGGTGATCGGCGTTCCCGAGCGGGCTATGGGCATTCGTCACACAAGCCTCGGGCAGTGAGGTCAAGAACAGGTCGAGAAGTAAGGCTTGCTGATCCAAACGATCAGGGACGTGGATCGGGAAAGTGACAGTCTGTGAGAGGGAGTGCGCTATGGAGAAACTGTACGTGAAGTTACCAGCTGTGTCTGTATAATTGAAGAATCCAAGCCAGTCACGGTGATGTGCATTAAAATCTCCAAATACATGTATTTGGGCGCTCATGTCAAATGAGAGTGCTATATCTATGCTTTCAGTTAAGAAGGGTACAGTCCTGGTTGGGATGAAGAATATTATGAGTTTATTCAAAATGGTTAATGGAATGAACTAACTTAGATTACTAATGGGGAAGGGTTATTATAAGTAGTAGTAGTCATAAAAATAAATTTCTTTCTTCTTGCGGAGAGCAGCTCCTGTGAAACAATTTGGCAGCCAACCAACTTTGTGAATCTTCTATTCCTTTTTTTACTCTTCAAACTTTCAGCAACCTACACCCACCAGTGTAGGTCACTTAAATAAATACATATTCTGTTGTAAGATGAATGTTGGAGGCGGTAACAATGCAGTTTGGTAGAAAACATCGTCGAATATTAGATAAGGTAAACAGAACAAACGAGAATCTTGAAGAATTCAATAATTTTCAATTATCTTCTCGGCCTGACTTTAACACATGTGTATGTAAGGACTTTCTCATACAAACATTCTCATAACATGAACTCTTAATCGTTCGCTATTTATTCGTACACATGGACTCTCTAATCTTTTCCCTCGTCCAGACTCCTGGACATATTATCCTCTGCTACTAACCCCCTTATTCTCTCCTGCTCTTATCCACTGGATTCCCTTTTTCACTCGAAGATAAACTGCTCGTAGACGTTCAGCAGCCAACAAACTTTCCTAACCCCTTTTCTTTACATGTTAACAAAATTGGCTAATAAAGTTGATATAAATGTATAGAAATGGACTTCGTCCTGTTTCTATACATTTATAATTTTCAATCCTCTCATAATATTAATCATCGTTCCATCCACACATTTTATTAAACCTTATCCTCGAGTGGCCTTAAGCCTTGACAAGTGGTAACTCATAAGTACAAAGAAAAAAAAGGAGGCAAATATCAATACACATTAACAAAAAGTATTAAAAAATCTTCATTATTGATTTCGACAAGGCCTTGAAAGACATAAAGAACCCACAACTATTGAGCCTCAAGGAACATTCCTGAATGTAAAAGTTATAATTGAAACTTCTCGGCAAAAAAAGCTACGAAATAAAATGTTAAACACAAAAGCTGAAGAGATTTACATTGAAAAGTTATTTCTCTAAACGTTTAATAAATAAATCTAAGGGAGATAATTCACTAGATAAAAATAATCTTATTTTAATACGAAAGAGTTACTCCCCTTGGAAATTGAAAAATCCTATTTTTACCACTGTTTTTGCTAAGTTTAAAACAACAGCAAATTATTCATTTATTTTTACGAATAAGTCATCACTTGTCCGACCCCAAAAAACTCGAGAGTAAGGGTTTATGAAATGTGATGATTGCCAGTTGAAAGATGAAGACTATTATGCGATTATTGAAACTTATTAATGGCTATAATAGCTGCTAAATGTTTGCGATTAGTTTCGTCTTACATTTCGACCGGTGTAAAGGCAAAAATAATACGCCGTATCATTTTGGCCTTTTTTTAAAAAAAATAATTATTTGATTTCGGATTTTTGTGGCAACAAATAATAAAATCAAACAGGGTTTATTAAAAGAGAAATTGAAATATGCTACAAAGTTTCTGCTTATTTTTTCATTTTTATTTTGAAAATATTAATTAATTTTTCGTAAAATAGAATTGAATTTTGAATTTTTTCAAGAAGCTCCCCGCCACTAGTGC
>OY744554.1:28686198-28711198 GCA_963556195.1 Sepiola atlantica | reverse complement strand
AGTTAGTCGGCCGCTAAGAATAACCCCGCTGCCAAGGGAGACAACTTTTCGGCTTGCTAAATTCTTTACGCGTTAACCCTTTTCACACGTGCTTAAAGTTAAAATAATAAAATCGTATATAGTAAATTACACATTTTTATTTTGTTAATTTTGAAGCAAAAGTGGCTGAAAAGTTGTCTCCCTTGAATAGCGAGACTTTATTTTTTGGTGGGGAGCTTCTTAAAAAGATCCCAGTTTTTTTATTAATTGTTTTCTTTCTCGTGTAACATTTTTTTTTCAGCGATAAAAAGTTATCTCATGCCAAAATTTCAACCTTCTACGAATTCGGAATAGCGGCGTGTAAGAAATTTAGAGTTATCTCCCTCAGATCGGTTACGGTTTATTCAGGAGCGCCCAAAGTGAAATGTTAAACACAAAAGCCGAAGAGATTCGAATTAAACGTTATTTACTCAAACGTTTTTTTTTGTTTTTTTTAATCTACGGGAGATAATTCCACTAGATTAAAATACTTCTCTTCGAATACGTGGATTGAGTTATTCCCCCTTGCGAATCGAAAGAATCCTATCTTTTTTACCACTGTTTTCGATCAGTTGTTATATTTTTTACTATGAATCACCACTTATCAAGGCCAAACGCCATTCGAGGATAAGGGTTGATGAAATGGGATAATTGTCAGTTAAAAGATGAAGAATATCATGAGAGGATTGAAAATGATTAATGGAATGAACAACATTTGATTATTTATTTCCAGTTTCTGACAAATATTTTATTTAACGTCTTCCAACGAGGTTAGACACAAGGTCAGTTATTGTTTTGAAAAGCCAGCACACTAGGATTAGCGACACTCTATTATACAAAAATGCCTGAGCAGCCCCGTCGGCATTCCCGACTAGCAATAAAATGACCCCTTCTCAAATATAGTCGTTTAGCAGTTGCATGATAGATCTATTTACTCTTATATATATATGCAATCCATTGCGTAATAATAAGTGATTTGGTTGGCAGAAAACAGTTCGAGTCGAGACCTCAACGTAGACAAATGTGGCATTTCCTCTCGCCTCTCGTCATCATTAGCATGGTGAAGAGAGGTGGGAATAAACTCAAGACCAACTGAAATTATATTACATTCCTACTATGATTTGGTTGGCAGAAAACAGGTACATCCAAACTTGTGCATTGATATGCAGACGATTAGCGCATCCCTGCACATGTGCACTACTAATTTCCGCCCAAAGCTGGATGCGCACCAAATACAACAGTTCAAGTTGTGATGCGAATCTGCCAGGACACGATATTGCTTATCTCGTCTCTCACTAGGAATTAGCGGAAGACAAGATGCAAGTTTATATTTAAGATCAACTGGGAGTGTATTACATTCCTGCTATGATGTCTGCCGACCTAGAAACTCAACTTACTTGTTTACTTTTCCTGTATTCTTGTTCCAGTCAAATAAAAGACATACCTATATTATTATACAGAAGACGTTGCTGTTTTCCTTCTAACCTTGGTGACGCTTTTCTTATTCAAGTCAGATACCTACAGACACGGCCGACTCCAAATTCCAAAGAAAACCCTTCCTGTCTCGACACTCTCAACATACACTACCACTCTACAATCGGAAGAAACTGAAACTTTGGAAAACTCCTTAAATTAGTGTTTAACTTTCATTAAAAATCGGATATATGTATTTGAATTTTTAAGTGAGTTCTGCCCTAATATCTTCCTTAGAGAGGACCCATAGAGATTTAGCACATTGATGGGCACATGTGAGATTCGGGACCACTTCCATTGTCTTCCCCAGAGAATTTAAGATGTATCTTATTTTGACTAAATTTGAATCATATGTATAATATGATTCAAATTTAGTCAAAATAAAATATATCTTAAGTTTTAAGAAAGTTCTGCTCCAGGGATGTGTATGTATGTGTGTGTGTGTGTGTGTGTGTGTGTGTTTGGGGGAGGAATGCTAACAAATCTTGAGCAATTTCTCTCATGGATGACCCAGAATTGACATTATGGAGAAAAATAAAAAATCTAGAGTTCGGGACCATTTTCATTGTCTTCCAAAAAAAATAATACAGTTTTAGTTTTTATGTATATTCTCTAACATTTTTTTCTATAGGGAATACACACACACATGAGATTCTACTTTTTTAGGCGATTACATGTAAAAAGTTTTAAAGGGTTAGCAGTAAAAAGAAATTTGGATACTTAGATTTTAGAGTGGGGATCAGTTTTGCATATAAATTTACGTAGAATGATCACTCAATTCCGGACCAGGTCATATTTTAAGGACAAAAAAAAAACATTTTTAAGGGATGTGTATGTATGTGTGTGTGTGTGTGTGTGTGTGTGTGTGTGTGTGTTTGGGGGAGGAATGCTAACAAATCTTGAGCAATTTCTCTCATGGATGACCCAGAATTGACATTATGGAGAAAAATAAAATGTATTTTTTTCTGCAGAAAGCAAAAATACCAAGAGACTGGAGAAGAAAATTGACAGTGTGTACACCAGACTACTAAGAGCTACTCTTAACATCTCTTAACCCAACCCTAACCTTAACCTTAACCCTAACCTTAACCCTACCTGCAGAAGGCATGGACTAGAATGTACCAGTGCATGTGGACATTGCAAAAATGGCAACTGCGACAATATAAAAAATGCTCCAGTCATAGATGATGATGATGATGATGATGATGATGATGATGATGATGATGATGATGACGACGACGACGACGATGACGATGACGACGACGACGATGATGATGATGATGATGATGATGATGGTGATGATGATGATGATGATGATGATGATGATGATGATGATGATGATGATGATGATGATGATGATGATGATGATGATGATGATGATGATGAGCCAGGTGTTATATCCAGTCCAATATTCAACACGGGGTGAAGGGCTCTAATAATACCATCATTATTTTGTTTGACCTATCAGTGATCCACCTTCCCCTTCAAATTTCACAAGGGACAGACAAATATTTTCTATCGTAGATCAGCGGCAAATGATTAGTTCAAATGTGCAAACAGAATTCGATAAAAGATTTTGTATAGGCGATAAAATGATTTTATGTTAATATTATTAAATGAGGAACCATTTCGAGCTAAAATCTAATTATGTATGAAATCTGAAGAAAAAAACGTTTGAAATGTGTAAATATGCGAGAATAATCGAGATTTTAACAAAAAGAACCGGCGCCATGTTGTTGTTTGTATCGCTCAAGATGAAAAGAACCGGAAGTAGTGCATTTAGTTGACGACGCCATTTTTCGTTTGGTATTGCTCAAGACAAAAAGTATTAAAACGTCTTTTTTTCCCCTATAACTACGTAATACTAAATTGACTTGAATTCAAAAACGGTCTTAATGTCATAATCTTATATATATATATATATATATATATATATATATATATATATATATATAAGCAAAAAATAATAATGCCAAAAATAACAAAATATTAATATAAAATATAAAATATAAAATAAAATAAAATAAAGTAAAAAGAGAGAGAAATAATAAATACCTTTTTGTTATTTCTCTCTCGTTTTACTTTATTTTATTTCATTTTATTTTATATTTTATATTTTATATTTTATATTAATATTTTTTTTTTACATTATTATTTTTTGATTTTGATTCTTAACGGTCCCAACCACGTGACTTTCCAAATTTAAATTTTAAATTTCTTTTCTTTTTTCTCCATTTCATTCTTTCCAAATATGATCTACGGTTAAGATCGGATTCTAACTCTGCCTGATGAGATCTCAGTTTATGATAGCTGTTGATCGATAACATCGACATGCCAGTGTCGCAGATTTTGTACGTGTCTGTGTAAATAAAAATAATCATATATATATACATATATATATATATATATATATATATATATATATATATATATATATATATATTATCGCCTATACACTTATTTTATTCGATTTTTGAAGAAACTGTTTGCACCTTGGAACTCATCATTAACCCTAAGATGCATCCTCATATTTTTTAAGAAGCCCCGATGGGTCAGTCAGTTGGTATGGCACATTTCGAAATAGCATTTTTACTACTAAACGCACACATCAAATTATATTAGCAAAGAGAATTCCTGTTGTGTTTCAGTTGAAATTAACGGCGAGGAAGCCCCTTGCTCCCAGCACTGACTTTCACTCCAAACCTGAAATAGATGACATACATCAAATCTGTTGCTATGGTCGTTGGTAAAAATGGTTGGATCATTCTACAACTCCAGAAAATACCTGACTACTGACACAATCCTCTACCTGCATAAGAGTCCGATACTTCCCAAGATGGAATACTGTGACCACATCGGAGTGTCACTCTTTCTTGCCTCGACAAAGTACAAAATCGACTTCACAATCTAGTGGGGGATGATCTCTTCTCTTCCCAACAACCTTTTTCTCACAGAAGAGATGTTGCTAGTCTCTCTCTACTCATTCGTTATTTTCATGGTAGGTGCTCGACTGAGCTCCAATCTCTTCTCTTCTCTTCATCCCCTTTCTCACAGAAGAGACGTTGCTTGTCCTTCTCTACGCTATCGTTATTTTCATGGTAAGTGCTCGACTGAACTCCAATCTCTTTATATAGATTATATATATAGGTTCCACTCGGAGCACTCTTTCTTGACTTGACAGAGTACAAAATCGACTTCACATTCTAGTGGGGGATGAGCTCTTCTCTTCCCTACAACCCCTTGCTCACTGAAGATACGTTGTTAATCTAATGTTATTTTCATAGTAGGTGCTCGACTGAGCTCCAATTTCTGTAAAACGTTCATAGCAAAACTCGTCTAACTACAACCAATGCAAGAAACTTTCCTTTCTTCCTTTGTGCACCAAAAACCAAATAAAACTTCCATGAACAGAGTTTCTTTCCAAGAATTTCCCATCTGTGGAAAACAATACCACGCAGCTGCTTCCCAGTTAGCTACAACATAGTCGTATTCAAGTCAAAAGGTCAACAAATACTTGTCGAGCGGTCCTCTTAAGTAATCAACTTTTATCCATACGACCTATCGTTCCAAATCCTCTCACAGTATTGTTCATAATCCAACCGACAATATCATTAACCTGTATCCTCGAGTGGCCATTGGCCTTGATAAGTTGGGACTCATCAGTATAAAAATATTTGGCCTTTGTGCAGTATAGTTAACAACAAAAAATGAGTAAAAATACAAATTTTAACTTTTACTTGGTAAGAAAGATTAATCTTCTATCGAGTTGCATAGTTTTTGAGTCTTGGAAATTAAAAAAAAATACAACTAATAACTGCCACCAATCGGTCGAAAATTACATTTTTGACCGATTGGTGGCAGTTAGTGGTTGTATATTTTTAAATTTTAGATTTTTCAGTTGTTAAAGAAAGGCAGCAATCTTAAATCCGTGTTTTAAAAGCCTCCGAGGCAACGATACAAAATCTAAAAAAAATAAACACTTAAAAAGTTCACAAACTGAAAAGCTATTCGAGTTAATAGAAGATTAAATTTTCTTGCGTTTGGTAAAAGTTATTTGCTATAAATTTGTTTTTTTCCACTCATTTTTGTTGTTAACAATACTGTAGAATCGTCCAAATTTTTTTAAAAAGAGAAACATCAGAGCGTGAAATATTCGCTGCTCTCGTCTAAATATGAAAAAAAAATGAAATATTGATCAAGATTAAATATAAAAATCGATGAAATCGATGAAATCGATGAAATCGATTGAAATCTTTTCTTTGTTTTTAAGACAATAGTGTCAGTTATTTTCCAACTTTTTATAATATCAAATATGTCTAAAAATATGCGAAAAAAGTTATTAGTCAATAATGAGTACTGACACTAAAAACTGGATTTCTAAAGATTTTTTGAACAATTAGTTTTAGAGATCGCCTAATAAAAAACACTGGAAAACAATGACAATTGCTTTTTTATTTGGGGGTATATAAACAAAATTTTTATTTTTATTTAAGCATATGTTTATATTTCTTTCAGAAGACGACTAAATTTAGTCAGAGTCACAAGAAAGCAAGGAAAAAAGAAGAAATTAAAAGAAAATACTTTTGGAAATTTTTTTGAGGTTATGGGTTAGGGTTAGGGTTAGTCTGACTTGTGTGAGGTTAGGGGTAGGGTTAGGGGTAGGGTTAGTCTGAATTGTGTGAGGTTAGGGTTAGGGTTAGTCTGACTTGTGTGAGGTTAGGGGTAGGGTTAGGGGTAGGGTTAGTCTGAATTGTGTGAGGTTAGGGTTAGGGTTAGGGTTAGTCTGACTTGTGTGAGGTTATAGAATTATGATACAAATCAGTTCGAGAGTGGCTTTGTTGCTGTCGAGCTGAGGTATGATTCTCTTCAGTCCTCGGAGGTCCACGCTCCCAGGCTTTACTTTCTCTCTGCGAAGGGGTTAGTTTATTGCCAATCGTCTGAGGCGTCCTTACTGGTAATACAGATGGAACTGCTCAGGAATCTTTTGTAGGCCAGAGTGCGCTTATCCTATTGCACTAGCTTCTCAAAAACCACGCCTGACCTTGACAAGGTGTTAAATAATATGTCCGTTCAGATAAAGTTGGGTATTGGTCAATTGTTGGTACTGACACCAAAACTAGATTTCTAAATTGCACCCATTTTCGAGCAATTAGTTTTAAGCCAGACAGTCATGTAAAGTCCGGAAAAATAGGGGCACTTACACCCTTTAATTCTCCTCTGGAGATAGTTCAGAAACAACTCTAAGTTGAGGAAATAGAGATCCATTAGTTGAATAAACTCTACTTCATAATCATTGTCTTCTTTTTTAAGAGCATCTGCACTAGAGTAAGTTGGCGGTTATACACTTTCTTTTTTAAAGATCAAATATATCTGTGCAAAGTTGGCTATTTGTCAACGGTTCGTACTGACACCAAAACTAAATTTCTAAATTGCACTGATTTTTTAGCAATTAGTTTTAAATATCGTATAATGGGATCCCTGTATTTCATAAAATTGTTGACAGTTGCCTGAAGACTTTCCAAGTCGCAGATATAGATCATCTCACGAGTATAAGATATACAAGTATAATATATATCTGCCACATGAAAAGTTTTCAGGCAACTGTTAACAATTTTATAAAATGCAGGGATCACATCGTATGCGAGACTAGTAACATACAACACACATGTCCGACTTGTACTCTTGTATGGCTGCGAAACGTGGTCAACGATGAAACGTCAGAACGACAGGATCCTGGATGGAGAAAATTGCTAGTCTCACTTTACAGGTTTCTATGAGATAGTACGCTGCACATCGACGTCTCAACTGGTACAACCACGTCACCCACCATCAGTCATCTGAAATGCTCCAAAGTGTGTCTTACATTGACGTCGTATAAAACCATGTTGTAGACTGCTTAAGACATGGAGGGGACCAGTTGATGAATACCTGAAACTGGTGGGCAGCACAAGCGAAATGGTAACAGAGAGGAAAAGTTGGAAGTCATTCACGAAACGTCTAACCTTATGCTTGAGGTTAGAAGACGAAAAATTAAAATAATATAATAATAATAATAATAATAATAATATATATATATATATATATATATATATTATTTTAACTTTTAACTATTGGAGTTTGTCCCTTATTGTTATAATCTTGGGCTATTTTTCTTGTATAATTGAACTAACATTATTTGAAGAAGATGCATCATTCCTTGTATAGCCGTGTCGAGTGGATCTTATTAGGGCTTCAAATACTGTTATTTTGAATAATTAGTTAGGGTTTACTTGTAGGGTGAAGTATCCTCATGTCAGGTTGGCCTGACAAACTTGAAGATTGTGTCTCGTAGGTAATTCAAACTCTCCATAAAGAAATATATATATAATGTAAAGTGAGAAAATAAAGATAAAGATTATATCAATAGTTAAAAATTAAAATAATATAATAATAATAATATATATATATATAATTTTAACTTTTAACTATTGGAGTTTGTCCCTTATTGTTATAATCTTGGGATATTTTTCTTGTATGCTTCTCCCTATAATAACTTTGTATTTGATGATATCTACTTGTGATGTTTTTTCGACCTCTGATTGTGGTATTGTTGGAATCGGTACTGATGAAGACACAACTTGGAATTAATAAAGGTCGTTCGTCTCAGAAACGATCGTACACCTAAACTGTTGTTGATGCTGAATTCTTGGAACGAATATAAGTAAACATGTCATAATTTTATTTATGTCTTAATTGAATTATAATAGCTCTGATTGACATATTTTTTTATAATTTGATCCTGGCGAGCAGCACAAGCGAAATGGCAACAGACAGGAAAAGTTGGAAGTCATTCACGAAACGTCTAACCTCAAGCATGAGACAAGACGAAAAATGAAAATAATAATAAGAAGAAAAAGCCCTAAAAAATCCCCGTTTTTTAAACATAGATTTCGGTTACATAATAATGAGAGCCGTGTTTGAATAGAAAAATTTGAGTGACACCTAAGGGTTAGAGGTGACCCTAGACGGAAGTCATAAAACCATGATATTTCCGGGAAAAATTTTTCACTCTTTTTTGTCTGGCGTATGAAAGTGACCCGCCCCTCTGATGTCTTCCGTGACTATTCTTCTGTTTTTTAAATAAACCTTTTAATAAATCAGCATCGGTGTCCGAGTGATTTTGTATCTACAGCCAAGCAAGAACCTGGGTTCACAACGACGACATGGGTGTATAATGGATTATACACGCATCACTAAGTGGAAATATAACATTTGAGCTGCAAGTGATTCGTCAGATGAGTCTGAAACGTTTATAAAAGGAGGATACAATGGAATGAGGCGTGTAACAAAAAGATTGTCCAACTGCAGCAGAAGCACCTCGAATGAACTTGAACTCAAAAGACATCCTCTCTCTCTCATCAGACTGTCCAATTTATCATCTCTCTAAATGTGAATCTTCCCGTGAAGCTCGGTCATCATCATCATCATCATCATCATCATCATCATCATCATCATCATCATCATCATCATCATCATCATCATGTCGATACTGGATCTATTGTTGTCATCAAGGTTACAGTCCATCAAGTCCAGAAGATATCTCACTCCTTACGCTATACTCTAATTGTACAAGAGCCAAATACGTCCTCAGATGGGGAGTACTGCTGCCACATCTGGGGAGGTGCCGCTCAGAGCATCCTTTCCTGCCATGACAGAGTACAAAACCGACTTCGAAATCGAGTGGGTCATGCTCTTTTCTCCTCCCTACTACCTCTACCTCACAGAAGAGACATTGCTAGTCTTTCTCTACTCTATCGTTATTTTAATGGCAGGTCCTCGACTGAACTTCAATCTATGGTCCCCCTCCCCCCTGTAAAACATTCACAACAAAAACCCGTCTAGCTACAACCACTGTCAATAGTTTCCCTTTCTCTCTCTCTCTCTACCTAAAAGTAAATGGAACTTCCTTGAACAAAGTTTATTTTCATAGAATTGCCCGTCTGTGGAAAACAATACCACAGGGCTGCTTCTTAGCTGACTATAACATGGTCGTTTTCAAGTCCAATGTAAACAAATGCTTAAATAATCAAATTCTGCCAAACTTCCACCATCATTACCAATCATCCAGGTGTTGTCTCACCGTCCACCTGACACTTTGAATCAAAGGCCTTGGCAAAGTCCAAAAGGACAATGTCAGTAATAACTCCGTCATCCATTATATTCATAACCCATTCTTCTATCGCAAGTAAATTTGTGAGGTATGAACGTTTTGGAATGAAACCATGTTGAGATGGTAGCAGTAGATTTAAGATGAACCATGATTCCTCGCTTAAGTAGAACTTCCATGGATTTTGAGACGATAGAGGTAAGGCTCACTGGTCTGTAATTCATTGTGTCCTCTTTGTCACCCTTTTTAAAGATAGGGCAGATTGTGGCCACCCGTTAATCATCAGGAACAACTCCGGTAGTCAATGAAAGGTTGAAAAGGGATGGTAGTTCAGACTTTGCCCCTTATTCAAATCCAAGGACCAAAGCTGCTTCTTGACCTCATCTTGAGTGATGGTGATCGGCCGCATTTGGTAATGCTATCATATGTAAAGGTTCTCTGCACTCATCATCTTTGAAAATATTTGCGAAAATATCGACAGAGTAAAATGCTTGTAGGTTTGAATGCTCGATTCTTCCTCTTTCGAAATTGTTCAATTTTTTAATTTCTTTGCACGTGAGTGTAAAAACGCTTCCGGTTACAACCAGCATCAAAAGCAAAATGTTGTCTACTTATGCTGGTTGTCCTTCCAACCTTCGTTCTTACTCGGTTCAGGGTCACCCAGTCCTTCCTTGGAAGATTCGTTCCATGTGGGAGATGTTCTTTGGGTTCTTGGATAGCTTCATTCAGAAATTTGCATAACTCTCTCACAGCCCAAGATTATTGGTAACACTGATAAATAAGACCTGACACAGGTGCCATTTTTCCCTTTGGATACAGAGTCAGGCCATACCTATCCAGGTAAGTCTTCCCCCCCTCCCTAATGCACATCTAATTTGAAGGTAATCGAGAAAGAGCTAGCCTCTTGGGCAGGGTACAAAAAATAGTCTCTAACTTAATAGATCCCACATTGTCTACCAAGTTCCAGCCCCTGTCTCATCACCGCAATGTTGCATCCCTGTGCTTGTTTTACAGGTACTTCCAAAGAATGTGCTCCGATGAACTTACTGCACTTGTAACCCCTCGTCATAAATAGCCCCAACAAACCCGACTAGCAACAAAATCCCACCTCTTCACTGTAGAGGTCCCCAGATGCCGGAAAACTTAATCCTCTAATAGTTTCTTTCCTCAGAATACTTGCCTTTAAAAATTCCCTCCCTGCTCCCTGTTTTTCTGACTGTATAAGCATGCAGAGATTTAAATGTAATGTGAACAAACATCTTGCTGCACAATTCCCCACTTAGGATGCCCCTATAAATCTGGCGCTTGTACCTTGTTTAGGGTGAATAAAGGTTAAAAAAATTCTAAGAAGTCTTGAAGTGACTCAGTTAAAAATGACTCAAGCAATTGCACATTAACACCTAAATGATAGAATTTGATGGTGAAAATCACATTCGTACAGCCATGGCCAACGTGCGACCCACATCTGGTGTGGAAAAGACATGCTAATCAATAAAGTTTCAAAAAAGTCCACATAGATGAATGGCGCAAAACACACATGTTCAGAAAGTTTGTGCTGGTTTTAGTAGTTCATGTTTCGACAAGTTAGAACATATCAAATTATTGATGACTGTTGTGACTGGGTTAAATTATAATAACCTTCAAATTATAATTGTCCTTCATCAATTATAATTTCAAAATGATGCAAGGGAGACAATTTCGATTCTTACTATCGTTTGTTGGAACTAATCTCCATTGATTCTTTTGTTGGTAAAGAAGAAAACAAAAACAAATACGGTGCGAGTCGTATCACTAAAGAACTCTTTTCTACATTTACGGTTAGAATATACTTCAAGCTATCTCTTCAAAAAGAAAGTGAACAATTATTTAACTTGTGCTAATTTTGAAGCCTTTTGAAACTGGAAAATTGTAAGACCCATTTTAGGCACTTGATGCTTTTCTATTTCCATAAAGGCAAAAGTTTAAAACTGGTGATTTGTGATGACGAACGTTCAGGCAAACCACCCTCTAAAGATGGCGACCAAATCACAACATTAATTGAGAATAACCTACATTACACAACACGATAACTAGCAGAAACGCTTAAAATATTGAAATAAGACACGAATATGAAGAATAAATTGAATAAAAATGCTTCTGTAAAGATCAACAATTTTGAATTTTCATTTCCATCAAAGTAAGACACATAATTTACGGACAACCTGATACTTTATTCATGCCTAGTAAATATCTTAGTTTGTTGACGTCTGTTTCTGGTGCTTGATAATTAACTCCTGGTAATGTTAGTTCCCACAGTTTTCTTTCTTTCCTTCCTGTCTTTTTTTAGGAGGTGGAACTCTCTTTTATATATTGCTAAGTCTGAAACTCTAAATATAAAACTTTGGTCCAATGAAAAAGCACCGCATTAATCATCGAATCCACCCGTAGAAATCAGGCACGCCCCTAGTTAACCTATCTATATATTAACTAGGGGTGTGTCCGACTGGGATCAGTATCTGTTCTGCCTGCAGTCGGAGACTGAGAGATCTTTCTTGACTGGGGCAATTTATATTTTAGCCTATTCTAGAGTGCTCCTTTTTGAGTAGCTGAATATCCCACACATAATATTACATTTTCACTTAATGACGCATGTATAAACTATTATATACCTGTATCGTCGTTGGGAACCCAGGTCCTATTTGTCTGCGGATATACCCACTCGGACGCCGATGTTTAGTTTTAATAAAGGATATTACAAAGAGAAGAACAGTCAGAGAAAACATCAGAAGAACGAGTTACTTTTGTATGGGTGAGGGAGATAGAGAGAAAGAGAGAGAGAGAAAGAGAGAGAGAAAGAGAGAAAGAAAGATAGAGAGAAAGACAGACATATAGATAGATGAATAACTCGTCTCGCTACACCCAGCCATGCTGTGTGCGCTGCCATCATTGGGGACAGCACCCTAGACACCTCTTTCCTGCTTGAAGTATCGCCAGACAAAGAGACAGAAAGTCTCTGTCCAAATAGTGGTATGACATTAGTACATACCGGTTAGGAGAGATGATATACAGAGCCTAGTATTCCCAAATGGTCACCCATCTGGTACTGACCAGGCTCAACGTTGCTTAACTTTGCTAACAAGAATCAGTATGTCAACGGGATTATGCCATATATACACTCGAGTTACCCTCCTATAAATCTAACCCCTATCGCAGTGTTATATTTTCACTTACTGATGCGTGTATCAAATGTTATAAACCTATGTCATTGTCATCATCGAACCAAAGTGCATGCTTGTCCTTAAATACAAAAGCACTCGGACGCCGATGTTGATTTATAAAAAAAATTATTTAAAAAGAGAAGAACAGTCACAGAAACATCAGAGCGACGGGTTAATTGTGTATGCGTAACAGAGAGAGAACGACAGAGATAGATAGACAGACAGATAGCTTGTCTCGCTACACCTAACTACATTGTTCGCCACCCCCTGCTCCTCATTGGGGACAGCGCCTTAAACACGTCTTTCCTGCTTGATGTATCGCCAGACAAAGAGACAGAAAGTCTCCACCCAGATGTCATGTAGTGTCACGACTTCCGTTCTGGGGTGACCTCTGATCTCTGACCTCTGACCTCAAACTTTTCCATTCAAACACGGCCCTCAAAAACCGACCTTGTGTCTAATTTTGCCCTCATGGGGAGGAAAATAAATATTGACTGCTAAAAGTAGATTAAACTGTTAAGGGCTATCTAAAATTCTAGAAAGTCCATGCACGCTCCCTTTCCCTCGTAGAACAGCATTTTTATAACTATGCGTGCAGATTATACGTATATTCATTCTTGTTTGCATAACCGTCACATCCGACTCTGCGTGTCTGCAAGAGAGAAAATGAACGAAGTCTTTGGTTAACTGAAAAGAACCATCTCTTGTGAATTAGCCTCCATTTCCGAAAAGGTCAACGGATAAAGCTATTTCTCACAAAGTGAATAAGCGTTACCAATAATTAATTCATGCGGAACCGTTCGGAAGAGAGATACTTGGCTGCCACACCGAGCAGAAAATGTCATCTTGAGGCTCCAACATTTACATTGCGTTTTGTAAACGTACTTTTCTAGCCTGGCGGTGAAATAAGTGCCTAAAAGGACAAGAAGAGCCCATTCAATCTGTGCCTTTAGTGATAAAAATACCATTTTAAACTAACACGTGACGTCATCATCATCATCATCATCATCATCATCATCATCATCATCATCATCATCATCATCATCATCAGTAACGTCCATTTTACTTGCTGGCATGCGTTGGACGGCTTTAAGAAATTGACTTCCAAACTAATCTATCTCTGACCAGGCCTTTATTTATCCCTCTTTCTCTCAAGTCAATCCTTCTATGACCATAACTGCCATCAATAACTGCCACAGCGCTTAGTCGTAACTATATTTATTATGTCTGGGTAAGTCCATTTATTCCCAAAATAGGTAGATCAACTTACACCATACCCCCCCCCCTTTTAAGCCTTACTCTGTATGGAGTCAATACCCTTTTTCAATGAAGTCGGTATTTTTTATTTTCCTTTTAGATGTTCGATTTGAAGAAACTATTTGCGGAACTGGTAATTCGAACATGTCAAACACGACATCCATCAATTCTTCTTCTGCAGTATTGTCCTCTACATCAGCGGGATATCTTTTCCTGATTTAGTTTAAATGTTTCTTGTGCGTACATTTGGGCCCTTTCACTATATAGAGCATATTCCCAATTCTTTTATCCACAATCCTGGTTTCCCCAAATTATTTTTTGTTCAAAACACTCAGAAAAACTTTTCTTTGATTTTAAAACGTCCTTTTTCGACATTTATTTTTCGTTCCAGTTTCTTATGAATCGGTAACAGTTTGTCGGAGATCGTCTTGATTTTTCTTGCGAACATAGCTTCCGCTGGTGACATGACAGATGGAACGTTATTATTCGTGGTTATTCTATACATGTGTAGAAAATCCTGTATGGCTTTCTTCATGGGAGTACCCCTCACTTTTTGAGTGCTTTTAAAAAGTATTGACAAATCGCTCTGCTTGACCATTGCTACTCGCATGATACGGCACGATTGTGAAGTGTTCCACTAAAAACGACTGACAAAACATTTTGAATTCACTGGACGTGAATTGAGTACCGTTATCCAATACTACATTATTCACGACTCGGAAACGTGCGAATAATGCACACAGAAACCCAATTGTTGTTTCTGTCATTGTTTTTTCACACTTAAGTATCTCTGACCATTTAGTAAAGCTATCCACTACAACCAGATAATAGAACCAGCAAAGTCAATATGGATTCTCAACCACGGTCCGTCCGTTTTAGGTCAGGGTTTGAATTTTATGGGAGATGTTTATGCTGTTAACGCACAATCTTTACATAATTTAACTGTATTCTCAATATCCCGATCCATGTTCGTCCAGTAGACGTAACTTCGCATAAGACTCTTCATTCGTGATATTCCTGGATGCCAGCATGAAACTCTCTTAGAATACGTTTTCGCAATGACTATCCGATCATTGAACATTACAACATCATCGCAGAATATGCTTCCGGAATTTTTTGTTTTTTTTCTATTCTGCGCATTTCTATATTTTTTCATAAAATCATCGTTCATTGCATTTGTCTTTTTTCTCCGAGTTGGTCAGTCACAATTAAGTTTGAAATAGAATTTTCATTGGTCTGTCACAATTAAGTTTGAAATAGAATATTCGTTGGTCTGTCACAATTAAGCTTAAAATAGTATTTTTGTTGGTCTGTCACAATTAAGTTTGAAATAGAATTTTCGTTGGTCTGTCACAATTAAGTTTAAAATAGAATATTCGTTGGTCTGTCACAATTAAGCTTAAAATAGTATTTTTGTTGGTCTGTCACAATTAAGTTTGAAATAGAATTTTCGTTGGTCTGTCACAATTAAATTTAAAATAGCATTCTTGTTGGTCTGTCACAATTAAGTTTGAAATAGAATTTTCGTTGGTCTGTCACAATTAAGTTTAAAATAGAATATTCGTTGGTCTGTCACAATTAAGCTTAAAATAGTATTCTTGTTGGTCTGTCACAATTAAGTTTGAAATAGAATTTTCGTTGGTCTGTCACAATTAAGTTTGAGATAGCATTTTCGTTGGTCTGTCACGCTTAAGTGTGAAATAGCATTTCCATTGCAAAACGTGCAGATTGAATGGACGTATCTCCGTCAGTTAGTCTGTCATATCTAAAGCTTGAAACAACATTTATATCGGTTTGTCATTATTAAGCTTGAAAAGGCATTTATATTGATCTACCATACTTAAGTTTGAAATAGCATTTTCGTTGGTCTGTCAGGCTTAACTTCGAAATAGATTTTCTCACCTTACACGATTAAGTTTAAAATAGCATTTTCATTAGTCTGTCACTATTAACCTTGAAATAACATTTATATTGGTCTGTCATACTTAAGTTTCAAAGAGAATTTTCGTTGGTGTAAAAAGCAAGTATATTCGGTTCTCATACTTAAGTTTCAATCGGATTTTGGTTGGTTTGTCATGTTTAAGTTTTAATAGCATTTTAATTGGTTCGTCATGTTTAAGTTTTAATAGCATTTTAATTGGTTTGTCATGTTTAAGTTTTAATATCATTTTAATTGGTTTGTCATGTTTTAGTTTTAATAGCATTTTAATTGGTTTGTTATGTTTTAGTTTTAATAGCATTTTAATTGGTTTGTTATGTTTAAGTTTTAATAGCATTTTAATTGGTTTGTCATGTTTTAGTTTTAATAGCATTTTAATTGGTTTGTTATGTTTAAGTTTTAATAGCATTTTAATTGGTTTGTCATGTTAAAGTTTTAATAGCATTTTTATTGGTTTGTCATGTTTAAGTTTAATATCATTTTAATTGGTTTGTCATGTTAAAGTTTTAATAGCATTTTAATTGGTTTGTCATGTTTAAGTTTTAATAGCATTTTAATTGGTTTGTCATGTTTAAGTTTTAATATCATTTTAATTGGTTTGTCATGTTTTAGTTTTAATAGCATTTTTATTGGTTTGTCATGTTTAAGTTTAATATCATTTTAATTGGTTTGTCATGTTAAAGTTTTAATAGCATTTTAATTGGTTTGTCATGTTTAAGTTTTAATAGCATTTTAATTGGTTTGTCATGTTTAAGTTTTAATATCATTTTAATTGGTTTGTCATGTTTTAGTTTTAATATCATTTTAATTGGTTTGTCATGTTAAAGTTTTAATAGCATTTTAATTGGTTTGTCATGTTTAAGTTTTAATAGCATTTTAATTGGTTTGTCATGTTTAAGTTTTAATAGCATTTTAATTGGTTTGTCATGTTTAAGTTTTAATATCATTTTTATTGATTTGTCATGTTAAAGTTTTAATAGCATTTTAATTGGTTTGTCATGTTTTAGTTTTAATAGCATTTTAATTTGTTTGTCATGTTAAAGTTTTAATAGCATTTTAATTGGTTTGTCATGTTAAAGTTTTAATAGCATTTTAATTGGTTTGTCATGTTTAAGTTTTAATATCATTTTAATGAGTTTGTCATGTTAAAGTTTTAATAGCATTTTAATTGATTTGTCATGTTTTAGTATTAATAGCATTTTAATTGGTTTGTCATGTTAAAGTTTTAATAGCATTTAAATTGGTTCGTCATGTTTAAGTTTTAATAGCATTTTAATTGGTTTGTCATGTTTAAGTTTTAATATCATTTTAATTGGTTTGTCATGTTTAAGTTTTAATAGCATTTTAATTGGTTTGTCATGTTTAAGTTTTAATAGCATTTTAATTGGTTTGTCATGTTTAAGTTTTAATAGCATTTTAATTGGTGTG
This sequence comes from Sepiola atlantica, assembly GCA_963556195.1. Lineage (NCBI taxonomy): Eukaryota > Metazoa > Mollusca > Cephalopoda > Sepiida > Sepiolidae > Sepiola > Sepiola atlantica. The sequence continues at coordinate 28,693,740 of OY744554.1, read as the reverse complement.
TCATGTTAAAGTTTTAATAGCATTTTAATTGGTTTGTCATGTTTAAGTTTTAATAGCATTTTAATTGGTTTGTCATGTTTAAGTTTTGATATTATTTTAATTGGTTTGTCATGGTTAAGTTTTAATAGCATTTTAATTGGTTTGTCATGTTTAAGCTTGAAATAAGATTTTGACTTCTAAATGCACAAATTTAAGTGCCACATCTTATTTCCAATAAACGCATGCACCTCCGTAAGAATCGATACTCGATTGAATGAATAACATCCGTTGTTGTTGTTTACTTCCGAAAACATTGGTGCCAAATTGACACTCAGTGGAATTCTTGTGTTTGGAAAGTGTGGCGTTCTTCTAAACATTCAATAATGGTAAAGGCACTTGGGTAATATAGCAATGGAGAAGAACAGATAAGAATGGCGACGAATAAAGCGGAGAGAATAAGAGAAAGAAAGAGAGAGAGAGAGAGGGGAAAAGAGAAAGAGTAAGAGAATAGGAGAGCGAGTGAAATAGTGAGAGAAAGAATGAGAGATAGAATGAGAGAGAGGGAGAGAGAGAGAAAAACGAATCAAAGAGAGAGTGAGAAAGGAAGAGGGGGAGAAAGGAGAGAAAGTGAGAGAGAATGAGAGAGAGAAAGTGAGAGAGAATGAGAGAGAGAAAGAGAGTGAAAAAAAGAGAGAAAGTGAGAAAGAGAGAAAGGGAGAATGAATGCTATAAAGAGAAAGAGAAAGACAGAAAAATAAAAAGAAAGAGAGTGAGAAAGATAGATAGATAGATAGAACAGAGAGAGAGAGAGAGAGAGAGAGAATATGAGAAAGAGAGATAGATAGATAGATAGAACAGAGAGAGAGAGAGGGAGAGAGAGAGAGAGAGAGAGAGAGAGGGAGAGAGAGAGAGCGAATATGAGAAAGAGAGAGAGTCTTTATAACAATGTTAATAAATTATGAGAATTACAGTCGGGACATGGAGTATATATGTATAATTCGTTGCGTTTATCTCTGATCACATGATGACTCCGTATTTATTCGATCCAATGGTGCTCAATACTAAAATAGTCATTAGTAGAGCTGTTATATATTTGTGGATTGTTTAGCTTACATCGACACGTCGAAATTTCTGTTTATGCGGCCTCATCAGAGCTAATCTATCATTGACCTTTTTAATAATAAATTAGCTCGGGGAAGGGGGAGTTGCACCGACAGAAACCAGAGTTGTCTATGTAAGTCAAACACACACACACGCACACGCACACACACACACACACACACACACTTACATATATATATATCCTTTCATATATATGTACATATACTTTATATATATATATATATATATATATATATATATATATATATATATATATATATATATATATAAGTGAAGACGTTTTTCCCCTGTATCGTTGACGAGAGTAAGAATATAGCCACATGCATCATATACTACTAAACTCACAGCTCTATTCAGCTTATTCACTCGATTGCGTTTCAAGAAATTTATGACTATTTTTACCATCTAACAATAAATGTTACTTTTAGACCGCCATAACAGACTCTAACAAAAACATACTCCATACAGATTTTTTTTGAAAACAGTTTTCTCTCTAACATTTTCTTCTTCCCACCCTTAGCGCCGGTTAATAAATTACATCGGATAATTTATACAATGATCACCGTAATTGTTTCATTTCATTCTTCTAATAATTTCATACATAATATACCAGATTCATAAATCAAATAATAATCCCTCGCTCATATTTCTTTTCTAATTCCAAAATATCGGATTACATAAAATTATTTACGAATCAAATAAACGAACGAATTCAGTTCTACAGTATATTGATTCAAAATGGCGTCACGTACCTATCAATCTCATTGGGTAAATCCATTTCAGTTACGAATCTTCCATTGTTGCACCTATAATTTCTTCTTCACCTTATATATTTTGCCATAAACACATAGGCATTTAGATACATAACACTTTGAAGGCTTCTAACATAATTTAAAACAAAAACACAGCGTAAAACGAACTAAGGTTTTCGGTTAAAAACATCCAATTGCTCATAGATATCTTATGGAGGCCCATACTATCTTTTTTTACACGACGTTGTCAGTAATAATTCACACACAACACAGGTAAACTTTTCCGAGTTTTGACCGTCCATACTTATCGAACATTACTCAAACAATCGCAAAACCTCAGAATTTATTTTTTTCCAGAAAATATTATTATTACTTTTTTTTCCTATGCTTCTTTTCCTTTACAATTATCGAAAACAACGCTATTTTGCAGAATTGTATTTCTACGTGATACGTCTTCCACTGAACATATAGTTTCTTTTCTTTTCTTTTCATTTAAACTTTTACCATTTATAAACATCCGCTCTTTACGTTTGTGACCCCCACTCTCTCTCTCTCTTTATTTGTTTATTTACTTATTACAATAAAAAACGGTTAATTTAATTCGGTTTATTTTTATTTATTAATTTTTAATTTTCAAAATATACTTAACCTTAAATTGACTGATCTGTTACTTAATCTCTTCTCTTCTCAATCATTGAAGGAGAAATCTTTCTAGACTGCGGCAATTTCTTTGTCTACATAAGTAAATGTCAGTTTTACAATTCATTTCTTTATGTTTTGTTTTTTAAAATTTTTACTAAGTGTTATGATACTATACTTATTATTTTCACTCAATGGTCAGTGAAGAAGAAATCCTTCTCGACTGTGGCAATTAAAAAAATTTTTATTACTTTTCCTCTATTTAACTATTTGTCGATTTTACAATGAATTTCTTTTTTATTTCTTTTTATTTTTTACTAAGTGTTATGATACTATACTTACTCTTTTCTCTCCTCTGACAGTGAAGAAGAAATCCTTCTAGACTGTGGCAAGTTTTTTTTATAGAAGATGGATTTGGGACCACCTCAACTTCTATATCTCTTTATTTACTTACTACAATAAACATAAAGTTTAATTTACTTAATCCTTTTGGCCAAGATCAAAGTGTAGTATCTGTTCCGATGGATACTGCACGCTGTCCTGTGTAGTTCTAGGAGGTCCACCCTCCAAGGCTTAGCCTCCCCTCTTTGGGGTGGAGTAAGTTTAATGCTTACTGCCTGAGGTGCCCCTACTGGGGAATGCCGACGGGGCTGCCCAGGCAATTTTTAAATGGCCAGAGTGCTCACCTCTCGAGTGCTGGCTTATCTAATCCCACTTTCCCGACCTTGTGTCACATCTTACCTTGTGGGAGGTAGATAAATGAATTCTCGATTGGTGAAAGAGAAATCTTTCTAGATTGCGGCAATTTTAATTTTTTTTATTACTTTTCGTCTATTTAACTATTTGCCAATTTTACAATTCCTTTCTACTTTTTGGGGGTTTATTTTTATTTTTTGATAAGTGTTATGATACTATACTTATTCTTATTCTTCTTTGTCAGTAAACAAGAAATCACTCTAGACTGCTGCAATTCTTATTTTTTCCACACAGTTGATGAATTTTCAACACATTAAAAAACACCATTGTTTTTTTAATTTTGGTACATTCAATCTCCAACCAAAACGGGCACTCATGATTGGGATAAAAATTGCCTCCAGCCGAAAAATTTTCGCTTCACTGACCTTGGTAAGCTTCATTCATATTTTTGGATCACATTTATTTTTTATTTTTTTTTGGGGGGGGGGGGGAGTGGTTTTTGCTTTTACTTACAATCGTAAGAGGGTGACAGTCACACAAAACATAAAGAAATCTATTTTGTTTGATTCAAAACATGGATAAATCCCAAAGTACTTTTTTCAACTTCCTTTTTACGAATTTATACTTATATATTTCTCCCTCACAACACCGGGACACGGATCCTGCTAGTATATATATAAACAAGTAAAAAGATGAGAATAAAAATTATGCAAAATACAATATCTATTAAGTTATCAGTTGTTCAAAACAAGTAGTTTTACATTCTTTGAAAAGCCATGGCTTAAGGAAGGAATAATAAAATGTCTTTTATTTAAACCCCTTGTTTTGAACAACTAATGACTTAATAGATATCGTATTTTATACAATTTGTATTCTCATCTTTTACTTGTTTATAAACATAACAGCTCTATCTCGTATATTGACCATCAATCTTTCATGATAGGTTTTGCCTTAAAGGTATATATCATATCTTTATTCTAATATTCTTTATATATATATATATATATATATATATATATATATATATATATATATATATATATATATATATATTAACATAGTTCACACATCTGCCAGTATCCTATATTTCTACAAAGCCACCATTTGCCCATGCATGTAGTATTGTTGTCACATCTGTGCTGGTGCACCATCCACTTGTCTCTCCCTCTAATCTAATAGGTCCCTCAACAATAGGTACAATATATAATTTGCAGTGAATAAGTATAGTGGCTACTGTCTATGTGGATGTTGTATTTGAGAGAGTAAGTGATTTAGGAATAAATATAGTAATTAATATATGTTGATGAAATTATGCGAAAGTTTCTGCAAACATGCTTGAGTGAATACGAGTATTGCAGTGGGTATTTTAGTAGTGTATGAGGCATGTGGTTATTTTCTTACCCTCGTTGAAGGTATAGGGGAAAAAGAGTCCACTTTATATATATATATATATATATATATATAAAATATAATATATATAAAATATAATATATAATATAATATATAATATATCATATCATATAATATATATGATGGACTCTCCCGTCGATTTCGACGTATGAGTGCCCCACCAGGGGCTGCCCGCGCGTGAATTTGTAATTGCAAGGGTTGCGCAATCCCCAACAACCACTCTCCTGAGTCGGTATTGCTTGATTCCAATGGCAAGTAGTAATACAAGACGACTGGAAACAATGCCGAAATAAGCAGAGAGCACATACAGCACCGGGTATTCCCAAATGGTCACCCATTTAGTACTGGCTAGGCTCGATGCCGCTTAACTTCGGTGATCTAACGGGAACCGGTGTGTCAACATGATTGTGCCGTATATTTTTTCAACTAAATATATATATATATATATATATATATATATAATATAATATACGATATATCATATAATATATATATATATATATATATATATATATATATATATATATATATTTAGTTGAAAAAAACAAACAAACAATAAAGTGTTCGATCGTACGTTCCATAGGTGATGATATAAAGTATTTTATTTTAAAAAATTATACAATTTCTTTGTCTACATAAGTAAATGTCAGTTTTACAATTCATTTCTTTATGTTTTTTTTTTTTAATTTTTACAAAGTGTTATGATACTATACTTATTATTTTCACTCCATGGTCAGTGAAGAAGAAATCCTTCTCGACTGTGGCAATTTAAATTTTTTATTACTTTTCCTCTATTTAACTATTTGTCGATTTTACTGTATCTGTTTGGTGTACCGGGTTTCATTGACTTGTCGCTTCTGGTGTAGAAACCATCTTATATTGTAAGGCCGAATCTTCAGCACTGTTCATTAGGCGAAGACTTTGAGAAAAATAGGAGAAGAAACCACAGTTCAGGCAAGCGGTGTCCACTTTTTGTATTTCCCATTATAGATAATCCGCATTCGTAAGGATCTGTCTCTTGTTATTGTTTGGGGAGATTTTTAAAATTTAAAAAAAAATTGAAATTTTATTTAAAAGGCATTTTTTATTAGTGTTTATTGTTTGTTTAGGTACGTTTGTTTAGAAGGGATTTTTATATGCATTGTTTTTCTTTCTCTCACGATTTCCGATATTTGTGGACTAGCTTGGTTGCATATTGTCAAAAACCGGTGTATAATGACAATAGGAGCCTTTCGAAATATCAATCTGAGCTAAAAGTTTGATTTGGGGAATAGATCAAACCGTTATCCTTATGTTTATCTAGCTGGTTTATATAATTATTATGACAAGATCCTGTCTGCTCACCCTTTTGCTAGCATTCATGTTTGTGGTGACTTTAAGATTCACAAGAAGGAAGGTTTTGTCACGGTTTTTCCCTTGTTTATGACCTAACACAGATTGTTGACAAACCTACTCGCGTACCTGATGCTGAAGGACACTTTGCAAGTGTTACACCGGCCGTTCTTACACAGGAGAAACTGCACCGGTTGTCACTATAAATAGTACGAGAGACACAGAGAAGACAAAGAACAGTCTTGTAACTGTCTAGCCAAGTGCTAGTCACTTTCTTACTTTGTTAATACACTTGTTAAACCAACCCTCGACTTGACTTCCTTTATTTATTATTTACTGTTGGACAACTTCACAACAGCAAGTCTTCTTGATCTTTTATGACAAATTTCCTGAACTGTGCTCATCCACTGTTCTGTCTCTGCTGGGATCTTCCGATCACTCACTTGTCTCGATCAAAACAAAGTGCAACAAGACCTCTGGTGTCCCTCGCCATCGCACAGTGTATCGATACTCAAGGGCTGACTGGGACAACCTCAGATCTTTCTTCTGCATTCCATGTTCGAAAAGAATGTGTCCTGTATAGCATCCGATTTAGCTGATTGGTTATTGAGAGCTTTATACTCTCCAAGAAATTCCAACAGGAACCAAACTGTCAGCCGTGGTACCCACCAGGTTGTGCCGCCGCCATTGTTCACAGAAACCACTATTTCAATTTCTTTCAAGGAAATAGATGTTCCAACAACAAAAGCCGCATTTAGGGCTGCAAGCAACCACTGCAAAAGGATTATTAAAAACGTGAAAGAGTCCTATGCCCAATCCGTTAAATCTATAGTGACTGAGCAGAGGTTTGATTCCCACGAGTTTTGGCAAATAACAAAGTCTTGAACAGATGCGTGACCTCTATTCCATTATCAATGGACCAGAGGTGATTTCCTCAGCATCCGATAAAACCAACCGTTTTGCTAAGAACTTTGCATCAAATTCCACCCTTTGTGATCGGGGTCGCCTACCACCTGTATTTCTCCTTATGACTGAAAACACTCTGAGCCATAGCCATAAATTTGTCCGTAATGTTGCCAAACTTATTTGGAATACTACGTGCTGTATGTGCTCTCCGCTTATCCGGCAATGCCGCCAGTCAAACTAGACTTCTCCTTGCCATTGAAATCCGGCAATGCCGACTCAGGAGAGGAATGGTTGAGGATTGCGCAACCTGACCTTACACGCAGGTCATCTTTCATGAGGTAACCATTGTCTTTCGAGACTGAAAAGAGGCCATCGTATATAAATATATATATATATATTGTGTGTATTTAGGCAGCATATTTTCATTTAGGCAAACATTATTAAATAACACGGAGTGGTTTTGTTTGATGCGACTTTTTTTTATTTTTTCAATTTTCCGAATTGTCCATCTAATGTTTCGGTCAAATTGATGTAAATATGATCCATGGGTTTCTTGTTCCATTCTTTTTTCTTTTTTGCAAGTACTTTCGATTTGAATCGTCAAATCATCTTCAGGCGGTATTAGTTTTAGTGTCTTTACAAATTATGACTTTACTGTTGTGCATATATATATACAGGGTGGGCCAAAATAAGGGTCCTGTCTTTA
>OY744554.1:28531198-28681198 GCA_963556195.1 Sepiola atlantica | reverse complement strand
AACAGACAAACAAACAACTGGCCTTTATATAATAGACTAGCCAAAATAGACTCCCTAACGGTCGTCTATTTTTGCTAGGCTGCCGCGTTCTTGGGTGGTTAGACAAAAGAAATGAAAAAAATTTGTCTCCGAATACTTTTTTTTGTTTAAAAAGGAAAAAAAAAAGTTTTTTTTTTTGTTTTTTTATTAGGCGGAAAAAAATTTTTTTTTTTTTTTGGCGGGAATTTTTTTTTTTCGCGCCATAAAAAAAAAAAAAAAAAAAATTGGGGGGAGGGGACTTTCTCCCCTCCCCCTCAAACAATCGAGAGCGAACGCAGACCCCAATGTATTTCCAATGCACAGTTATACGATCATTCATTTGTTACTGGAAAAAGTTGAAAAAAAACCGGATTCTTTATCATTTTAAATTAAGACGTTTATTTCAATTGTCGTTGTGGAGCAGATGATAGCGCGTTCGGCAGTTATCGTCAAGGTTGCGAGTTCGAATCGTAGTCTCGGCGCTTAAATTATTTATTGTTTATTTATTTATTACGTTTACAAAAATTCTCGACGACGGACAGACAGATATCCTGACATCCTGACATCGTGACAGAGAACCTGCTCGTTATATTATAAGTGGATAACACATTCCTCAACTAATAAAACAACAATTTTTAAGCAAAATTTGACTTCATTCATCAACATAGTCTCTGTATAGAGTGATACACTGATTCCAATGCTTCTCTAACAATTCAATGACTTTTTTTGTAGAACGATTGACCTTGGTCTCAAAATATATCTCAGTTTCTAGAAATCACTTCTTCATTGGAACCAAATCTCTTTCCCTGGAGCATCCTTTTGAGGTCTGAAAACAGCCAGTAGTCGCTGGGGGCTAGATATAGAGAACAAAGTTGGTGCAGATGCAACCCGAAGTGCGATTCATGTACTTTTGCCATCATGATCATCGACTTGTGACACGGTGCATTGTCTGAGTGAAAGAGCATTTTTTTTTATTCTTCATTTGTGGACGTTTTTTTTTCTGGCGACTTCTTCCTTTAAACACACCAATTATGCTAAATAATATTCGCTTTTGATGGTTCTTCCTTTCTCAAGGTAATCGATAAACAAACAACCTTACACATCCTAAAATACGGAGGCCAAAACCTTGCTTGCTGATGTTTGCATCTTTGTTCACTTTGGATAGTTGTCATCTGCTGTTGTTCACTTTGACTTTGGAATAAAGTGACTGATCCATATTTCATCCATTGTCACATACTGATGCAAAAACTCTTTTTTGTTGTGTTGAAACAGTTGCAAACAACATTGTGAATCGTCAATGTGTTGTTGTTTTTGATCGACTGTGGGCAAACGCGGCACCCACTTTGAACACAGCTTTCTTATTGACAAATGTTTATACAAAATGCTAAATTCATTGCTTTCTGATGTCTTTAACTTCTCTGCTATCTCACACAACTTCAATTTATGATCGACAAAAACGAGTTTCTGGATTCTTTTTATGTTTTCTTGAACACCTGCCGAATGTAGGCCACCTGAACGTTCAGCATCAGTTGTGTCTGTTCGACCGCGTTTATAGGCAGCATATCACACCGGAACCGTTGTTTCTGACAGAGCAGAGTCTGAATACCACTTATCAAGCCATTGCTTTGCTTGAACAGTATTTTTTCCATCAGAAAGCAATGCTTTATCAACACACGAAATTTTTAGATTTTTCCATAATTTTGAAAATTTGCAAGAATAGCTTCACTTAAATAATTGTAATTTGTAAACTAATCATCCAATTGGAATCAAATTTTGACACGTGCCACTTAAAGGTTAATACTTTATAAAAATCATATGGATTTTTTTTATTAGTGGCGCCATCTATATATATGGCTTGGGATTTTTGTATGATGTGTTAGGATTTAAAGGTTTGTACGACATAGAGTTCAGTCTAGAATATTTCATTTAAAATTAATTGAGCAAATGCCAGGCTTCTGCTGATTGTGTGAGTATAAACAGTCTATCTTGTGTGTATTTTTCTCCCACAAGTTGTTGCAAGCAGTGTTTATTTGACGCGTGGTATGGTTTGGTAGTTTTGTTTTACGGCATATCAACCCTTTTTGGGTTATTTAATGCCGAATCTGGTCATTATAGTAAAAGTTTTTATGCTTCAAGTTCTTTATATCTTCAAATGTTTAATCATCGTTTTTGGTTTGGTAGTTTTGTTTTACGGCATATCAACCCTTTTTGGGTTATTTAATGCCGAATCTGGTCATTATAGTAAAAGTTTTTATGCTTCAAGTTCTTTATATCTTCAAATGTTTAATCATCGTTTTTGGTTTGGTAGTTTTGTTTTACGGCATATCAACCCTTTTTGGGTTATTTAATGCCGAATCTGGTCATTATAGTAAAAGATTTATGCTTCAAGTTCTAAAAATAAAATAAAAAAGGGGAGGGAGAAAGGGAGAGGGGCTGTTGTTTTTGTTTTTGGTTTTGTAGAACATAATTAAGTTTTACAAAAAAAAAAAAAAAGAAGAAAAACAAAAAACGTCAATGTAGGTGAATTTCGTCTCAGGGAGCCACAGGGCAGCCTGATCTGGTATCACCAGTTATTTGACGCAAGGGGTGTGTGCATTGTTCAAACTGCTAAACGTTGTTGTATGTTATTGTGGTGATGAGTTACTGAAAACTGAACTAAAGACAATTTATGTCGATTTCTTTTATAGTGTGAGAAAAGGCTCCCAGCGGTTTGGCACTAAATGTTTGATGGATTCTTTTTATGTTTTTCTGGAAATACTTTTAGCTCTTCTCATTGGTTGAAAAATATATACATTTTAAAAATTTATTCTTATTTGAATTAGGAGCCGATTTTGTACAAAATATGAAACTTCTTCTTTTAAAATTTTTTTTCTAACATAGTTCACCCCAAACAAGGCAGGCCGCCACTGTAGACGTAAGGGGCTACTGAGAAAAAGAAAAGGGAGAAGGTTGGGAGGGGGGTCAACCTAAATTGGGATCTGCGCAGCGAGATGTCTGTTTACATTAGTTTTAAATTTCTGCATGTCAGTACTGTCGGGGAAACAGGGGGCAGGGAGGGAGTTCCAGAGGCCAGCAGCACGAGGAAAGAAGCTATTTGAGTAGAAAGCACTCCGGCATCTGGGGACCTCCACAGTGAATGGATGGGATTTAGTTGATTGTCGAGTCGGTCTAGTGAATTTACGTCGAGGGGCCACCAGAGTAGCCAATTCATCGGAGCATAATCCATTATCCTGTTACATTTTTATGAGTTATGTTTTAGTTCCGTTTTTGTCTATCTCTTTTGTTTAAGTGTAAGAACGATCAAAAAACGATCAAAAAACGATCAAAAACGATCAAAAAACGATCAAAAAACGATCAAAAAACGATCAAAAAACGAGCAAAAAACGATCAAAAAACGATCAAAAAACGATCAAAAACTAGCAAAAAACGATCAAAAAACGATCAAAAAACGAGCAAAAACTAGCAAAAAACGATCAAAAAACGATCAAAAAACGAGCAAAAAAACGAGCAAAAAACGAGCAAAAAACGAGCAAAAAACGGATAATTCTTATACATTTTTACACAGACACAAAATTACTGGTATCATTTGGACTATTCAGACTACTGTTCTCATCTTGGATGTTATTCTCACAACGTTTTGGTCGATGTAACCTCTGACCTTTATTTAATCAACGGGGGTAGACTGCTCTCGTTCTCTCAACCATGAGTGAGTAGAAGTCTTAAGTAATTCATAATTATATTCTTAGTATTGCCTGCACTGAGGATTGAACCTTCCACCTTCAGAAGACTGTCAATTGGAAATGATTATTACTTAGCCTATATCCGTGGGCTCCACGTGCCTATGCTATGCGGACAATTCTAGTATGAATTGGGAGGAGGGGGAGGGGGGTTAAACCGGTTCTTGTTTTTAGATGTGTAGTGTTACTATTCACAGTTCTGGAAGCTAACACCATCAGATCTACAGAAATGAAAGAGAAGATTGTAAAAAAAAATACCTGAGAAGAACAAAGAAACTCTTAGAAACGGAATTATATAGCAGAAACCTAATAAAAGAAATAAACACCTGGGCAGTATCACTAATAAGATACTCTGGATCATTGATAGGCTGAACTCAGGCACCTTGACCAAAAGACTAGAAAATTAATGACCATGCACAACGCACTACATACAAGAGACGATACAGACAGACTTTATGTAAAAAAAAAACGAAGGGAGAAGAGGACTGGTAAGTATAGAAGATTGTGTGAAAGACAAAAAAAAAAAAGAGCTGGAGAAATACATAACCCAGAACACAGAAAAGCTGATCACCGCAGCAAGAGACACCGTACCAATGAACAACTCAGGAAGCAGCGAAATCAGAAACAAAAAGACAAGGAAAAACAATTACATGGACGTTTCATAAGAATGACAAGAGAAAAGACCCAGCAACATTCCTGGGCATGGCTAAGAAAAGGACACTTAAACAGAGAAATGGAATCTCTACTGACAGCTGCACAGAACAATGCGATTAGGATAAACTACATTAAAGCTAAAATAGATAAGACCCAGGAAAACACTAAATGCAGATTGTCTGGACAAAGAGACGAAACAGTAAATCACATCATAAGTGAATGCAGCAAACTAGCTCTAAAAGAATACAAGAACAAACGCGTGGGGAAAGCAGTAGACCGGGAATATGCAAACGACTGCATTTCGAACACGCGAACAAATAAATCAGAGACACTATTGGAAAGCGAAAATCACAAAACCCTCTGGGACATACGAGCAAGGATTTCATGATAGTCAACAAGAAGGAAAATTCCTGCCAAATCGTAAATTTTGCCATTCCAGCAGCCCACAAACTGAAGATCAAGGAAACAGAAAAATAAAGCAAATACATGGAACTTGCCAGAGAATTGAAAGGGATATGGAGCATGAAGTTAATATAATACCAATAATCGTAGGAGCACTAGGAACAGTCCCCAAAAAACTGGAAAAAAGACTGGGAGAAATTGGAAGTTACAATAGGAAGAAAATAAAACATAGGAAGAACACTACCACATGAACCCAAGGAACAGAAACTACAAGGAATTTAATGAATTGCCCCCCCCCCCCCCTAAAAAGTGATGGCACTAGCCCCGGCTGATACCACACAGAATAGTCATGAAGTGTTAAGGAGGATGGGAAGACCGAGGAGGGAGAGAGCACTAACCAGACCTCCACTGTAAGAGTGCGGAGCAAACTGGGGCCTTGAGGAGGCTTATTGCTACCCAAATTCCAAAGGACACTAATGGTCGTTAAAAGCGAGATAGCAATGGTAAACGGTTGTTGCATTACTGCAAAGTCATTTGCAATGGTTATCAAAAAGGAGTGGAGAGTACTGGAAATCTGGGGAGACTTGTTGTCACTCAGACTCCAGGGAACATCATCGGTTATTATTATCTGTGAGCAATCACCGTCGATGACTTATAGTGAGTACTACTACTACTACTACTACTACTACTACCACTACTAATCATCATCGTCGTCATCATCATCATCATCATCATCATCATCTTCTTCTTCTTCTTCTTCTTCTTCTTCTTCTTCTCCTTCTTCTTCTTCTTTGAAATAATAAATGTTTGTCATTGTCATATAAATATCCTTTAAATAAATAAAACGAATATCTTTATTTATTTATTAAAAATTGTGACAATTCTATTCTTTTTAAAACAATAAATATTTTCTTCTTCTTACCGTAAAAATAATTGTCAGTTAAATATTGATCAAATTGTCAGTTAAATATTGTTCAAATTGTCAGTTAAAATATTGTTCAAATTGTCAGTTAAAATATTGTTCAAGTTGTCAGTTAAATATTGTTCAAATTGTCAGTTAAATATTGTTCAAATTGTCAGTTAAATATTGTTCAAATTGTCAGTTAAATATTGATCAAATTGTCAGTTAAAATATTGTTCAAATTGTCAGTTTAAATATTGTTCAAATTGTCAGTTAAAATATTGTTCAAATTGTCAGTTAAAATATTGTTCAAATTGTCAGTTAAAATATTGTTCAAATTGTCAGTTAAAATATTGTTCAAATTGTCAGTTAAAATATTGTTCAAATTGTCAGTTAAAATATTGTTCAAATTGTCAGTTAAATATTGTTCAAATTGTCAGTTAAAATATTGTTCAAATTGTCAGTTAAAATATTGTTCAAAATGTCAGTTAAATATTGTTAAAATAGTCAGTTAAAATATTGTTCAAATAGTCAGATAAATATTGTTCAAATTGTCAGTTAAATATTGTTCAAATCAATGAAACGTATTATTTATTTAGTATTGTACTATTTTAGTCGACGGGACGACATTATTTGATTTGAGAAGAATTAATTTAAAAATGTTTTTTACCTTACCAAATCAGATTAATCACAATCACCATCTTTACTAATCGAACGATGTCATTTTATTTATGTGTGTGAAAGGTGATAACGTACGTACGAACATGAAATGCCTTAGAATCTTGTTAACTTGCATCAAAGAAAGAACTTTAGAAACTGTATTTTGTTGCTGAAATATAAAACAGATAATTTAAGAAATCTATAAGACGCCAAGATTTTTTTTTTATATACAATAAATCAAATATTTCGGACGGTCTGTCCTTTTTCAATGAAACTAAGAATCCGACATTGTTATTATATATTTTTTTAAATATTTCTCTTCGCAACCGCTTGGGAGCGAACCCAACGGTCGACGCGCTCCTGTTGTAATGTGGAGACGGTGTAATGTCAAGATCACGTGATGATGTTGGTAGCACAAATAGTAGTAAATATAAGCCCCGATTAAATTACAATAGGAGCACGTTGACCGTTGGGTTCGCCCCCAAGCGGTTGGCGAGCAGAAATATTTTTTTTTAAATATATAATGACAATGTCGGATTCTTAGTTTCATTGAAAAAGGAAGGACCGTCCGAAATATTTGATTTATTGTATATAAAAAAAAAAATCTTGGCATCTTATCGATTTCTTAAAGAAAATTGTATTTCATAAAACAGATAATAAATAAAACTTGTAGAAAATCTCCTGTTTGTTACTTTTTCTTCGTGGTGGCACACATTTAAATTTCATGGATGAAATAAGAAATAAGATGACAAGTTCGAGGCAGATATGATCATCAGACATGAACAGAGAGGCCATCTATGCTACGCATAGCAAACACTGCAACTAGAGACATTGGTTTTCACTATGCATATACATCTATGCTATTATTGATTTTTGACCAATGTCGACATGATGATCTGGAGATTAGGGTCGAATTGTGGTGTTGATGGTCATTTTCGTTTCGTTAAATTAGATATTCTGCATTCAGCGACAATTTGCTCGGGTCGACAGGGGGAAAAAATGAAAAGTTCAATCTCACCAAAAAATCTTTGTTGGTCATGAAAACGAGTTTATTATTATGCCCATAGACGATTTTGTGCTGTTATGATCAGTGGCGATTCTATGGGGGTGAGCGGGAGAATAGCCTCACTATAATTTTAGATGAAACCCTGGGTTAGGCCTCCCAACTTTTATACTCAAATATTTCCAATCACTGCTAAAAGAATCTTAATTGAACAAAAATTGACCATTATTGATACTGGATAAACCCTATTTCCAGCTTCTTCTTCATCTTCTTCTTCTTCATCTTCTTCTTCATCTTCTTCTTCTTCTTCTTCTTCTTCTTCTTCTTCATCTTCTTCTTCTTCATTATATTCTATTTATTCTTCATGAATCTTCTTATTCTCCTTCTTCATCTTCTCCTTCTTCATTGCAGTTTTCTTCTTTCTTGTATTCTTCTTCTTTTTCTTCTTCTTTTTCTTCTTCTATTCTTCTTCTTCTCATTATCATTATTATGATTATTATTATTATTAGTATTATTATTTGTACTCACTAGGAGTTCTCACACAAGTCATCGTCGGTGATTGCTCACTGATAATAACCGGTGGTGTTCCTTGGAGTCTGAGTGACAACAAGTCTCCTCAAATTTCCAGTACTCTCCACCTCTTTTCGATAACTATTGTAAATAACTTTGCAGTATCGCAACAGCCACTAACCATTGATTTTTAACTGGTGACAACCATTGGTCTCCTCTGGGATTTGAGTGGCAATAAGCCTCCTTAAGGTCCCAGTACTCTCAGCACTCTTCCAGTGGAGGTCTGGTTAGTGCTCTCTCCCCTCCTCGGTCTTCCCATCCTCCTTGACCCTTCACGACTATTTTTTGTGTTATCAGCCGAGGCTGGTGCCATTTCTTGCTGTTTCTGTTCTTTGGGTTCATGTTCTTCTTGGGGTTTTATTTTCTTCTTATTGTAGCTTCCATGTGACTGGTTACCGTTCGTAGCCTATACTGGTTGGTTTCCACATTCGAGGATTTTCCTTAAGATTGCAGCTGTTTTGATCATTGCCGTCCTTTGTATGGTCTCAGTGATCCCTTTGATTCCAATTTCTCCCAGTCTTTTTTCCAGGTTTTTTTTTTTATTGTTCCCAGTGCTCTTACAATTATTGGTATTATAACGACTTTCTTCATGCTCCATATCCCTTTCAATTCTCTGGCAAGTTCGCTGTATTTGCTTCGTTTTTCTGTTTCCCTGATCTTCACCCTGTGATCTGCTAGAACGGCAAAATCTACGATTTGGCAGGATTTTTCCTTCTTGTAAACTATTATGACATCCGGTCTCATTGCTTGTATAAGTTTATCCGTTTGCACCTCTATGTCCCAGAGGATTTTGTGATTTTCATTTTCCAGTTTATGTTTGTCCACGTGTTCGAAATGCAGTCGTTTGCACAGTTCCCAGTGTACTGCTTTCTCCACACAACCGTGTCTGTTCTTCTTCTTCTTCTTCTTCTTCTTCTTCTTCTTCTTCTTCTTCTTCTTCTTCTTCTTCTTCTTCTTATTATTATTATTATTATTATTATTATTATTATTATTATTATTATTTACTCACTAGGAGTTCTCACACAGGTCATCAGTGATTGCTCACCGACAACTGATGGTGTTCCCTGGAGTCTGAGTGACAACAAGTCTCCCCAGATTTCCAGTATTCTCCACCTCTTTTCGATAGCCACCGCAAATAAATTTGCAGTATCACAACAGCCGTTTACCATTGATTTCTCGCTGGTAAAGACCATTGGTCTTCTCTGGGATTTGGGTGGCAATAAGCCTCCCCATGGTCCCAGCAGTCTCTGCACTTTCAGTTGAGGTCTGGTTTATTATTATTATTATTATTATTATTATTATTATTATTATTATTATTATTATTATTATTATTATTATAATTTTTATTTATTTTTATTGAAATCGCTCCAGACAAGGCATGAAACCACTTGATATAAGGAGATAAAAAGAACAAAATATGATTATCGCAAGGACAGGAGATGCCTATTGATCTTAATCTTCAAAAGACTAAGGCTATAGTAGGAGGTAAACGGTAAGTGGGAAGAGACCAAGGCGATAGGTAGGAGGAAAACAGTCAGCACGAAGAGAGCTCTACAAGCCTGCAGTTCTTGGAAAGAAGCTACTGAAATAGGAAGCTGTATTATAACGAGGTACAAAAACAGCGAATTGGTGAAGACCACTAGACCAACAAATCAAACAAGCTGAAACAAAGGAAGCAGGTAATAGATAAACAATTCTGAAGAACACATGCTAAAATAGTATTTATAGAAAAGACTGAGACTAGCAACATCACATCAGTGAGAGAGAGGGTGCAGAAAAGAAGAAGGGTGGGGGCCAATCAAATTACAGATACACTTCTGAACCTTATCAAAACCCTCAAATAAGACAGAGATTCACCAACCCAAATATGACAACAGTACTCCATACAAGGTCTGGTAGTAGATATGTAGGAAGAATCAGAGATTGGAGCTCAGTCGAACACTTTCCATGAAAATAACGATAGAGTAGAGAATATTAGCAACGTCTCTTCTGTGAGAAAGGGGCTCAAGAGAACAGAAGAGATCCTCCACCCCCTCTAGCTTGCACAGTCACGACCGTCGTGGTTATCTGCTGATGTCACAGCGGTCGGTTGATGCCAAGCAGATAAACGAGATACTTCGAAGAGAAAGATTATTATGCACCGACACATATGACTGATAATTTCTGTTTCTGTTTGAAATTATTTCATCTTTAGTCTAGTAATTGTTTGGTATTTAAAAACAGATACGGATGATTTTGTTTATGTCGTTTTCATGGTCGCAAACTTCATAGTGATTTGAAGGTAAAACTTAAAATAAAAACCCCTCATAGACTAAAATTCAAGATGGTTGACAAACCTGTCTTGATAGGAAAGTCGACTGTCGTAAAATAATACCAACTAGAAATTCGATTCAAACTTGTTTCTTTTTGTATAAAAGAACTTTATTTTTTTGTGTCAAAACGTTCTTTATCAGTGTAATAAAATTCAAAAAAGTTCAAATATATTTGGTGTTAGAAAAAAACAATGATTAAAACATCGAATTAAAGTTCTGAACACTTTAAAAATAATTTTATTTCAGGACAAGAAATACAATTGAAAACAAGTAAAATTGACAATAAAATAATTTTGTTTATATTTTTATTTCCAAATAATTTTCCATTTTTATAACATTAATTATTTAATTAGTTTTTAATTATTTATCATTTTCATTTTTATATTATTTATCGTTTGTTATTTTGTTTGTTTATTTAATTATTGTGGACTGCCTAATCTTTATGAAAGGGGTGGTAGGTAACCGTTTTTCTTTGGTTTTTGTTGTCACACTCATCAATTTCAATGAATTGGTACATATATATATTTATAAATAAAATTTAAATTTTAAACACATTCGGGATTTTGACTCCGAGAGTAAATATGGTATTGTGGTTACTAATTATTCTATCAAAGAGTAGGATAGACAGAGGATGACCAATGACATTCCCCTCCCCAGAATTTTAATGGCCTTTTGCCTTATTTAAAAAAAAAATTAATTATATTTTTATATATTTCGCAAATAAATAATTCAAACTGATGTATCTGTTCTGATACTACACTTTATCTTCGGTCAGTGAAAGGGAAATACTTCTAGACTGAGACAATTTTAATTGTTGTTCCAATCCAGAATACCCCTTTTTGGGAACTGGATTTTCCCCCATTAAAAACTGACCTCATGTCTAACTTTGCCCTCGTTGGGAGGCAAGTAAATACGAACACACGTAATTACATACACCGTAATCAATAATATCTATACACTTCAAATATGTTAATACTGTAATTAAAAAAATTACAATCGTTATTGCTTGACTCTGCAAGTTTTTATTTTAATAAATATGTAAAGAAAATTGTTTTCAAATTGTTCGCAATCAAAATAATAAACAGATTTTAGTCTTTAAAAACCATGAAACAACGTGAAGTTTATTTACTTTAACATAGAAACAATACGCACCGTAACTATTATTTTTTAAATTAATTCTTGTTTTGTTTTTTTTTTAAATTAATATTGAATAAAGTTCAGTTTAAGTATGAATCGGATCGTTTTCTTTTCTTTTTTTTCTTTCCTTTTCTTTTCTTTTTTTTTCTGTTTTTTAGTTTCTATTCTTTTCTTTTTTTTCTTTTTCTTTTCTTTTTTTCTTTTCTTTTCTTTTCCTTTTTTTTCTTTTTTTTAGTTTCTTTCCTTTTCTTTTCTTCTTTTTTTTAGTTTCTTTTCTTTTCTTTTTTCTTCTTCTTTTTTCTTTTCTTTTTTTTTCTTTTCTTTTTTTCTTTTTTTCTTTTTTTCTTTTCTTTTTTCTTTTCTTTTCTTTTTTCTTTTCTTTCTTTTTTTTCTTTTCTTTTTTTCTTTTCTTTTTTCTTCTTTTTTTTCTTTTTTTCTTTTCTTTTTTTCTTTTCTTTTCTTTTCTTTTCTTTTTTTGAATGCCATTTTCAAAGTTGTCTAAAACTTGTTTAAAAGCTATTATTCATTATCGACAGCCTGGCTTTTTGGCATATCTCGCTTGTTTTAAAGTGTATGACGTCATTTTTCAGTCAGCAGGCCTTCCTAAGGATGGTCGTGGCGCAGTCAAAGCAAGAAAGAGTTCTCTGAGCGACACTATCCCAGAACATCAAATTTACCCACACATGAACCTTTCAATATCGGCACCCAAGGGGTCTTTCCACAAGAGCTAAAAACATCATGGTGGAATATATTCATGAGACAATCGTGAAAGACTATCCAAATATTAAACAACTTGAAGAGGACTTGAACTCCAACAAGCAACTCCACTCTTTGTGCTAATAACCATTTCCTTATTTTCACACCAAATCAAATCAAAAAGCAATTCTCAATCCGAATGACATTATCTTCAACCTGAAATCAATTGAAGAATTCTCCGAAAATAGATGGGTTATCTTTATGCCTGACATGATGCTTGTTACGGCGATTGGTCAAAAAGTAATGATGAAAATTACAGTGGTGAGTGCAGATGAAAAGAAATAGCTATAGTTGACAACTTCACCTACTTAGGAAACTCCTTAAACAAGGGAGGCAATATGAACCACGAGCTGCAGTGAAGGATAAGAAAAGCATTGGCTTCAATATCGGTGCCAAGTAAACTCAAAATATGCTCTCTAGGGCACATCAGCCACCTACGGTTTAGGTTTGGTTTGTTTTATGGCATATCAACCATCTATGGGTTATTTAATGCCAAATAATGTTGTCATATATAATTCTATAGGTAGGAAAATTATTTATATTTTTAGAATACATTGCTCTTGGATAACCAGAATACACTGCTCTCAAAATACATGGCTCTCAAAATCTATGGCTCTCAAAATCCATGGCTCTCAAAATCCATGGCTCTCAAAATCTATGGCTCTCAAAATCCATGGCTCATAGAAAATAATTTTGCAGTGGAAAGTAAGAACATTACTCCCAAAAGGGAATTCCACTGAGAGAGGGAATCATTATTCTCAGAAAACACCACTCACAGAAAAACATTACTTCTTTGAAAACATTACTCTTTGGCATTGGTAATCTTCTTTGTTCTCAGCCACCACCTTCTAGTATCTATTTGGGGAGGAAATAAAAATAAAAAGGAGAAATAAGGTTTTAATTTATTTAAGAATCAGCTAGAATAATACGGTTGAGGCGAGCCACCTACAAACATTTTTATAGACCCAAAAGAAATAGCTACAGTTAACAACATAGGAAACTCCTTAAACAAGGGAGACAATATGGACCACGAGTTGCAGTGAAGGATAAGAAAAGCTGTGGGTCTGGCTACTGACCGAATGTGATGGACCACTCCGACTACCTTATGTGTCTCACGACGACGCGGGAGTTTTTAAGTATAAGTCTAAGTAAAACTGTATCAAAAGTAATGAGAAAGTCTATCCATACATAAAATATCAACTTTATTTTCATCTTGAAGAATCAAGAGTAATAAATTAAGAATAGAGTTAGGAAAGTTTCAACGGTCGACATCAAGAAAGTGTCCGTACATACATAGATTTGAGTAGCGAGACTCACAAAGTGTCGTTACATTTAGAAGTCCATGACTGTGACTTATGTCGCTTTGCTGAGATACCGACAGCGTAGAATAGGTGCGGCAGTTAATAATACCATGTGGTGTATAACATAGGTTCCTCCCAGGCATTACCTCCTCCTCAAAGGGGGTGGTGTAACGTCTTTATCGACCAAAAAGAAATAGCTATAGTTGACAACTTCACCTACTTAAGAAGCTCCTTAAACAAGGAAGGCAATATGGACCACGAGTTGCAGTCAAGGATAGGAAAAGACTCAGCAGCATTTAATCAGCTCAGCAAGAAAAATAAAAAATTCACCCTCAGATATAAATTAAGATTTTATAACAGCAACGTTTTGTCCACACTGCTATATCGAAGTGAAAGTTTACATCTCAAAATCTGTCAAGAGAAAAATTTAGACGCGTTTGATTCCAAATGTCTTAGAAAGATTCTAGGGATCAAATGGAGCGATCGAATTACCAACCAAGAAGTCAGAGACTGCACTAACTAACAGGTGGCATCTTCAATAATCTGCAAACGTCTAGGCTGGCTCGAACATGCCCTAAGATTGGTCCCAGAGAGATTTGCTAACCAAGTGCTTCAGATGATGGAAAAAGAAGAGGAAAACCAAAAATTAACTTGAAGCAAACAATTGAGAGAGATTTGATCGCAACAGGAAGAAGCTGGAGGGATGCTGTGGATGTGGCTTCAGACCAAAAACGATGGTTTACTTTGACTGAGTCTGCGTGCAGTTGTTACATGTGCAGACCATTGGTTGCATCACTTTCACTAATTCATCTGTCAGGTCAAGGTCTTCTATATTGAAATGATCAATTTAGTCAGATTGCTAAGATCCTTTTTCAACCTGTGTTGCATTATGAACAGCTGAAGCAGAAGACATGGCATTGGCAAGTGCAGCACAGGGGGCAGTATGGATGCAGCGTTTTCAAAGTGATCTCAATGGAGCCTCAGTTGAGCTGACACTCATCTATGAGGACAATCAATCTACAATATGTATGGCAAAAAATCCACAATATCTTGGTTGAGCCAAACATATTGACATTAAGTTTCACTACATTTGAGAGCAGGTGGAACTGAAGACAAAGTCAAAGCCCTCCGTTCAGTCTAGAGAGACTATGGTCACCCCTGTAAGAGGTTGGCTGCACATGTAATTGTGAAGCAAGGGTTGCGCAATCTCTAACATCACCTCTCCTGAGTCGGCACTGCTTGATTCCAATGGCAAGCAATTCAAGACGACTGGAAACAATAGAGAGCACATACAGCACCTGGTATTCCCAAATGGTCACCCATTTTAGTACTGTCAGACTCGACGTCGCTTAACTTCGGTGTTCTAACGGGAACCGGTGTGTCAATGTGATTGAGTACTGTCAGAGTAAAGACATGAAAGCTGATGTGCTGACAAAATTTTATAACCTCGTAATTTAGGTTATAATAATTAATAACTTGTAAAGAAATGGATGAACTATCAAGAGAAACGTTTAACAGATTTATTAAAACTGAACACAGAATGAATTAATGAATTAATTTGCCGCTGAGCGCGATTGACATATTAACAGTCTGATCCGTAGTCTGTGTTTGCTTTCTCTCCGGGCAGACAACCGTTTTCCAGGGCGATAACTCTTAACTCCCGAAATGGTTCAAGGGAGGTAATCCGTTTTCGTTAGGTGTACTCACGCAAAAACACTTGTG
Organism: Sepiola atlantica; assembly: GCA_963556195.1. Classification (NCBI taxonomy): domain Eukaryota; kingdom Metazoa; phylum Mollusca; class Cephalopoda; order Sepiida; family Sepiolidae; genus Sepiola; species Sepiola atlantica. Next base: position 28,666,025 of record OY744554.1, on the reverse strand, counting down.
AACACACAATTTGTTAGGGAAATGATACAATAGCCTGACAGCAATTGAGGAGAAGTGTTGAAATTATCAATTTAGTCAGACTGCTAAAACTTTTTTCATAGGGATTAGATTATCTCCCTTGTTCTATAATTGTATAAAGATCGGATTATCTCCCCTGTTCCTCATTGTATAGGAATTAGAGTTATCTGTTCCCAGTCCTTTTTCTGCTGTTAATCTTTTGTTTAGGGGCTGCCATTTTTCTCGTCTCTCTAATGTAAATAAAATGAGCGCTTCGTGCATGTGTTACGGTAAAAAAATGTGTATGCCCTTTTATTAAATATCAAGTTCACACAAAACAAAGGTAAATGATGAGTTCGAAGGGGTAAACATAATGCGATAAAAAATTGTTTATAGGAAATAAAAATGATTTTATGTTGTTGTTTTTTAAAAATAATATTTAATGATGAACTATTTCAACTGAAAATCTATTTAGTACAACACATGCAATCTGAAGAAAAACACATTTGAAATGTGTAACTACAAGAAGCATGATTTTCACAAAATGGAGTCTTACGGGATGCCGCCATGTTGTTTCTATTATCGCTCAAGACGAAAAAAGTATTAAAACGTCTTGTTTTTCCCTATTACTACGTAATAATACATTGATTTTAACTGCAAAACGCCCTTAATGTCATAATTTAAAAAAATATATATATTATCGCCTATATACTAATTTTATTCGAATTTTTGAAGAAACTCATCATTTACCGATTTTGATTTGATTGATTATTGAATTTGTAATCAACTATCATACTAGAAGAAATAGAATGATATAAATGAGTAAGAGAGAGAAAGTGTGTCTATTATGACATCACAATGTATTCTGACTTATGGAAATCCTTTAAATTTATAATTCTTGTAAAATCAGGCCAGGTCTGCTTTCTTACCATGCAAATTAGTACTACCTGTTCTATGGTTGGGCGGTCAACAATTAAATTGGCATTCCCGTCAGATGGGAGTTGGCTTGTCCGATTAGGTGGGCGTGTGGACACCCAACAATACTAAAAAAAGAGCTGTCAAAGGGTGGATGAGCTCCATGAGAGCCAGCGGCCATCCATACTGTTAGAAACATTGTTCATCAAATTTGAGGATTAAAGAACAGAATATAGGGGGGAGGAGGGAAGCGAGAGTTACGAGTCTGCTGAAAGTAAACCGGAGGTCAAGTTTCTACTTTGTAACAAAGAGGGGGAAAAATGCTATTATCTGGGTCAGCTGTTGTTTAGCTTCCCCAGTGAGTTGAGTGGACAAACACCCAGCAACACTAAAAACAAAACCTAAAATCAAAGGGCGCATGGAAGCTAACGGCCATCCACACTGACGGAGCGCAGAAAGTGGACCGTAAGTTTACTTTCGGCAGCCTCATAACAGTCACTTCTCCCTATTTTGTCCTTTAGTCTTCACATTTCATGAGCGCCGTTTCTGACAAAGGGGGAATAATTGCTGTTTTCTGGATCGGCTGTTGTTTTCAGTGGGTGGTATGTGGGATTTTCAATCCTCTCATAATATTCATCATTTTTCAACTGACAATCTATCGATCTCATTAACCCTTATCCTCGAGTGATATTTAGCTCTTGATAAGTGGTTACTCATTAGTAAAAGAAAATCTTTTTAAACACTTGTAGTAGTAGTAGTAGTAGTAGTAGTAGTAGTAGTAGTAGTAGTAGTAGTCCCCTTCTCAGTCTGAAAGGTTCTTAGGTCCACTAGTCTGTCGCCTGTTATATGAATGAGATGAATACTAGCAAACGTACCCACTTACTATTTAACAATATCTTCATAGGGCCTCTAAACACCCCTTTATTTAATCTGACTACATTATGATCGATTTCCTTTCTAAGTTCTAGACGTTAGTCCTATAGCATTAAGCGTAACAGATGGCCTGAACCATACTTGTGACAGGACAGTAGTCTGTCACCCTTTATACTTACCAGCAAGACTGGTACCTATTTATACACCTGGGTTGAGTGTTTTCTTACAGACACTGGTATTCATAAATGGTCACCTATTTGAGAACTGAGTAGGCTCAATGTTGCTTAACTCCCCTAGTACATGAAATTTCAATAATACAAATGACCATCTTAGAACTGACCAGGCTCAACGTTGCTTAACTTTGGTGATCTGCGTCGACGTGATTTCAGCCATAATTAAACCTGTCTATCAAACGAAATAACACTGTAGACATATTAGAATTAACCCAATATGTAACCGTATATCTACCATATATCTACCTGTATATCTACCATATATCTACCTGTATATCTACCATATATCTACCTGTATATCTACCATATATCTACCTGTATATCTACCATATATCTACCTGTATATTTACCATATATCTACATGTATATCTACCATATATCTACCTGTATATCTACCATATATCTACCTGTATATCTACCATATATCTACCTGTATATCTACTATATATCTACCTGTATATCTACCATATATCTACCTGTATATCTACCATATATCTACCTGTATATATACCATATATCTACCTGTATATCTACCATATATCTATCTGTATATCTACCATATATCTACCTGTATATCTACCATATATCTACCTGTATATCTACCATATATCTACATGTATATCTACCATATATCTACCTGTATATCTACCTGTATATCTACCATATATCTACCTGTATATCTACCATATATCTACCTGTATATCTACCATATATCTACATGTATATCTACCATATATCTACCTGTATATCTGCCATATATTTACATGTATATCTACCATATATCTACCTGTATATCTACCATATATCTACATGTATATCTATCATATATTTACCTGTATATCTACCTGTATATCTACCATATATCTACCTGTATGTCTACCATATATCTACCTGTATATCTACCATATATCTACCTGTATATCTACCATATATCTACATGTATATCTACCATATATCTACCTGTATATCTACCATATATCTACCTGTATATTTACCATATATCTACCTGTATATCTACCATATATCTACATGTATATCTACCATATATCTACCTGTATATCTACCATATATCTACATGTATATCTACCATATATCTATCTGTATATCTACCATATATCTACCTGTATATCTACCATATATCTACCTGTATACAATCTAGTTTGTGTGATCATAAATCTTGAAGCCTGCAAGAGTTGAACTACTCACCACAGATAAGAAGAGGTCTCATAAGTGCCTTGTTGAAGATGATCCGTAACACAATAATGTGTAGACTAACATAAGATCCATTTATGCGTTTCGTTCGTCATACTGAAAATTTAATCTGAATTTTATCTATAATAGATTTTGTTTGATCACATCGTTTCATATAATTTCTTGGTCAGATGTTGGGAAATAGCGTTGTATAAAGGTTAGGTTCGAGCCCCCCCCCCCTCACTCGCAGATTTGCTCTTGGCTAATATCTTCATAGGGCCTCTAAACATCCACTTATTTAATCTGACTGCATCCTTGCCTCTTTCGTTAGGAGCAAAGTGTAGTATCTGTTCTGGTGCTTCACTTCTTTTCTGTCCTCAGTCGGTGAAAGAGAAGTCCTTCTGGACTGAGGAAATTTGTATTTTTACTTTTTGCTCCAATCTACAGTGTCCCTCATTAGGAAGCTGGATTTTCCCACATTATAAACCGACCTTGAGTCTAACTCTGTCCTCGTAGGGAGGCAAGTAAATAGAAACTATTTCACTGCCGATTTCGATTGAACTGGAGGGGGGAAGCTTTCACAATCAGGATCCCAGGATCTTGGAATCGACTTCCAAGAGCGGTAATAAATGCACCAACAACGCAGCAATTCAAGGTGAATTTGTACAAATGCTAGGCTACTGTATCCTCTTCTGTGTAAATTTCTACCACCCTTTCCCTACATGGCAACTGAAGCACGCTTGTTTTATTTCTTGCCAAATTAATTGAATTGAATTGAATTATGATCCATTTCCTTTAAGTGGCAACTGAATATATTTCTCTAACATCTCCTGATTATATCAACTACCCACTTCTCGCACATGAGGTTGAGACCTCAATCAAATCAAATTTATTTGGACAAAAAATAGCAAAGTGCAACAAGCCATGTAAAAGGTCAACAAGCCATGTAAAGAGACAGGTTGAAGCTATTTACATCCATATACAGTCTAAATGTTTGTCTGAAGCAGCTTTAAACCTGGATATGGTAGTCATCGGCCTGACCTCCTTCTATTGTAAAGTAGTAGTCGTAATAGTAGTAGTAGTAGTAGTATTAGCAGTTGTCCCTTTATAAACCTGAAATAATTCTTATGTGTGGTGCTTATCCTCAGTTTTATAACGTTAAACGTAATGGATGGCCTTAACCATTTCTGGGACAGGACGCTAATCTGTCGCCAGCTATATAACCATTAAGGCTGGTACTCATTTATAAACTTGTGTGAAGTGTTTCTTTTACACCACCTGGTATTCCTAAATGGTCACCCATCAAAATATTGACTAGGCTCAACGTTGCTTTTTTTTCACCCCCAAAAAAGCATAGGAAGCTACTGTGATAGGGGCCACATTACAAAAGGGAAAATTGGGAAGAAAGATGTTTGTTTACATTCTATTTAAATTTCTGTTTATGAAACTATACAAATAAAATTGATTTAAATTGTAATGGACGAATTTCTTCTTATAATCAAGCCAATGGTAACCCATTTTTCTTCCTTCCAAACGAGGCCTACAATATAATAATAATAATAATAATAATAATAATAATAATAATAATAATAATAATAATAATAATAATAATAATAATAATAATAATAATAATAATATGGGGAGGCTTGTTGCCACTCGGGCCCCAGAGGGGACCAATGGCCCTTATCAGGGGGAAATCGGTGGTAGGTGGCTGTTGCGATACCGCAAGGTCATCAGCGGTGATGAACGAAAAGAGGTGGAGCATACTGGAAGTCTGAGGAGACTTGTTGTCACTCAGACTCCAGGGAATACCACAGGTTGTTGGCAGTGGGCGATCACTGACGATGACCAGTGTGATAACTCCTAGTGAGTAAATAATAATAATAATAATAATAATAATAATAATAATAAGAAGAAGAAGAAGAAGAAGAAGAAGAAGAAAAAGAAGAAGAAGAAGAAGAACCAGAAGAAGAAGATAAAGAAAAGAGGAAAAAGGATAAGAAAATGAAAAGTAGGAGAAGAAGAAAAAGAAGAAGAAGAAGAAAAAAACGAAGAAAGAAAGAAGCAGAATAAAAGAGAAAAAGAAGACGATTAGATAAAGATGAAGATGAAAATGGATATCTATTCAATGACCCCTTTTTGTTATGATTGGTTCTCCTGCCTTTTCCTTACCAATGGCGACATTCTTCTATTCTCCTCTCCTCCACCTAGAAGACCAAATGAAACCACAGCCCATAAGCAATGCTGGTTTAAGAGAAATGCAGCTGGTAATTGTGCAATCCTTGCTTTACTCTTTCAGAAAGTATTGTTTCCCAAGACAGAAAGTGGTCTATAGTATGTAACATTTAACCAAATCAAAAAGCAATTCTCAATCCAAATGACATTATCTCCAATTCAAAATCATGTGAAGAATCCCCTGACACATGATTACGCCGTGATACCAATACCTTTGGGAAAAGTATGAATCCAGTAGCATAGAAAAATCCAAGAGATCGGAAAAAATGATGGGATAAGAAGAGAAGGACTGTGTTTTATTTCGGAATTCTCTTTCTGTTATGTTAGTGTTGCGTCTAATAATAATCGTTGTTATCGGTTTGATAACAAACCAAAACTGATCAATGGAAGAAGTATGAAATGTTAGTGTTTGCGAGACACTTTTGTATATCTTTCAAACTGTCATGGCCGACCTCCCTTCATCATCTACATATAAACATACCTAACTTTATACAGCGTAAGAGGCAGACTTCAAAGCTGTATAAATCAAGAAGGAAAACAGTTTGAACATTTGCGTTGATAAATAACATTTAATTTTCATCGATATAATTGTTTTATTACATGTAATTGTACGTATAAGTGATCTCTAAATAAATGTTTTTTACTGTTCACCTACTTTTGGCTCACCATGTATATATATACATATATAGTAAGTTATGAAAATATATTTATGGCAATTAAGCTACACAGAGGCTTCCGCATTTCATCCCCAGGGGAATCTTCAGGCTTATATGCATGGAGTTAGTTTCGCCGGGTGTTTTTATATACAAGGCTAGCTAGTTAACCAATCAGATTCTTTGTTGTTCTCTTAGCCTCTCGTAGGGCTTATCACGAACAAAGGTCCGGTTAGTTTTACTTCCTATTTTCTATTCTATTGTTCTGTTTTCTATAGAGTGACCTATATCCTGTTTCTTTGTTGTGTCAATATAATGGGTGACCTTATTTTAACACGTGGTTCCTTGTATTTCTATTTTAGGTTTTAGTTTTTAAGTTTTTAGGTTTTAGTTTATTTTTTTTTGTTTATTTATATATGTATTGTTAGCCTAAGGTAAATTTTATTCTGTGCAGGCAGCTGTTTGCTATCTCACTTCTACAGTTTAATAGATTTTGGGGGTCTTTAAAGTTTAGGATTTCTAATTTCTCATTCAGACATAATCTACAAGGGTCGTCTAAATTTATACATGTATTGGCCTGTCGTATTATTTTCCATTCAATTATTTTTGAGCGTTTATTTTCTTTGAGCTCCCAATAGTGGTTTGCTAGTGCTGTTTTAATTCGATGTTCTCTGTTTTTAAATGTGCTTTTGTGATCATAATATCTGGTTGTAAAATCTAGGGAGGTCATAACCACGTAGTACTTGGTAAATATTGTGGCTTGGTAAACAATACTTTTAGTTAGGCATTTATTTTTTAGTAGACAAAGTGTACGATTTATGCAGTTACATCTTTTCTCTTCATTGTAGACTTTTTCATTTCTATTCAGGTGATTACTATTAGGGTTTTGTTTATTTCTATTTGTAGTGTTTATAATTTTGTTCTACTTAGTGTTATTTTTGCTATATTTTTGCACTTTTTTATGTAATTTGTTATTTTTTCCTCTCTGCGATTCTCTTTTAGTATTTTGTTATTGTGTGCCTTAATTATCAATCCTAGGTTTTCGCAGCAGCTGTAGGACAGTTATAGGTTATTTTTATTGAATATTTTATGCAGGGGATTGGTTACGGAGAAGTGTTTTTCAATCAGATTTAGGAATTTCTTGCCCAGTTTAGTTTTTAGCATCTGGTTATAGGGTGGTGTATACCAGATTATATTTCTTTTTCTTTTATTTTTCATTTTCTTATAATTATTGGTGTCCTGTTTCTTATATTTAATTTCGGTATTATGGTAACTACTATTCTTTAGAGCTGTATTGTAAATGTTGCTTGATTTTTTAAAAACATTTTCGTTGCTAGAATTATTGATAAGCCTACGTTCGATAGAATTCGGAATCTTTTTTATGATTGATGGGGGTGATTGGACTTTGGGTTTACGTATATTGGATTATTGTTATCTTTTAGGTATGGTTCGTAAGTATTTTTTATTTAAGCTTAACGTGACATCTAGAAAGTGATTTGTTTTTATGTTAGCCAGTACATCTACTTTTAGGCCTAGTTTTTTTTATTTCCATATGTATAATATTCTTGAAGTTTCTCCCTTGACTTATTATCGCTAATCCATCATCTCTATATAGGCCGATATCTGTATTATCAAATATATTTGTGAGTGTATATAAAATAAATAACCCCACAAGATCTGATGCCTCCGCAGAATCAAGGGCACCCATGGCCAAATCAAAGGAGTTTGTCATATTTGTTTTAATCCATTGGTCATAATTATTGATTAAAACTGACCTCGTACATTTTTTAATGATGTGGATTTCATTCTTGGATATATCAGTATACATCTCGGCAAATTCTAGGGCGATGTCAAAGAGTTCTTCTGATATAGACGGATAGAAGTCCACTATGTCGAATTGTAGGAAGGTACATTTGTTCTTATTTTCGATATTGTTAAACCAAGCGATTGCTTCAGCAGTATTCACCCATTGGTTTAATTCTAGGTCTTTTTTTATTTGATTGTTGATTCTAGATAGAATTGTTTCACTAATTCTTCCTATTTCTGGTTTGGTCGGATTAATTAAGCGAGTGCTAGGGTTATTGTTAAAGTTACTTTTGTGGTCTTTAAATAAGATATAGGCTTACTTAGGTTTTAATTTACTAACTTTGTCGCTACTTTTTAGTTTATTGGTGATTTGTTTACTTTCAGTATTTATTATATCTACGTAATTACGTTCGCTTGTATCTAGTTTTTTGTAGTTTTTTGTAATGTTTTCTGTGAGTAGTTTGTTATACTCTTGTTTATCTATTTTATAAAAATTCCTAGTTTTGTCCGCTTTTAAAAAAGTTTTGTTAGAGTTGTTTATGTTTTTAACGGTGGTGTGTAATTGTTTTTTGAAATTATTATGTTGTTTGTGAAATTTTAAATCTTTAATTACATTTAAGAGGTCATTTTCGAAGCTAATCATGAGATCTATTGGTTTTGTGTTTTTTAGGCTTTTGAATCCGTAGGATTCTTTTGTATCTAGGTGTTTATCTTTATTGTTAAGGAAGAAGTGTGCTCGCCATCGCATTCGACGTATTAGTTCGCCCGTTTTTTAAAATTAATTTAATAGTGTATGCATGCTTGCTAGGTGTTGGAATATTCTTAAGTGATGTTTCTAAGTTAACTTTTTCCATATTATTTATCAGTGGTGAAATAAATTCTTGTGAAAAGTGCTCAACTGTTTGAGGAGCTGAATATTTATATATATATAGTTCTCAACCCGAGAAGGGGATGAGATATTATATAATTATTTCCACAATGAAAGCCTTAAGACTCGAGTTTCGACCTCCCTTGGCCTCGTCTGTAGGACACATCTGAACTCAGGATTTGAAACCAGAGTCAATCGTATGCGAGGCGAGTTTTTTGCCACCTGAGCCACTTCTTCATATACAAGAACTCTAACCCTAACCCTAACCCTAACCATAACCATAACCATAACCATAACCCTAACCCTAACCTAATACAGATGGTGTAATTGCAAGAGTTAGGAGTATGGAGTAAGTTCAGCGAATTTCTGCCATTACTAACCAGCCGAGCAACTGTTAAGAGTCTATCAGGCATATGTACATAGTGTGATGATTATGTATGGAAGTGAAACCTGGCCAGTGAGGGTTGAGGACATGCGTTGCATGGAATGAAATGATAAGATAATGATACGATGGATGTGTAATGTGAGTCTTAAAGACAGACTTAGTTCATATGACTTCAGAGGAAGATTAAACCTAGACAGTGTAGGGAGATGTGTGCAGAACCGGAGACTTTGATGGTATGGCCACGTTGAAAGAATAGATGAGAGTTCTTGGGTTAGTAGATGTAGAACAGTTGAGGTAGCAGGTTCAGTTTACAAGGAAAGTCAAGGAAAAGCTGGAAGTGATGAAAATAATATCATCTCCAATTCAAAATCATGTGAAGAATTCACTGAAACGTGATACTCTTGGGAAAAGTATGAATTCAGTAGCATAAAAAAATCCAAGAGATCGGAAACAATACTGGTATAAGAAGGTTTATTTTGGAATTTTCTTTCTGCTAATAAAAAAACAAAACTGATCAATGGATGAAGTGTGAAACTTAAGACATTTATTAGACACATTTACAGGTTGGATGAAATTTTAGAAGCTGCTGGATGGGAAATGATAATGTTAGTGTTTGCGAGACACTTTTTCTTTATCTTTTAATGAAACAATGGAGAATGACACCGGTTGCTAAGAACACTGATGGATTATTCCCCTTTGAGATCCAGACTACTAGATGAGAGACAATGGTGTTCACCATGTTGGACAGCATTCCACATGGTTGAATATGAAGGAACTCTGTCTTAAATTCGAAACCTACAATGTAAGGTAGAGACTACTATGAGTGGTGAGTAACAAACCCTTTTATTGCATGTTCTTTTATGGTGTGTTGCATGTCTACTTTACATTTGTCAATATGTCAATAAAATGTGTACATTGTATTTGGGCATATTTTTCTGTTATTCTGTGTGCCCCATAGCATTGAGTTTAGTATATATGTTTTCCCTTACAGTGTGGTGAAATCATAAATACTAAAAATATGGAGTATTGTTGTTACATCTGGGTTGGTGCACCATCTACCAGTCTCTCCCTTATAGACAAGGTCCAAAAAAGAGTCACTAATCTAATAGGTCCCTCACTATCCATCAAGCTTCAGCCCGTGTCCCATTGCCACAATGTTGCATCCTTATGCTTGCTTTAAAAATACTTCGCCTTTTGGCTAAGATCAAAGTGTAGTATCTGTTCCGATGGATACTGCACAAGACTAGTCCTGTGCAGTTCTAGGAGGTCCACCCTCACAGGCTTTGCCTCCCCTCTTTGGGGAGGAGTAAGTTTATTGCTTACTGTCTGAGGCGCCCCTACTGGGGAATGCCGACGGGGCTGCCCAGGCAATTTTTAAATGGCCAGAGTGCTCACCTCTCGAGCGCTGGCTTTTCAACCCCCACTTTCCGACCCGACCTTGGGTCACATCTTACTTGTGGGAGTAGGATAAAACTGGCCTTGTGCCTAACTCCTGGAGAGGAGTAAATAATACTTCAATGGAATGTGTTCTGATGAACTTGCTGCTCTGGTGCCTCTTCGACGTAAATACACCCGATCAACTCGACAATCAGTTAAATCCCATCCATTCACTGTTGAGGGCCCCAGATGCAGGAGAGCCTTCTACTCCAATAGGTTTTTTTCTTGAGTTGCCGGTGTTTGGAACTCTCTCTCTGCTCCCTGTTTCCTCGACTGTACCGACATGCAGAAATTTAAAACTAATGTGAACAAGCATCTCGCTGCACAGTTCCTAATTTAAGATGCCCCCCCCCCCCTAAACTTTCACTCTAATTCTCAGTAGCCCCTTACGTCTACAGTGGCAACTTGCCTTGTTTGGGGTGAACTAAGTTTAAAAAAAAAACAAAAACAAAAAAAAACATTTCATGGCCGACCTCCCTTTAAGGGTAGATAACTCTCCCTTTTCTGGGTGCAACGTAGATAACTCTACCGTAATATTATTTTAGGCTAAGGGTTTAACATAAGCAATAAGCTGTTTCCACTTTTTAGGGTTCTTGTTTTTAGGGAAGCTTTTTGGGAGAGTCGGTTTTCGAGAAACATTTTTAGGAAAACAGTTTTAGATAATACTCGAGTGTGAGAGAGCGAGAGAAACGTCATAAGGTAAACACAAACAAAATAATGAGTACAAAAACATAAGTTCACAAAAGAAATATTTTATCAAGGGAGGCGCGAGAGCGCTCTATCCCTTAATAGACTTCATAAATGGCCTATGCTGGAAATCTCATTTCTTTGATCAATCATAACTCAAAAACCAATAAACCAAATTAGTTAAAACTTTGCACAAAATTGTTATTTGATAGGTTCTATAAGTGTGTAGAATTTCAGCATCATTAGTCAAGGCAACCCAGAGATCCAGAAAGTTTAATCATGTAATCATGTTATCTGTGTGTACGTACGTATGTGCCACCCTGTATCTCATCAACTATTTGATGGATTCAGCTGATTTTTGGCAGAGATAGAGGTTCTAAGGTCTAGTGTATGTCATTTTAATTTCAGTTTACCATATACCTTAGTTTTTTTAGAAAATTCCAAAAAACCTTAAAAATTGAGGCATAGCCTTTACAAAAGTAGTGACATTCCATGATAAATGCCAGTATACTGAAATCATATGCCCTTAATAGGGTTAAGATTAAAATTCATATACACTAAATGTACAAAAGCAAGGAAATTCCCAAATTTTTACACTTTCATTGTCATTATACAGTATAAATCTCTATGCATGAGTGCATGAAGTGTGTTAGGTGCGCTGAAGAAAAATTCCTACCAGTAAAATACATAGCCCTGTTGTGCTCGTATACCCTTAATGACAATAAAAGTGTAAAAATTTGGGAATTTCCTTGCTTTTGTACATTTAGTGTATATGAATTTTCATCTTAACCCTATTAAGGGCATATGATTTCAGTATACTGGCATTTTTCATGGAATATATATTTAAAGGTGAAGTCTACATAGATAGGAAAACAGAATGTTTGTTCATATTTTGAGAGTCTTTGCAGAACCAAGGGGATTCATTAGCTGAGATATTGAGGAAGCGAGTCGATAATTTAAGGTCTGTGAATCATCCACAAGTCTGAAAAATCGTAATCAAAACCTCCCCACTCAATTACAAAAATTACATTTTATTGAAAATTATTAATAACAGTTAATGTTCATTTTTTTTTCATAGTAGAAAATTCAGTGAGAAGTGTGACGTTATTAAAAAAGGATGCGTTTATATGTTTATTTTCAATCAGTGTGAATCAGCAGACGACAGTGTTGAAGAATGAAGTCATTGTGTGTGTGTTGCGTTAGTGTCAGAGTGCGTATGCGTATGACTGTGTGTGTGCATGAGTTGAGGAATAGCTTTCTCCAGCCAAGGAGATGTTAGTTCTGTTGTGGATTTTGGTTCAATTTTTTTTATTGTAGGAAAATCTGGCTTTTTATGCACCTGGGGTGGATCAAAACAGCTAATTTGAAAAATTCAGAGAAATGCATTTGATTGCCTCAAAATGTTTTTATTTGTTTTTATTAATTGAGGCAAATGTATGCATGGTGTGCGGAGAAACGATTTAAAGCATTTTCATTGTGTGCATCAAAAGGTAAACTTTGCCGCTATAACTCTACCGTAATATTATTTTAGGCTGAAGGTCTAACATAATTAATAAGTCCGTTTCCACTTTCAATGGAAAAGAAAGTGTGTATTATTGAATGTAAGGATAAAATCCAACAGAATAGAAAAAAGGAAATCGTTTAGTGTTCTACGAACAAAATAGTAAGTATTGTAAGAGTTTTTGACAAACAAAAATAAATGACTGTATAAATTATTCTGAATCACAATATGAGTCTCCCCTCCTCTCCTTGTATTTCTCAGAGTTTAATATTGGGTCTTTTATTGTTTTTGATATTCTGCACCCTATAGACGGATGTCGTCTTGTCCTTCGGGACTTGATTCCACCTGTCTGTGGGTTTGTCCTGTGCAGTTCTAGGAGGTCCACCCTCCCAGGCTTCGCCTCCCCTCTTTGGGGAGGAGTAAGTTTATTGCTTACTGCTTGAGGCGCCCCTACCGGGGAATGCCGACGGGGCTACCCAGGCAATTTTTGATGGTCAGAGTGCTCACCTCTCGGGCGCTGGCTTTTCAACCCCCACTTTCCGACCCGAGCTTGGGTCACATCTTACTTGTGGGAGTAGGATAAAAACTGGCCTTGTGCCTAACTCCTGGAGAGGAGTAAATTACTCTATTCTGCACCCTATAGACGGATGTCGTCTTGTCCTTCGGGACTTGATTCCACCTGTCTGTGGGTTTGTCCTGTGCAGTTCTAGGAGGTCCACCCTCCCAGGCTTCGCCTCCCCTCTTTGGGGAGGAGTAAGTTTATTGCTTACTGCTTGAGGCGCCCCTACCGGGGAATGCCGACGGGGCTGCCCAGGCAATTTTTAAATGGCCAGAGTGCTCACCTCTCGAGCGCTGGCTTTTAACCCCACTTACTCGACCCAAGCTGTGGTCACATCTTACTTGTGGGAGTAAGATAAAACTGGCCTTGTGCCTAACTCCTGCAGAGGAGTACATTTTTTTAAATTTATTTTAAAAAAAAATTTTTTTTTTTATTCATAAATGACTAATGATGTGCGTTCATAAATAATAACTATTTGCTGATGATCTTTTTCTTTGTGTGTCTTTGAAGTGTCATGTGATCAGACGACATTTTCCCACTTTTTTACACAGTCCTTTGCATTATTGTTGTACCCTACAATACCTTTCAAACTTCTGGTGATACCAGATCAGGCTGCCCTGTGGCTCCCTGAGACGAAATTCACCTACATTGACGTTTTTTGTTTTTTTTGTTTGTAAAACTTAATTATGTTCTACAAAACCAAAAACAAAAACAACAGCCCCTCTCCCTTTCTCCCTCCCCTTTTTAATTTTATTTTTCCTACCCTACTCCCGGTCCTGGATATGACCTTAAACTACATCCGATGGTGAGATCCGGCTTATGGACTTTGGGGAATGTGGAGCCTCCTCTTAATTACCATTGCTCCCAGGTCCACCCTGACCCGGAGTGGTAGTACCTGTTAGGGTCCCAACTATGGGTTAAATAGAAACAGATTTAACAACCAAACCAAACACTATCAATAAATATTTGAACATATAAAGAACTTGAAGCATAAAAACTTTCACCAAAATGACTGCATTCGGCATTAAATAACCTGAAAAGGGTTGATATGCCGTAAAACAAGACAACCAAACTAAACACCATGAATAAATATTTGAAGATATAAACAACTTGAAGCATAAAAACTTTCACCAAAATGACTGCATTCGGCATTAAATAACCTGAAAAGGGTTGATGTGCCGTAAAACAAAACAACCAAACTAAACACCATGAATAAATACTTGAAGATATAAACAACTTGAAGCATAAAAACTTTCACCAAAATGACTGCATTCGGCATTTAATAACCCGAAAAGGGTTGATATGCCGTAAAACAAAACAACCAACCAAACCAAACCTTTCAAACTTTACCGGTTGGGCAGTAGAGGGTAGACAAGGCAGTGTTGCATCGTATGGTCTTCTTCTCAACATTCACAGATGGTTGGGTCAGTTTTGTAGCCTGATCTGCTCATAGCAACTTTTGATTGATCCGTTCCCGTTTTCAGGCGGTTGAGTGTTTTCCACCGAAGCTAGGGTACCTCAGGAGGGGGGGGGGAGCGATTCCTATCTCAGGAAGAGGTGGGGGTCATTCTCTTGCCGTTTGATCCACAGATGAAGTCTGGCCTCTTCCTGAGATATTTGTAGGAGTTCGACATGACCAAGGAAGCTCTCATTGACTTCAGTCATTGGACCATTGGTTCACGTCCATGAAGAAGATGGTGTTCATCACTGATAGCCTTTGTGATCTCTACGTGGCTAGCAACTTCTTATCTCACATCTGAAAGGGGCAATGCTGGTGAGAAGATACAGGTTGTTCAGGTTGATGGGCTTCAAGCAGCCAGTGATCAAGCGACAGGTGTTTTTCAATGCTGAGTCTAGGTTTTTGGCATGCGTTGATCTCTCCCAAACAGAACAAGCATATTCCGCAGAGGAATGGCACACGGCTAAGGCAGTACATCTTAGTGCGTGTGCTGTGGCTCCCCACTTGGAGTTGATCAGTTTCTTTTTTTTTTTTTTATTTACTCCTCGCGGAGTTAGGCACAAGGCCAGTTTTATCTTACTCCCACAAGTAAGATGTGACCCAAGATCGGGTCGAGCAAGTGGGGTTAAAAGCCAGCGCTCGAGAGGTGAGCACTCTGGCCATTTAAAAATTGCCTGGGCATTCCCCGGTAGGGGCGCCTCAGACAGTAAGCAATAAACTTACTCCTCCCCAAAGAGGGGAGGCGAAGCCTGGGAGGGTGGACCTCCTAGAACTGCACAGGACAGGCGTGCAGTATCCATCGGAACAGATACTACACTTTGATCTTAGCCAAAAGGCGTTATTTAACCCCTACCCACAATAGGAATATGTGACACAAGGTAGGAAAGTGGGATTTGAAAAGCCAGTGCTCGAGAAGGTGAGCACTCTGGCCATTAAAAATTGCCTGGGCAGCCCCGTCGGCATTCCCCGGTAGGGGCGCCTCAGACAGTAAGCAATTAACTTACTCCTCCCCAAAGAGGGGAGGTAAAGCCTGGGAGGGTGGACCTCCTAGAACTGCACAGGACAGATCAGACCCATAGACCGGCGGAAATCAAGCCCCGAAGGCCAAGACAATACCGATCTATGAAGTGCAGTATCCATCGGAACAGATACTACACTTTGATCTTAGCCAAAAGGCGTTATTTAACCCCTACCCACAATAGGAATATGTGACACAAGGTCGGAAAGTGGGAGTTGAAAAGCCAGTGCTCGAGAAGGTGAGCACTGTGGCCATTAAAAATTGCCTGGGCAGCCCCGTCGGCATTCCCCGGTAGGGGCGCCTCAGACAGTAAGCAATTAACTTACTCCTCCCCAAAGAGGGGAGGTAAAGCCTGGGAGGGTGGACCTCCTAGAACTGCACAGGACAGACCCATAGACCGGCGTAAATCAAGACCCGAAGGCCAAGACAATACCGATCTATGAAGTGCAGTATCCATCGGAACAGATACTACACTTTGATCTTAGCCAAAAGGCGTTATTTAACACCCACCCACAATGGGAGTATGTGACACAAGGTCGGAAAGTGGGATTTGAAAAGCCAGCGCTCGAGAAGGTGAGCGCTATGGCCATTAAAAATTGCCTGGGCAGCCCCGTCGGCATTCCCCGGTAGGGGCGCCTCAGACAGTAAGCAATTAACTTACTCCTCCCCAAAGAGGGGAGGCGAAGCCTGGGAGGGTGGACCTCCTAGAACTGCACAGGACAGACCCATAGACCGGCGTAAATCAAGCCCCGAAGGGCAAGACAATACCGATCTATGAAGTGCAGTATCCATCGTAACAGATACTACACTTTGATCTTAGCCAAAAGGCTGAGAAACTGGAAACTGACTGTCATTTTTGTCTTCTTTACATATTCCCTGAATGAGAGAGTGCGGTCCCGGGTTACGCCAAGGTAGACGGAGTTGGTGCGATTCTCAAGTTGTATTCCAGACCATACTACTATTATTTCTGATAATAATTGCTGTTATCGGTTTAATAACAACTCAAAAATGATCAAAGGACGAAGTATAACCTCCAACAGATTTATTTAACAGCTTTACAGATTAAATGGAAATGTAAGAGCCACTCGATGCGTTATGACTAAAGTCCGTGATGCGAGTCACTTTTGTTTATCTCCCAAACTGTAATGGTCGATCTTGTTCACTGGAAGGGCAAATAACTCTCCCTTCTTCAGTGCAAGGGAAATAGCTCAGCAGGGTTTTTTTACCCCACCCTTATAGACCGGTTTTGTCCGGATCTTCAGGTCTGGATTTACGCTGGTCTATCGGTTGTCAGTCCTGTGCTATTCTAGAAGGTTCACCCTCGCAGGCTTTGCCTTCTCACCCTTTGAGAGGGAGTTAGTTTATTGCTAATCACCTGAGGCGCTCCTACCGGGGAATGCTGACGGGGCTGCCCAGGCAATTTTTAAACAGCCAGAGTGCTCACATTTTTCCTGCTAAATAAATAAAATTCTACTTTTTTTTGCAAATTACATATAAACAGTCATAACAAATATCCGCTATGAAAAAAAATAATTAAACCCTAACCCTAAATGTGAGGAGTGAGATTTCGGTGGCCAAGAAATGGGTGCTCACTTTACGTATAACTTATATAGGAAAGTGATCCCCACTCCTCCTAAAATCTAAAATAATAAAAATTTAAATTTTTTTTTTTCATAGCGGATATTTGTTATAGCTGTTTACATGTAATTTGCCAAAAAAAAGTAGAATTTTTATTTATTTAGAGGGAAACGTGAGGAGTGAGATTCCGTGGCCAAGAAATGGGTGCTCACTTTACGTATAACTTATATAGGAAAGTGATCCCCACTCCTCCTAAAATCTAAAATAATAAAAAATTTTAATTTTTTTTTTTCATAGCGGATATTTGTTCTAGCTGTTTACATGTAATTTGCCAAAAAAAAGTAGAATTTTTTATTTATTTAGAGGGAAACATGTGAGGGGTGAGATTCGGTGGCCAAGAAATGGGTGCTCACTTTACGTATAACTTATATAGGAAAGTGATCCCCCACTCCTCCTAAAATCTAAAATAATAAAAATTTTAATTATTTTTTTTCATAGCGGATATTTGTTATAGCTGTTTACATGTAATTTGCCAAAAAAAAGTAGAATTTTTATTTATTTAGAGGGAAACATGTGAGGGGTGAGATTCCGTGGCCAAAAAGTGGGTGCTCACTTTGCGTATAACTTATATAGGAAATTAACACCCCCTCCTAAAATAATAAAAATTTGAAGAATTTTTTTTCTTACTGGATATCTGTTGAGGCTGTTTACATGTAATTTGCCCCAAAAAGTAGAAACTTTTTTTTTTAGGGGGCGGAATACGAGGGGTGCAGTTCTATAAATTTACCAAAAGAACAACCGAACCAAAAACCCATGAATAAATAGTTGAAAATATAAAAAACTTGAATCATACAAACGTTTACCAAAACGACCGAATTCAGTATTAAGCAACATGAAAATGTTGATATGGCATAAAACAAAAGAACTCGACCAAATGAAACCACAGGACGTAAGCAATGCTGGTTCAAGAGAAATGCAGCTGGTAACTGTGCAATACTTGCTTTACTCTTTCAGAAAGTAGTGTTTCCCAAGACAGGAAGCGGCCTACAATATGTAACATTTAACCAAATCAAAAAGCAATTCTCAATCCAAATGACATTATCTCCAATTCAAAATCACGCGAAGAATTCCCTGAAAATGGCCGCGCTATCTTTCTGCCTGACATGATGCTCATCACTCTGGATTACCATGTTCGCTCCGAACGTAATGATCGGAACCAAAATCAATAAGTTTTCCTTCTACCAATAAAATGACGCGACATTTTACATTTGTTTTCCTCACAGAATTGGTGAATTCTCATGACAAGTGCTCTGATTAAAAGCTTTGGTGTCGAAAGTTTTAAATTGGGTTCCAGTCAAGGCCATCCCTATAACAGGCCAGGCGATCATGCAACTTGGATCTTTTACTGGAGGCGATGTGAATTTTCTAAGATAATTGGTATAGCAGTTAAAAACAGAACGAAAATTACCATGTAAGATTAGTTTGATGTTTTTATCTTTTTTTTGTTTTTGTTTTTACTAAAGAGTCACGACTTATTAAGTCCCAAAGGCGACTCGAGGATAAAGGTTAATTAGTTTGTCAGGTGGACGGTGAAATAACAACGTGATGATTGATAATGATGGCGGTGATTGGGTAGAATTTGATTATTTAAGAGGGCGGCTCAACAAGAATTTGTTTACATTGGACTAGAAAACGACCACGTTGTAGTCAGCTGAGAAGCAGCCCAACGGTATGGTGTTCCACAGATGGACAGTTCTAGGAAATAAATTTTGCTCATAGAAGTTTCGTTTAGTTTTAAGCACAGAGAGGGAGAAGGAGAAATTATTGACAGTGGTTGTAGCTAGACGGGTTTTCGCTGTGAATAGTTTACAGATGGGGGGGGGGTCATAAATTGAATTGATCACCTGCCATGAAAATAACGATAGAGCAGAGAAAGACTAGCAACGTCTCTTCTGTGAGAAGGAGGTAGGGGAGACGAGAAAAGGGCATCTCCCACTAGATTTCAAAGTCGGTTTTGTACTCTGTCAAAGCAGACCTTTGGTCAAGATCAAAGTGTAGTATCTGTTCCGATGGATACTGCACACCGGTCTGTCCTGTATAGTTCTAGGAGGTCAACCCTCCCAGGTTTTGCCTTCTCACCCTTTGAGAAGGGGTTAGTTTATTGCTAATCGCCTGAGGCGCCCCTACCGCGGAATGCCGACGGGGCTGCCCAGGCAATTTTTAATGATTATAGTGCTCTTCCTCTAGGGTGCTGACTTATCAAATCCCACTTTCCGACCTTGTGTCACATCTTACCGCTGTGGCAGGTAGATAAATAATAACAATAAGCATGAGCTAATTAATGAATTTCACACTTAATGAAATTAAAATTTTGAAATAAGTCGATTTTTCAACACGATTTTTTTAACTAAAAAAAGGGGAAAAATGATATTTCTTAAACAACACTGAAAAAGAAAGCGTTAAAAAAGATTTGAAACATGTATAAAAGATATAAAACTAACTCGCAAATGTGGCTTAAGAAATTAAAACACCATGAACTACTAAAGTGAAATATTTTGAAAATCAACAATCGTGCAATTTTAAATGAAAAATTCATTTATATAATATTTTTTTTGCAAGCTTTAAATGTGTTAAAATTATCATTGTTTATAAGCTATTCAGAATTAGTCGATTGGTTGTAATCCAGGGTTTCGAATAGTCATACTTCTATGCTGATGAGTCTCGATTAAAAAGAGACGAAACGTATACGTCCATAGATAAATAAACAATAACAAATATTTATATTTGAAGCTCCTCGTAAATAAGTAGAGCACTGTAAATGGTAGTACTAACACAGCGTGACGTCACTTGCTTTATATGCATCATTCCTTCCCTTATAGAAGTTGAATGCCTGTATGTCTCGCCGCTTTAAATGTGTTAAAATTATCATTGTTTATAAGCTATTCAGAATTGGCCGATCGGTTGTAATCCAGGGTTTCGAATAGTCATACTTCTATGCTGATGAGTCTCGATTGAAAAGAGACGAAACGTATACGTCCATAGATAAATAAACAATAACAAATATATATATATATATATATATATATATATATATATATATATATATATATATATATATATATGATACGAGTCGGTAGACCCGGTGGAATTTAATGAGGAACACTATATTCTTTTTGCGGCCAGTCTATAACATAATAACATTTTTAAATTCATAATTTAGGCATTTTGTAAATTCAATTTTTCGGGTGAGGCCAAAGGATGTACTCACCATTGATTAGTAAAGTGAAATTAATTAAAATAAATTTCGCCATTTCCCGGGAATGATTAAAAGCCCATTGTATTTCTGCCTCAAGCCCTTAACCCCTTATAAAACATTTTTATTCTTATTTTTTCAATTCTAAAATTTCCAAGTTACAAATAAAATAAAGAAAAACGTATTTCCTTTTTATGGGTATCGAACACACGTATATATATATTGATATATAATTATTGAATATTAAATATTTAATTATTACCACATTCTTCTTTTTCTTATGCATCAATCACGAGCAATGATGGGGTCCGCAATGATGGATTTTTGTCCCCACGTGATACGATCACAAGCTTGGTTTTATTTACTCCTCCCCAGGAGTTAGGCACAAGGCCAGTTTTATCTTACTCCCACAAGTAAGATGTGACCCAAGATCGGGTCGAGAAAGTGGGGTTTGAAAAGCCAGCGCTCGAGAGGTGAGCACTCTGGCCATTTAAAAATTACCTGGGCAGCCCCGTCGGCATTCCCCGGTAGGGACGCCTCAGACAGTAAGCAATAAACTTACTCCTCCCCAAAGAGGGGAGGCAAAGCCTGGGAGGGTGGACCTCCTAGAACTGCATAGGACAGGCGTGCAGTATCCATAGGAACAGATACTACACTTTGATCTTGGTCAAATTGGTCCGCGAGAAGGCCGGTTTCACAGCTATCTCTGTGAATGGTGTCTGCACATCTTATCATCGGTCGTTTTCTGGGACTTCCATTGCAAAGGCGAGTTTAGAGACGATGTCATTGTTGGCACATGTTCAAACTATCTGAGCCGCCATTCCATCATCTAGTCCTCAATTGGTGCAATGCCTTAGCACATTCCGATATCCGGACACGAGTCACGATAAATATAAATAATTATTTAATAACAAATATTTAATTATTATCCACACACGTATAAGTTTCATCATAATGGAATCATCAGTGTGGAAGATAACTGTTCAATCGGTCACACGATTCGAACCCTGGACCTTTAACTCATTTTTTTATGTTCCAACCAAACGGCCAACTTCAACAGCTATACGACAAGCTGAGAAATTAATTCTATTTATGTCATGAAGCAGACAATATAGTCAGCTATCTTAACAGTGTTCAACAGATCACGTGGACAGGAATTTCGAATTTTAGCTTAGATTAGACAGCTTATTCTATTTTCTCTTAAAGAGCCCATCCAAAAGGGGGCTATATATAATTTTTTAATAACAAATATTTAATTATTATCCACATACGTATACGTTTCATCCTAATGGAATCATCAGTGTGGAAGATACCTGTTCAGTCGGTTGCACGATTCAAACCCGGACACGAGTCACCGTTAACTCATTTTCCAATGCTCCAACCAAACGGCCAACTTCAATAGCTCGTGGATATTAGTGTCTCTTAATCTTTTCTCTTTGATTAAGATAATATGCATTGTGATGTGGGATTAATTTAATAATTTACTGAGGTATATGACAATGAATCTGTAGAAATAAAGAGACATTGTTGTCAACGGATCAAATTAAATAACAAAGTCCCATTCTAACATTTTATATTAAATTTATTGATCATCTTCGTTGAACAAATAAAAGACGTTAAGTGTTCATGTATATATATATATACATGGTAAACAGCTGATGATCCCCGTGTTAATATTAGATGCTTACGTTAAGGTCTCCTGTTTTTGTTTCACTGTTAGATACTTAATCCCCCTTTTATTTTATTTACTTACTATTATATATTTTATTTATTTATGAATTTTCCAACGAATGTAAAGTCTGCACTATTTTGGATTTAGTTAGTTTCTGTGGAAATTTAAACTGCATTTTTTTTTTTTATTGTCTTTTTGTTTAAAATAACTCAAAGCTTCTTTAGACTATATATATATATATATATATATATATATATAAATATTTGTCATTGTTTATTTATCTATGGACGTATACGTTTCGTCTCTTTTCAATCAAGACTCATCAGCATAGAAGTACGACTATTCATATATATATATATATATATATATATATATATATATATATATATATAGTGTTATAATGGAATAATTCCAGGAAGAAATCCGGGTAAGAGAGCTCAATGTGGTAAACAGAGCAATAATAACGTAAAATATAATAACACGAAATTACATGATTGTCGATGCAATAATTTATTTCAACCTTGCGGTTTTATTCAAGCATCCAACTTAACAATTACATTTTTGATACTGATAGAAAATTGAATTTATCCTCGGCACTTCAAACACAATCAGAGGGAGTGGTGGTAGCAGCCGGTTTGAACACCCAACATAGAGCGAGTAGGAATTAACATCTTATATTTAACTAAATTAATCTAAGGAGATCTTATGGTTTTTTTTGTTTATTTTTATTAAATAATAACGTCTGTGTTAAGCGCACATATTCTTTCTACATATCCGACCTGGTGACATACGCCTCCATACATACGCACACATATACCTATTCTTAACATCACACACACACAATTTGGCTAGCCCGAAATTCAGCTTACCAATGCCACCGAGATTTTTTACCCGACAAACGAAACGAGAGAGTCTCGTGTCATCGGCCGGTTGACACTTCTCGTGAGAAAATTAGGGCACGAGAAGTGTCAACCGGCCGATGACACGAGACTCTCTCGTTTCGTTTGCCGGGTAAAAAATCTCGGTGGCATTGGTAAGCTGAATTTCGGGCTAGCCAAATTGTGTGTGTGTGATGTTAAGAATAGGTATATGTGTGCGTATGTATGGAGGCGTATGTCACCAGGTCGGATATGTAGAAAGAATATGTGCGCTTAACCCAGACGTTATTATTTAATAAAAATAAACAAAAAAAACCATAAGATCCCCTTAGATTAATTTAGTTAAATATAAGATGTTAATTCCTACTCGCTCTATGTTGGGTGTTCAAACCGGCTGCTACCACCACTCCCTCTGATTGTGTTTGAAGTGCCGAGGATAAATTCAATTTTCTATCAGTATCAAAAATGTAATTGTTAAGTTGGATGCTTGAATAAAACCGCAAGGTTGAAATAAATTATTGCATCGACAATCATGTAATTTCGTGTTATTATATTTTACGTTATATATATATATATATATATATATATATATATATATATATACAACTCATCATGTCAGAGAAAGTTTATATTGAAAGTTCTTGAGTTATTATAAGTCCATAAATCTGGACAAGAAAAAAGTTATAATAAGTCCATGAAAAAAATTGTATTAGTAGTCCATAATAGTAGAATGTTATTAAAAAGTCCATACGTACGTCGATAGGAGTATTAAGTTAGTTCATATTAATATTATTTGGAAGTTAGTCTGGGCTGAAATCTTAGGAGAGTAAATCCATTTGTTAATGCCAATAGCTAAAGGCTAAAGGTGGGCTTCGTTTATGCACCAATAAGGAATTGTTGTGGTTGATCTGAGTGACGTGGATTCGTTGAGTAACTGGGCCTTCTTGCTAGACTACTGATTGAAAAGCATAAATGCAATTTTTTATATGACAACTGAGAACAGCTGTGCAACTCAAGGAAAGATTGTTTCTGATTGGTTAAATCCCAATATAAGGAACCACTCGAAATTGAGTATTTGCTCTAATCAGTATCAAGGATTCAAGTCAGCAAACATTGAATGATTTCACACATTTTTATTCTATGGTGGTGGTGGTGGTGGTGGTGGTGGTGGTGGTGTTGTTGTTGTAATTGTTGCTACAAATTTATTCTTGTGATTTTTGCTTTGTTTTTGATGGAAATTGAACTTTTTGGGACATTGTTGTTGATTTGGTTTCCTGGGTACTTACGAAAATTCTGTTCTGAAAATGAACCAATGTCATGACTTAAAATAAACACCACCTCGAATCAGCTTGAAACAATTTAAATACCTTTGTGTATTCTCTTGGTATATTTATCTACCTCCCACAAGGCAAGATGTGACACAAGGTCGGGAAAGTGGGATTAGATAAGCCAGGGCTCGAGGTGAGTATTCTGGCCATTTAAAAATTGCCTGGGCAGCCCCGTCGGCATTCCCGGTAGGGCGCCTCAGACAGTAAGCAATAAACTTACTCCTCCCCAAAGAGGGGAGGGTGCACCTCCTAGAACTGCACAGGACCAACAACCCCCAATAGACCGGCGTAAATCCAGACTCAAAGGCCCGGACGATACTGGTTTATTAGGTGGGGTAAAAAATACCCCTGAAACCCTTTGTGTATTCTCTTTATTTAGAAAATGATTTCAAAATCATTTAAATTGTCAAACATACATCACAAAGGGATAACGTCAGGTACAGAAACAGCTTGAAGATATCAAGAAGTGATCCTTTATGACGTCATAAATGCTGAAGTAACAAAATTATGACGTCATCAATTAAAACAGAGAATATAGACGATCCATGACCCTATGAACATGCGTATAGTGACTATATATCTATACAAGATGAACCATCTAAATTCGGGGGGTATAACATACTTTTATTTTACATAAAGGGCTACCGTAAATTAGGGTCCAGATTTATAGGAAGAGCATCCTAAGTGGGGAGTTGTGAGATATTTGTTTACATTACATTTAAATTCCCGCATGTTGATACAGTCGGGGATACAGGGAGCAAAAAGGGAATTCCAAAGGCAGATGACGCGAGGAAAGAAGCTATAGAGTAGAAAGTTTCCTGGCATCTGGGACGTCTACAGTGAAGGGGTGGGACTTTGCTGCTTGTCGGGTTTGTCTAGGGTATTTACATTTAAGAAGTACAGTGCTGTAAGTTCGTTGGAACACATTCCGTGGAAGTACTTGTTAAAAACTCACAGGGATGCAACATTGCAGCAATGTGACAGGGGCTGGAGCTTTGTAAACAGTGCAGGACCTATTAGGTTAGAGACTCTTTTTTGCATCCTGTCGAAGAGGGATAGGCTAGTGGATGGTGCACCACTTTGGATCTTGCATGATTGTCCTCGTGCACATGTAGCATAGTGTGGTATGTTCTTTACTCTTCATTGTAAACAACTGACCAGTGTTGTATTGTGGACACAAAGCAGCTGTTCTTTTCTCTGATGTAGTCGGTGATGTAGCAGGCGAACTTACTTTTCTTCTATCCTTACAGCTGTAACAAAATAACAAATAAAAACACAAACAAAAATACTTTCTTACTGGCTTTTATGTTTTATGTTTTATGCTTTTATGTGTTATGTTTTATGTTTTTTATTTTATGTTTTATTCCTTTATCGAACCGTAGCTTCGAAAAAGGCGACTGAACCCAATCAGCTGACCTGACTGCTATGGAACCTTACCTATAATGGACTTTAGACTCTTCCATTCACAATAAATACCGGAAGCATCTGCTTCTCAGTGTTGAGGCCAACCCCAACCCGATCAGTCTCTCATTAACCACGGTTGATTGAGGACGTCGGGATGAGGTAATACCAGTCGAGGATTCGTTCTCGACAATCAGTCCGGCAGGAACTGGGCCATTTACGTGGCCTTTTATCTGCCGGGCTGAGGTATATTGTCCTGGGTTTTCCTAGGAGGTGCAGGAGGAGGCCTTGCCTTCCCTCTTTGGGGAGGGGTAAGTTTATTGCTTGCTGCCTGAGGCGCCCTTACCGGGGAATGCCGACGGGGTTGCCCAGGCTATTTTTGATAGGCCAGAGTGCTCCTTCTTTAGGGGCGCTGGCTGGCTTGATCTCCCCACTTTCCGACCTTGTGTCACATATTGCTTTGTGGGAAGCGATTAAATACCTGAGGCCAACCCCAGCCCATTCAGTTTTTCATTAACTTTGGTTGATTTAGGACTTCAGGATGGGGTAACGTAATACCAGTCAAGGATTCGTTCTCAACAATCAGTCCGTCAGGAACTAAGCCATTTCGGTGGCCTTTTATCTATCGGGCTAAGCTGTCCTAGGAGGTTCACCCTCCCAGGCTTTGCCTCCCCTCTTTGGGGTGGAGTAAGTTCATTGCTTACTGTCTGAAGCACCCTGACCGGGGAATGCCGATGGGGTTTCCCAGGATATTTTTGCTAGGCCAGAGTGCTCCTTTAGGGGCGCTGGCTTGATTCTTCCCCCACCTTCCGACCTTGTGTCACATATTTCTGCGGTGGGAAGCAATTAAATACCTGAACCAACCCCAGTCTATGCTGGCAGTCAAGTACAACCATACTTGCTTCTCTATTGTATTATATTTTCTCCAATATACTTGTTTTACCTAAACCTCGAGTTCGTGTTTTCATTCCGGCCCCTTTACAGGGCCACAACAAATGACGAAAAGATATTCAAACTTACACGAAACACAACAACAACATTAAAGATTTTTCTTAAAAACCTTTAGAAAAGGCCTCACAACAACTGGCGACGTGGGATTTCGAACTTACACCACCACAACGACTAACAACGTGGTTACAGTAAGGGATTCTGGAGAACCTTAAAATGAACGCCACAACTGGCGACAAAGTATATTAAGAGTTTTGTTGGAGAACTTTAAAAAACGACAAACGTGGAAAAACACTGACAAAGAGAAAGACTTGTCCCTCTTCATCGCCACATGTCACTTTGGACTTTCTCACATGACATAACTTCCTGCACACGTTCTTTTAAATTCAAATGTGAGTTTCTATTATCTTACTTTATTTTAAACTTATGTGGAACATTTCCCATTTTCACCTAATTTTTACATACCCGGATCCAAATATTGCTGCACACGATTTCGTCATCAAAACAATGACGTCACAGAATGATGGCGTTGTCAATTAAAACAGAGATGAGGTATAACCGGCACAATGGATGACGTCACAAAAATGAGGCCCTCTACTATGTATATACAATTCTTGCTTGCTATTTTGTTTCTCTCCGTGCATCGTTTTGTGACGTCATCCATGTATACATAGGTGAACAGTGAATGAAGTAATGTATTAAAACAGTAATAGAATAACCGTGCAAAATGGATGATGTGAGAAAATGATGACGTCAACCATCAAATCAGAGAGGGGGGATTCTTTATGACGTCATGCTTCGTCTACTGAACCCCTTGGAGTCCAGTGTACTACTCTGTTACCTTGTATGTTTGTCTCAGTGTACACTGGATGACGTTACAAAGGGATGACATCGCAAAGAGATGCTGTCACAAAGGGATGACGTCACAAAGGGATGTTATCATCAACTAAAACAGGTAGAATACATCAAGAAAATCGTTTATGACTTTCTAAATCAATGACGTCATCGTCTTGTGACGTCAAGAGTGGAAGGCATCGGCAAGAACCTTTATGACGTCATAAATGATGAAGTAACAAAGGGATGACGTCATCTATTAAAACAGAGACCATGAATGAGAGTTAGTTTTACAAAAGCTACCATGCATCCTTTATGACGTTATCCATTTTGAAGTAAATACTTTTTTTTGAAAAAACATGATTATTAACCAATGTCTAAAAGTTAAAAAAATATATATTTAATAATATATATAACGAATACTGACTCAAGCGTTCACACGTGGTCTATTATAAAAAACAACCAAAATCGTGTCTGTTCGCTTTTTCTGCTTTCCCCATCAAATTCAGATCTCAATTTTAAAGAGATTTTTAAAAAGTTTCAAAATTGTATACGGCACTGTATGCGTCTTTTCATTGTAAATGGATTGCTCCCACTTTTATTAGACATGTTGTCTAAACTAACTGTTTATTTATGATGCATAGAGCTCTCGGTTTCGTGTATGCAGAGTTATTTTCCTTGAATTATACTGACGACTAGAGAATGAAGTCTTCAATTATTAAGTAAAAAACGCATGCGCAAGATTCGAAATCGAGGCTTGACCTTTTTCTAGCTTGGACTTAAACCTAGTCAGACGTGTTCTCATCTAATTCCATATTTTACACAGTTTTTACACCGTTGACCCAAAGTTGGCAGACATTATTTCTGGTTGCAATTTAGACAGGAGTCACCAGACAGCTAGCCATTTACGCATGACCTTTTTCTACTAGTCAAAGCATTCATTATCCGAATAGTTTGCGGACAATACAAAGTAAGTCGTATTTACTTTACATAACCCATGCATTCTCTATAATATTTTTGCCCTGACAATTCATGTTTATTTACTTTACATAACCCATGCATTCTCTATAATTTTTTTGCCCTGACAATTCATGTTTATTTACTTTACATAACCCATGCATTCTCTATAATTTTTTTGCCCTGACAATTCATGTTTATTTACTTTACATAACCCATGCATTCTCTATAATTTTTTTGCCCTGACAATTCATGTTTATTTACTTTACATAACCCATGCATTCTCTATAATTTTTTGCCCTGACAATTCATGTTTATTTACTTTACATAACCCATGCATTCTCTATAATTTTTTTGCCCTGACAATTCATGTTTATTTACTTTACATAACCCATGCATTCTCTATAATTTTTTTGCCCTGACAATTCATGTTTATTTACTTTACATAACCCATGCATTCTCTATAATTTTTTTGCCCTGACAATTTATGTTTATTTACTTTACATAACCCATGCATTCTCTATAATTTTTTTGCCCTGACAATTCATGTTTATTTACTTTACATAACCCATGCATTCTCTATAATTTTTTTGCCCTGACAATTCATGTTTATTTACTTTACATAACCCATGCATTCTCTATAATTTTTTTGCCCTGAAAATTCATGTTTATTTACTTTACATAACCCATGCATTCTCTATAATTTTTTTGCCCTGACAATTCATGTTTATTTACTTTACATAACCCATGCATTCTCTATAATTTTTTGCCCTGACAATTCATGTTTATTTACTTTACATAACCCATGCATTCTCTATAATTTTTTTACCCTGACAATTCATGTTTATTTCGATTGTATAGAGACTTTTAAAGTGGACAGTTTTCGTTAGTAAGTTGTTTTAACCCTCTTTTTATGCATCAGGTATTATGTCAGCCTTTGTCTTTTTTTTTAACATAACACTCTTGGCATGAAACACATGTGTATATGGGTTAATTTAAAAATATTATTTATAAATAATTATTCAAAAGCTCTAGCTAGATTGGGCACTTAAAGTAAGTTAACAACAAGCCGTCATTTATAGCGTAATGCAATACTCTGGGCTACGCCTCTTAAGTTCTATTGACGACTTGCAAGATGGCCGCCGAATTTGCCATTTAGACGTTAATTCACTCCACCATTTCCAGACAATGCGTAGTGGGCATATCCGTAGGCGCTCCGACTACTAAGTCAAATATGACTTTCGTATTGGGGTTCGAAATGTGTGACCGGCAGGGATTGTCTCCTCCCATACTGACGATTGCAGGTTTGTCATGAAACACATGTGTATATGGGTCAATTTGAAAATATTATTTATAAATAATTATATATATATATATATATATATATATATATATATATATATATATACATCGATGTCTACATTTTGTTATTGGGGAAGTGGTATTTTAATCAGTACCACTGGAGAACCATGAATTTAATAGCTGTTCTGTTTTTAAATATCCGAAACAGTTACATGGTAAACAGCTGATGATCCCCATTTTCTATTTCACAATTTACGGTTTCACTGTTATATAGTTGAATCTACCTTTTGTATTTGTGAATTTTCCAGGTGTAAGACGGCCTATGCAAGTGCTAAGTCTGTGATATGTTAAACTTAGCTAGTATCCCTAGGAATTCAAACTGCATTTTTTTCTTCGTTTATAAATTACTCACAGCTTCTTTAGACTATATATATATATATATATATATATATATATATATATATATATGACGTTGCTAGCTATAAATGCATCGTTCCTTTCATTAAGAAGAACGCTCTTATGACGTCAAGCCACCACATAAAGTGTTAAAATTATCACTGTTTATTCGCTGTTCAACATGGCCGAGTGGTTCGGGTGTCGGGATTTGAGTTGAAAAATACTCGTAATCCGGGGTTTCAAATTGCATGACTGGTAGTGAATAGTCATACCTCTATGCTGATGAGTCCCGCTTATAAAGGACGAAACGTATACGTACATAGATAAATATATATATATATATATATATATATATATATATATATATATATATATATAAACAATAATTAAATAATTAAATATTTAAATACCTAGAGACATCGATGTTTCATGCTACCGCAATCTTCAGTCTAGGAACTAATTCTCAACGGTCGGTAGGCGCGAACCCCGAACACAAATCGCCACTGATTCGTAGTCAGGGATCTTACCCATAGGCCATAGCCAATTAGTTAGTAAATAAAGAGGAACTTTAACTGTAAATAGCGGAAATCGGCGGCTACTTACCAGGCAGTTAGAGTGATCTACGAAACGTCGTTCGGATCGTGCATATAGCTATTTGTACTGCTTGTTATTAAAGCTATGTACGTATATATATATATATATATATATATATATATATATATATATATATATATATATATATATATATGAAAAATATTTGTTGTTGTTTATTATTTACGGACGTATACGTTTCGTCTTTTTTCAATCAAGACTCTTCAGCGTAGAAGTGTTACTATTCAGTACTGGTCACACGATTCGAAACCCTGGATTATAAGTATTTTTCAACTCCAACCCAACGTCTTAAACCTCGCGGTCAATATTTGAACAGCTGTTAAACTGTGGTAGATTAAATACATTTATAAGAGGCGATGGCGGCACAGGCATTCTACTTATATTAAGGAATGATGCATTATAAAGCAAATGACGTCACGCTGTATTTGCACTACTACTAAAGTGCTCTACTTAATTATTAAGGAGCGACAAATATGAAAAATATTTGTTGTTGTTTATTATCTACGGACGTATACGTTTCGTCTTTTTTCTCTCTCTCTCTCTCTCTCTATATATATATATAGATGTTATTACAGACGATCAGAACAACATCGGTACCGACGGTTTTAAATTCAAACAAAGAGGGCCTATAATTGTTCTCTGTTATCGGAAACAGAGCCTGAAGAAAGTCCCGAAAACCTGACCAATTATAAGTCCCCTTTGTTTGGATGTGAAACCGACGGTATCGATGTTGTTCTGATCTTCTGTAATATATATATAAATAAATATTAAACTCTTATTTTTGATTTTTCTTAATAATTGAGCACTCTGCTGGGGTTCTCTCTTACAGAAGATAAGAATCACATCGATACCGTCGGTTTCAAATCGAAACAAAGGGGAGCTATAATTATTCTCCTTTACCGGACTCTTTTCAGCCGCTGTTTATATATTTATATTGTTGACACTATAAGTATAGAACGTATACTTAAAAACAAACAGAAAAAATCGATATCGATAATTTTGACAATGACAATCAATGAAAAGACGCATACAGTGCCGTATACAATTTTCAGTGCAACCCTTTGTTAGCAGGTGTTTTCAGTGCAACATCTCTCTGACAGACGTAATGTTGCTAGTCTCAATCATTTCTATAAATACTATTATGGCATGTGTTCTTCAGAATTATATGATCTATTCTCTGCTTCCTTTGTTCCAGCTCGTTTGATTCGTTGGTCTAGTGGTCTTCATCAATTCACTGTTACATCTTCTTATTCCAGTAGCTTTTTTCAAAGAACTGAAGGCTTGTGGAACTCTCTTCCTGCTGACTGTTTTCCTCATACCTCTAGTCTTGGTCTTTTCAAGACTAAGGCCAATAGGCATCTCCTGTCGTTACGATAATCATCTTTCATTCTTTTTAGCTCCTATAGCAAATGGCTTCATGCCTTGTCTGGGGCGACTTTTGACATCTGAAGATGATTCGACGAAGAATCAAAAACGTTCGTGAAACCTGTGAAACCTGTGAAACCTATGGAACATTTATTATTTTTTATTATTTTAATACAAAAAAGACCATCAGAACAATAAAAAAATAAAAAACGCAATAATTAAACAGACGAATTCTGTTATTTTTAACATGTTTGCATATATATATCGTTTTTTATTTCATGTTACTTCAGTGGAAGTTCTTAGGAATCAAGGAGCCCCTTTCCTAGGGCTAACACTTGATCTCTATGTGAGATACATATATATCCGAGTGTTCTATGAAAGTTCTCCCTTACCTCTCAAACGTTGAGTTAGTAAAGAAATGAAGAACATTTATTTTCCTCTCCCTAATTGACCAGTTAAATATGTTATAGTAAACTTTTCTGGTGGTTTCTTAGTCTTACTGGATTCCAGGACAAGAATTCATCTAGTCTGGTAGAGTATTAGGCTTGGTGCTGTTACTAGAGGCAAAATCACTTGGAGAAGGTACACCATTCCTCGTATGAGTCAGTATGTACCGACAGGTTCTTATTTGGGTTTCAAATACTATGTGATTTTGAATATTTGGTCAGGGTTTACTTGTAGGAGGAAGTATCCTCATGTATTTTTTTCCCTTAATTGTGATGGTAAAAAATTAATCGATGAAGCCTTTTTAAAAATATCTTCAATTTTGTTATCTAGAGTATGTATGTTTTAAGGTGGGCAGAAACAATTGTTTGAATTAAAATGTTATTTTGGGAAACAGGTTCGGAACATTTGCTAAATTATTATTACATTATATATCTATCTATCTATCTATATACTACTAAAAGTCTATGGGTCTTGTATGTTTGCAATCAGCTTTCAGCTTTCCGGTTTTCAACATCCGGTTGCGCATGCGTAAATAGCATCGTCTTCTAATCTGTTAATCTAATTCCGTTAATCTCTTATGATTAACGAACGCATGAAATTTTTCATTCTGGAAATTTTTATATCGCTTTTAATATAAACAATTTCATTTAATTTCATCAAATAGTTTTTTTGTTTACTTGACGACTAAAAACATTCAACGGGAGCACTTCGTAAAGTCTGTCGCAGTTTCAAACCCTTTTAAAAAACAAAAACAAACAAACAAAACAACAACAATCTATATATTAATACGCTAAGGTGTACGTACGTGTGTCACGGTTCCGGCAAACGCTCTGCGCATGCGTGCCGCACCTAGATTATTAATAACATTTAATTAGCCTAATTTCTGCATAGTATTTTAATTATTTCCCTTTAGCGCAACGGTAAGCGACGTAGTATTTTTGTCTTTGGCCCGACTGGTTTATAGTTCGATCCCAACCAGCCGCTAATATTTTTTCTTCTACATTTCGAGCGGAAGGGGAAGAAATAATACATTTTTTTTAATCACCCGGTCAAAAAGTACTTCTTTGTGTTGCTTAAAACTTAAAACTATTTTTTGTTTTTTATTTTGACGTTTTTAGGGCATGTCTATTATTTTTTGTTGTTGTTGTTTTTGAACGGACGTTAAGCAATGTTTTTTTTTTCAATGATAGTTTGAACTAAGTATTTATTTTTTATTTGCACCACTTCTTAAAGTGTTAAAACATTTATTGGCACATGTTCGTCTTTAACCACTGTCGGTTTTTCACAACTTTTTACTGACCATTTTTCTTTTCTTTTTTCGGTGTACACTTATCTATCAGGCTGCTAGAGAATTCCGGCGTTTTTGGAATTTTTTTTCAAATATTTTACATTTTAGGAGGGGGGATCAGTTTCCAATGTTAATTCAACGTAGACTGATCCCCCTCTTTTTGACCATCTCAATTAAAAAAAAAATCTTTT
Source organism: Sepiola atlantica (assembly GCA_963556195.1). NCBI lineage: Eukaryota > Metazoa > Mollusca > Cephalopoda > Sepiida > Sepiolidae > Sepiola > Sepiola atlantica. The sequence goes on along the minus strand of OY744554.1, from coordinate 28,631,758 downwards.
CGGTGTACAATTATCTATCATGTCAGAGAATTCCGGGGGTTTTGGAAAGAAATTGTTAAAATCTGTGATTTTAAGATGGGGGATCAGTTTTCAATGTAAATTCAACGTGGACTGATCCCCCTCTTTTTAACCATCTCAAATTTTAAAAATTATTCTTCTGCTTACAATTACCTATCATGTCGCGAGAGAATTCCGGAGATTTTGGAAAGAAATTTTAAAAAAATGAGATTTTAAGACGTAAAAAGTTGTGAAAAACGAACTATGGTAAAAGACGAACAAGACTGATCCCCCGTCTTAAAATCTCAATTTTTAAAAATTTATTTCCAAAAACCCCGGAATTCTCTCGCGACATGATAGGTAATTGTAAGCAGAAGAATAATTTTTAAAATTTGAGATGGTTAAAAAGAGGGGGATCAGTCCACGTTGAATTTACATTGAAAACTGATCCCCCGTCTTAAAATCACAGTTTTTAAAAATTTCTTTCCAAAACCCCCGGAATTCTCTACTGACATGATAGGTAATTGTACACCGAAAAAGATTTAAAAAAAAATTGAGATGGTCAAAAAGAGGGGGATCAGTCTACGTTGAATTAACATTGGAAACTGATCCCCCCTCCTAAAATGTAAAATATTTGAAAAATAATTCCAAAAACGCCGGAATTCTCTAGCAGCCTGATAGATAAGTGTACACCGAAAAAAGAAAAGAAAAATGGTCAGTAAAAAGTTGTGAAAAATGGACAGTGGTTAAAGACGAACATGTGCCCATTTATTTATTATTTTTGGATGGTAAGGAACCAGTATTTATTTTTTAAATGTTTTGAACGGACAATAAGCAATGTTTGTTTTGTTTTGTTTTTTTTTCTCAGTGAAACACCGAGAGCGTGGTCGAAAGAAAGAGAGAGTGTGTGTTCGTAAGAGATGGAGGGGGGGGGGGATAGAGAAAGAGTGAAAACGCAATAAAAACAAATAAATAAATCGCAAAAAGTCTCTTACTAACAAATAGAAGGTGATTTGTTACATTAGGACCCGCGCTAACTTTGACCCCGTCGTTAGGGTTAGGGTCAGTGAGGGGTTAGGGTTAGCTATAAAGTTCAGGGTCATTGGGGGTTAGGGTTAAAATTAGGGTCAGGGCCAAAGTTAGCCCAGGTCCCAATGTAACAAACTACCAAATAGAGATAGTAAAAAATAAGACAATGACAATGATATTGTATAGTTAACATCTGAGAAGTTAAGTTTCTTATTTTGTGTCACGATCTGACACTCTCATTTAATAAGATTTAGTATTTACTTTTGCCCCTGACAACGGGGGAGGGGAGTCGCGACCGATAGTGATTGCTGAAGAGACAGCTTTTACCCCGACAACCGAGTAATATAATAAATATATATACTTCCATCCCGTCACGCAAAATTTTGGTGAGTAAGATATGTGCATATTTCTAGCCACCGGATAATTTTATTAACAGTAAATTATACAAATTGATGTAGAAAACACTGTGGAATTCCTTTTTTTTTTTCAGTGAAACACAGAGAGCGCGTACGAAAGAAAGAGAAAGTTTGTGTTCGTAAGAGAGAGATAGAGGGAGAAGATAAAGAAAGAGAGAGAGAGAGAGAGAATAAACGTAATTGAAAAGTGAAAACGCAATAAAAACAAATAAATAAATCGCAAAAAGTAAAAAAAAAAATATTTAACAAAAACGAAAGTGAGGAAAGTCGTGATTCAAAGCAAAATAAAAAAGAAAATCTAATCGAAAAAAAAAGTAACAAGTATAATTTCGTTTACTATCGGAAGCCTACCAGTTTTTACGGTATATCAACCCTTTTTAGTAGAGTGTCCATCGTACACGCGTTATTGGAAGGCAAATTATTAATTTTTTCAAAATATTTCGCTCTTATCCGGGGGGGTGCTCATAATAAAACAAGCGTAACTTACTAACAAATAGATGGTGCTTCGTTAGATTGGGACCCGCGCTAACTTTGACCCCGTCGTTAGGGTTAGGGAGGGGGTAGGGTTACCTATAAAGTTCAGGGTCATTGGGGGTTAGGGTTAAAGTTAGGGTCAGGGTCAAAGTTAGCCCGGGTCCCCATGTAACAAAGTACCAAATAGAGACGTAAAAATAAGACAAGGGCAATGATATTGTATGGTTAACATCTGAGAAATTAATTTTTTTTATTTCAAATATTTATTTAGTTATATTGTCAAATTCGTCAAACAAAAATGGCGTTCGCTTATTTTAGGTGAGGTGGTCGCTAATTTCAGACTTTATAAAAGGCTAAATTGCCCGATTACAGTAGAGGATCTCTTTACATTATCAACTAACCCAAGATGTAGGGGAGGGCGCCACTCTTTTCCCAGGACTGCTTCATTGTCCTTGATCCTGACCTTATAATACTGAGAGTTTTAGCAATGTTTGTTTTAGTCTTTTAATATAAACAATTTCATTTAATTTCATCAAATAGTTTTTTTGTTTTCTTCACGGCTAAAAACATTCAACGGGAAGACTTCGTAAAGTCTGTCGCAGTTTCAAAAAACACCTCCCTTTCAAAAAACAAAAACAAACAAACAAAAAAACAACACTCATTATTAATATCAGCCATACGAGCGGTCGGTGAACGAAACCACCTCCCGCTTTCCCTCTCATAGATTTCACCACTCCTACTCCGTCTGTTTTCGTTACGTACGCGAGAAAGCCTGCTGTCTCTCGGTGGCCACGGCTGTACCCCCTTCCTTTCTCAAATCGCCCTAACCAACCACTTATAATTCAGTAACTGTAATTTAAAAAAACAAAACAATTATAATAAACAGAACGACTCATAGAAATCTATATTCTTTTTTCATTTTAATATACTTTCATAGAAATGCTTCTGTTATGTAAAAAAAAACTATTTTCTTTATGCCACAAGTGTCACGCTCATACATGAATTCCATAGCTAATATAACAAACTGACCCAACGGGTCACGGGTGGTCTAGTATACTACTAAAAGTCTATGGGTCTTGTATGTTTGCAATCAGCTTTCAGCTTTCCGGTTTTCAACATCCGGTTGCGCATGCGTAAATAGCATCGTCTTAAATCTGTTAATCCGATTCCGTTAATCTCTTACGATTAACGAACGCATGCAATTTTTCATTCTGGAAATTTTTATATCGCTTTTAATATAAACAATTTTATTTAATTTCATCAAATAGTTTTTTTTGTTTACTTGACGACTAAAAACATTCAACGGGAGCACTTCGTAAAGTCTGTCGCAGTTTCAAACCCTTTTAAAAAACAAAAACAAACAAACAAAACAACAACAATCTATATATTAATACGCTAAGGTGTACGTACGTGTGTCACGCTTCCGGCAAACGCTCTGCGCATGCGTGCCGCACCTAGATTATTAATAACATTTAATTAGCCTAATTTCTGCATAGTATTTTAATTATTTCCCTTTAGCGCAACGGTAAGCGACGTAGTATTTTTGTCTTTGGCCCGACTGGTTTATAGTTCGATCCCAACCAGCCGCTAATATTTTTTCTTCTACATTTCGAGCGGAAGGGGAAGAAATAATACATTTTTTTTAATCTTTTAAATGAAATTGTTAGTTGAAACTAACAATTTCATTTAAAAGATTATATATAAAAATTTGAATTTAACTATAATAAGTATTATGGTACCTGTTCAGTGCATATTTACCTATAAGTATGGCCAACCACTTATAATTCAGTAACTGTAATTTAAAAAAAAAACAATTATAATAAACAGAACGACGCATAGAAATCTATCTATATTCTTTTTTCAACAATTACATTTAATTTCATCAAATAGTTTTTTTGTTTTCTCCAAAAGTGTCACGCACATACATGAATTCCATAGCTAATATAACAAACTGACCCAACGGGTCACGGGTGGTCTAGTATATATATATATATATATATATATATATATATATATATATATATATATAGAGAGAGAGAGAGAGAGAGAGAGAGAGAAGGAGAGAGAGAGAGAGGGGGAGAGAGATTATCGATATCTGTGAATACATTTTTGACATGTTTAGTTTAATCTGTTAAATGGCTTCGGACGTCAAATACAAATTGTAATATGTTTATTTAAAAATACTTAATACAATATGTAGAAATTCTGAAATAGTCAGCTTAAAATAAAAATCAGTTATTCTTAAATACTTACTTTGAAATAAAACTCAGTTAAGGAGAATAACGAATTTTCAAAGTTGAACCAAAATAGCATTTGAGCTGACAAATCAAATTTTGATTCTGACTTACCAACTTTCATTGTTATTGTTACACCATGTTAATTGCAATACTTTGCTAAGGGGAATAACTCTTATATCTTAGTAAGAGTTTTCGTTCCATTAATTGCTTTGTTTCTATTTAAGGTCTACTAACAGTTACGTTTTCTCATTTCTTTCTTGATAAACAAAAGCAAAGTTTCATTTGTGATCTAAAGAAAGAAGAGAATTAAAAAGAAACGTTGGAGAAATGCGCATAAAACGTTTTTCGCATTGTTCCAGGAAGTCGTTGATGATTTAAATTCAGCAACGCTGGATGGCATCACAGAACAAACTCGCATTATGTTAAGCATTTTAAAATGTTACCACTGGTTTCATATGTGATGTTGTTAATTTTAGGTTGTTGTGTTTTTATGTAGATAGTTGCGAGTATTTTTAATTTTTTAAAATTGGTTTCAGAATGTATAATTTTAGTGTTATTAACTAGAATTTGTCTTAAATCAGGGGAAGGGCAGTTATGTTTTTGTAGATGTTGGTAAATTGAGATAGAGTTTACAAGATGCATGGTGAGACGACGGGATAAAGTAGTGCTTGTAAAACCAATGTAGCTATTAGCTTTATTATTATTATGGGAGTTACATTCCCCCAAAGAGGCATTTAAACTTATAAATAACATTGGTTCTTTCTGGTGATTTTTGAGTTGGGGAGGAATTGTTTTTTACTACAAGATTTTGGGTTTTAAATTTCTTATAATAAATAGTGAGTCTAATATTATTGTTATTGTCAATTAGGGATATGTATCTGTGTATAATATTTTTCATGGCTTTTTCTTCTAATCTAAAGTTTATATATATATATAGATACGGCACAATCACGTTGACACACTGGTTCCCGTTAGATCACCGAAGTTAAGCGGCATCGAGCCTGACCAGTACTAAATGGGTGACCATTTGGGAATACCAGGTGCTGTATATGCTCTCTGCTTATCTCGGCATTGTTTCCAGTCGTCTTGTATTACTACTTGCCATTGGAATCAAGCAATGCCGACTCAGGAGAGCGGTTGTTGGAGATTGCGCAACCCTTGCAATTACAAATTCACGCATGGGCAGCCCCTGGCGGGGCACTCATACGGCGAAATCGACGGGAGAGTCCATCATATATATATATATATATATATATATATATATATATATATATATATATATATATATATATATATGTGTGTGTGTGTGTGTGTGTGTGTAGTTGAAATACGTTAGTCTATTGCCAATAACATGGTACAACAATAACAAATGAAAATTGGCAGAATCAAAGTTTGATTTGTCAGCTTAAATGCTATTTAGGTCCAACATTGAAAATTATTTTATAGATTATAAGATCTAGCTATCACTGAATTTCTCTAATATCAACATGTTTAAACATATTCAGAGATTTATTTGTTTATACATTATGGCCTTCCATAGTTAACAAAAAGGCTTGGTCATTATAAATAAATGCTTGTTCTAGGAATGTCTTATGTCATCCAATAAAGTAATTGATATTATCTTCTACTTCTTCCTTTGTCTTCAAGAATGCTTGTTGCCCATGACAACCCCTTCTCGCTCCCAGAATCTCATCACTGGCTGCCATACATCAATACGTCATTCACTCCATCAACTCGTTAACACGGGGAAATTGATTGTACCAGAGATTTGGCCAATTTATTGAAGGTAACAATCCAATCTTACAGTTACTGTCTCAAGAAAAAGGAAATATTGGAACAATTTATATGTTATCCTTATACTTTGTATTATTACCAAATCAAGGCAATACCCATAACAGGACTGGTAACCATGCAACTATGGTCTAAAGACGGTTGTAAGTACGAAGGATGGAGTACCAGGGAAAGAGAAATGAAACAATAGAATTGAGATTTACATATTTTTCATTTTATTATGTTAGGAATCTTCATATCATTTTCTTTCATGTTTATTTTTGCAAATGATTGCCTAGTGGCAGAAAGGAGAAAAGGGAGAGAGAAATGGAGAGAGTTAATTATGTTAAGTGCATTGCTTAATTATCGTTTCATTAGACCATTTTTAATGCACCTGATCACTCCTACTCAGGCTGATTTCAATCTCATCTCAGAATCTCGTCAGCCTTGTATATTCGACGTCATGTCTGCCCACTTTTTCAGCTTCCTGTTCTCATGGTCTTGATGTATCATAATCCTACTGACCTCTTCGTGGTCCCTGTCTGAAACGCTTCCTGTCTCCTAACTGAACTATATGTAACATCTAATATATCTACAAGTGAAACTTCCTTTTTGGATATTATATGCAGTCCTTTAAAGTGCAAATCAGAATCTCATGATTTGCTGCCATATATCCATGAAGTCGTTAAAATGGGGAAATTTATTGAACGTAGCAATCCAATCTTACAGTTACTGTCTCAAGAAAAAGAAATAATGGAACAATTTATATTGTGTCATTATACTTAATATTTTTTATTATCACCAAATCAAGGTGATACCTTCTCAACCTATTCTTGACCACACTGCCCGAGGTTTGTGTGACGGATGCCAATAGCCTACTCAGGAATGCTGATCACCTAGTGATAATGGTTGATATTACCCTAATGTCTCGATCCCAAGTCGAACAGCCGTTACTTAAAACGACAAGATACTTCAAACAGGCAGATTGGGAATCTATCAGAGATCACATCAGAGACTTCCCTTGGAGTAAAACTGATCTCTCCCCACTGATAAGTGTGCATTCACTCCCAGATTTCCCATTGCAGACAGAAGCCACACTTGATGACCTGATCATCAACCCATCGCATGTCAGGGATATCATTTAAAACCTTGACACCTCCAAATCATGTAGGACTGATCTTATCTCTGTTATAGTAATAAAGAAATGCTCTGCTGAGTTGGCTGGTGTCATCTCCAAATTCTACAACAAATGCCTTGCCGAATCTCGCTTCCCTGATAGCTGGAAAATTGCATCTGTGACACCAGTGTTCAAGAATTCTCTTGAAAGAACTGACCCGCAAAATTATCGCCCCATCAGTCTCTTCCCGCTCTTCACTAAAATTTTTGAATCATCAATCAATCTAGCGATAGTCTGCCACCACGTTAATACTAAACTTCTTTCTGACCAACAATATGGATTGAGGCAAGCACGTTCTACTGCAGATATCCTAACAATCATTTCTGAATGCATATACCATACACGGCTTGATACATCTAAAGCCTTTGACGAGGTCTGACATGAAAGTATTTTCATGAAAATTTATTTGTATGGTATTACTGGACGAATATTTAACATAATCAGAATTTTTTCTTTTATATTTACGTCTTTTATATATTTATGTCATCCATTTATTCGCCTTTTCTTATGCTGCTGCATCTACTATTTTCGGGTTCTCCTTTTCTTCTTTATTTAGGTCTTTTATTTATGTCATTCACTTATTTTCCTTTTCTAATGCTGCTGCTACTACTTTAAACTTTTGCTTTCTTCTTTATTTACGTCTATTATTTATTTATGTCATCCACTTATTCTCCTTTTTCTTATGCTGCTGCTGGTACTACTTTCGTCTTTTCGTTTTCTTCTTTATTTACATCTTTTATTTATCCATGTCATCCTCTTATTCTCCATCTCTTATACTGATCCTGCTACTACTACTTTAGTTTTATCATTTTCTTTGTTTATTTACATTATCTTTTTACTCTCATTCTCGTATGTTGCTGCTGCTACTACTACTTTAGTCTTTTATTTTTCTTCTCTTTTGTGCAATTTACTTATTTACAGCATCCTCTTACTCTCATTGTTTCATGCTAGTGCTACTACTACATTAGTGTTTCCTACTTCTTCTTTATTTACGTCATCTATTTATTTACACCATTCTCTTATCATCCTTCATTACTCAGCTGCTGCTACTACTCCTTTTATCCCTTTTCTCCCACAACTTTTTATCTCATTCGCCACTCACCGTCAAACTGCAACTACTCCTTTATTCTTCTTTATTTATGTCATTTATTTATTCATGTACTCCTAGCACTCTCATTCTCTTACAATGCCACTTCGACTACTACTACTCCTTTTATTTTGCTCCTTATTAAAACATTCAATCTGCAAATAACCAAGCAAGCAAGATTATCAGAGTTCTAGTATTATATAGATGTTACTCAAAATTAGTTTCTCACAATAAATAAGTCATGTCTTTATGTTTATTTGTTGTTCGATCTGTCTCATGTAAAGACGACCTTTTGTCATACACTGACTTAGCAGAGAGTCAAGTAAATATACTTCCGGCACGGGGGGCCTTCGAGCCATCTGGCTCAAAATTAGTGTCTCTTCTTGTTGGTATCAGGAGTTCATCTTTCCAGACATATCTCTTCTGGTCGAAATCAGAAGTTCATCCTCCCAGGCATTACCTAACGTTAACGGGTGAGAACATGTCTATATTCATCTACTCTTCCAATGTGCCCTTCTTGGCCTTTTGGCTAAGATCAAAGTGTAATATCTGTTCCGATGGATACTGCACCCCATACTGGTGTTGTCTTGGCCTTTGGGTCTTGATTTACGCCGGTCAATGGGTCTGTCCTGTGCAGTTCTGGGAGGTCCACCTTCCCAGGCTTTGCCTCCCCTCTTTGGGGAGGAGTAAGTTTATTGCTTACTGTCTGAGGCGCCTCTACCGGGGAATGCCGACGGGGCTGCCCAGGCAATTTTTAAACCCCACTTTCCCGACCTGACCTTGGGTCACATCTTACTTGTGGGAATAAGATAAAAACTGGCCTTGTGCCCAACTCCTGGAGAGGAGTAAATCAATACTCTTCCAATGTGCCCCACGTTCAGCGGTTGGGGGGGGGGCAGCTGGGATTCCCACGTTAACCTGACTTTGTGTCATACGTAGGCTTGGTGGGGAGTCATAAGAATACCCTTAGTTTGGTGGCATTGCAGGAAGATAATGGAAGAGGAAAGACGACATAGAGAAAGGGAAGAGAAAGAAAACAAAAAGAGGAAGAGGAAGAGGAAGAGAGGAGGAAAATAAACTCAACTGTTCTGCATCTACTACTTGTGGGAGTAAGATAAAAAATGGCCTTGTGCCTAACTCCTGGAGAGGAGTAAATCAATACTAACCCAAGAACTCCCATCCATTCTTTAAACGTGGTCATCTCTTTATACTGTCTGGATTTATTCTTCTCCATCAGTTGGCAATTTTGATAGCCAATTTTTACGAACTTTTGTTGATTAATAATTTGTTAAAAGCCTCCACATCCCCACCACCACCACCACAGAAATAAAATTGGTATTTTTATTTCCGCTTTTTTTTCATCGCTTTTGTTATATACTGGGTTTGGTCGCGGGAGAGCGAAGAATGATAGTAACGGAATGCCGATGAAGCAAGGAAAAAAAAGAAATTACACACAGTGTGTCCTTTTTTGCTAGAGCAAAGATGAGAATGAGGAGGAGGGCGAGACGAAGGAGGAGGAGGAGGAGGCAATTGACAAAGAGAGGAGAAGAAAAAAAACACAATAAATTATTAAAAACAACAAAAACAAGAGAAGGTAAATGGGAATGTTTATGTTTGAAAATCATTGAGCGTTTCCGTGTATTATGTATACTGGAGTTATTGCTGTCTTCTCAATTGGATATACAAAAGCAAGACACTTTACTGATCACTGGAACGTTATGTAAGTATAAGTAAATACAAGACGACCGACTTTCTTTATTGATGTATCATAGGTTTCTTGTTATGAGAAGCAAGTATCACTGTATATTTATTTACTCCTCTGCAGGAGTTAGGCACAAGGCCAGTTTTATCTTACTCCCACAAGTAAGATGTGACCACAGATTGGGTCGAGTAAGTGGGGTTTGAAAAGCCAGCGCCCGAGAAGGTGAGCACTCTGGCCATTAAAAATTGCCTGGGCAGCCCCATCAGCATTCCCCGGTAGGGGCGCCTCAAGCAGTAAGCAATAAACTTACTCCTCCCCAAAGAGGGGAGGCGAAGCCTGGGAGTGTGGACCTCCTAGAACTGCACAGGACAGACCCATAGACTGGCGGAAATCAAGCCCCGAAGGCAAAGACAATACCGATCTATGAAGTGCAGTATCCATCGGAACAGATACTACACTTTGATCTTAGCCAAAAGGCCCTATTTATCTACGTCCCACACAGTAGAATGTGACACAAGGTCGGAAAGTGGGAATGCACTCCAGAGGAGGAGTGCTAGGGGCTTTTAAAAAATTGCCTGGGCAGAGTGCCTCAGACATTAAGCACTAAACTCAATCCTCCCCAAAGAGGGGAGGCAAAGACTGGGAGCGCCACTTCCCAGAACTGCACAGGACAGACCCATTGACCGGCGTAAATCCAGACCCGAAGATCCAGACAATACCAGTATGGGGTGCAGTATCCATCGGAACAGATACTACACTTTGATCTTAGCCAAAAGGCGTTATTTAACCCCTACCCACAATAGGAATATGTGACACAAGGTCGGAAAGTGGGATTTGAAAAGCCAGTGCTCGAGAAGGTGAGCACTGTGGCCATTAAAAATTGCCTGGGCAGCCCCGTCGGCATTCCCCGGTAGGGGCGCCTCAGACAGTAAGCAATTAACTTACTCCTCCCCAAAGAGGAGAGGTAAAGCCTGGGATGGTGGACCTCCTAGAACTGCACAGGACAGATCAGCCCCATAGACCGGCGGAAATCAAGCCCCGAAGGCCAAGACAATACCGATCTATGAAGTGTAGTATCCATCGGAACAGATACTACACTTTGATCTTAGCCAAAAGGCCGTTATTTAACACCTACCCACAATAGGAGTATGTGACACAAGGTCAGAAAGTGGGATTTGAAAAGCCAGCGCCCGAGAAGATGAGCGCTCTGGCCATTAAAAATTGCCTGGGCAGCCCCGTCGGCATTCCCCGGTAGGGGCGCCTCAGGCAGTAAGCAATTAACTTACTCCTCCCCAAAGAGGGGAGGTAAAGCCTGGGAGGGTGTACCTCCTAGAACTGCACAGGACAGACCCATAGACCAGCGTAAATCAAGCCCCGAAGGCCAAAACAATACCAGTCTATGAGGTGCAGTATCCATCGGAACAGATACTACACTTTGATCTTAGCCAAAAGGCGTTATTTAACCCCTACCCACAATAGGAATATGTGACACAAGGTCGGAAAGTGGTAGTTGAAAAGCCAGTGCTCGAGAAGGTGAGCACTCTGGCCATTAAAAATTGCCTGGGCAGCCCCGTCGGCATTCCCCGGTAGGGGCGCCTCAGACAGTAAGCAATAAACTTACTCCTCCCCAAAGAGGGGAGGCGAAGCCTGGGAGGGTGGACCTCCTAGAACTGCACAGGACAGACCCATAGACCGGCGTAAATCAAGCCCTGAAGGGCAAGACAATACCGATCTATGAAGTGCAGTATCCATCGGAACAGATACTACACTTTGATCTTAGCCAAAAGGCCGTTATTTAACACCTACCCACAATAGGAGTATGTGACACAAGGTCGGAAAGTGGGATTTGAAAAGCCAGCGCCCGAGAAGGTGAGCGCTCTGGCCATTAAAAATTGCCTGGGCAGCCCCGTCGGCATTCCCCGGTAGGGGCGCCTCAGGCAGTAAGCAATAAACTTACTCCTCCCCAAAGAGGGGAGGCGAAGCCTGGGAGGGTGGACCTCCTAGAACTGCACAGGACAGACCCATAGACCGGCGTAAATCAAGCCCCGAAGGGCAAGACAATACCGATCTATGAAGTGCAGAATCCATCGGAACAGATACTACACTTTGATCTTAGCCAAAAGGCCATTTATTTACCTCCCCAGGAGGTTAGGCACAAGGCCAGGTTTATCTTACTCCCACAAGTAAGATGTGACCCAAGCTCGGGTCGGAAAGTGGGGTTTGAAAAGCCAGCGCCCGAGAAGGTGAGCACTCTGGCCATTAAAAATTGCCTGAGCAGCCCCGTCGGCATTCCCCGGTAGGGGCGCCTCAGACAGTAAGCAATTAACTTACTCCTCCCCAAAGAGGGGAGGTAAAGCCTGGGAGGGTGGACCTCCTAGAACTGCACAGGACAGATCAGACCCATAGACCGGCGGAAATCAAGGCCCGAAGGCCAAAACAATACCGATCTATGAAGTGCAGTATCCATCGGAACAGATACTACACTTTGATCTTAGCCAAAAGGCGTTATTTAACCCCTACCCACAATAGGAATATGTGACACAAGGTCGGAAAGTGGGAGTTGAAAAGCCAGCGCTCGAGAAGGTGAGCACTGTGGCCATTAAAAATTGCCTGGGCAGCCCCGTCGGCATTCCCCGGTAGGGGCGCCTCAGACAGTAAGCAATTAACTTACTCCTCCCCAAAGAGGGGAGGTAAAGCCTGGGAGGGTGGACCTCCTAGAACTGCACAGGACAGACCCATAGACCGGCGGAAATCAAGCCCCGAAGGCCAAGACAATACCGATCTATGAAGTGCAGTATCCATCGGAACAGATACTACACTTTGATCTTAGCCAAAAGGCGTTATTTAACACCCACCCACAATGGGAGTATGTGACACAAGGTCGGAAAGTGGGATTTGAAAAGCCAGCGCCCGAGAAGGTGAGCGCTTTGGCCATTAAAAATTGCCTAGACAGCCCCGTCGGCATTCCCCGGTAGGGGCGCCTCAGACAGTAAGCAATAAACTTACTCCTCCCCAAAGAGGGGAGGCGAAGCCTGGGAGGGTGGACCTCCTAGAACTGCACAGGACAGACCCATAGACCGGCGTAAATCAAGCCCCGAAGGGCAAGACAATACCGATCTATGAAGTGCAGTATCCATCGGAACAGATACTACACTTTGATCTTAGCCAAAAGGCGTTATTTAACACCCACCCACAATGGGAGTATGTGACACAAGGTCGGAAAGTGGGATTTGAAAAGCCAGCGCCCGAGAAGGTGAGCGCTCTGGCCATTAAAAATTGCCTGGGCAGCCCCGTCGGCATTCCCCGGTAGGGGCGCCTCAGACAGTAAGCAATAAACTTACTCCTCCCCAAAGAGGGGAGGCGAAGCCTGGGAGGGTGGACCTCCTAGAACTGCACAGGACAGACCCATAGACCGGCGTAAATCAAGCCCCGAAAGGCAAGACAATACCGATCTATGAAGTGCAGTATCCATCGGAACAGATACTACACTTTGATCTTAGCCAAAAGGCGTTATTTAACCCCTACCCACAATAGGAATATGTGACACAAGGTCGGAAAGTGGGATTTGAAAAGCCAGTGCTCGAGAAGGTGAGCACTGTGGCCATTAAAAATTGCCTGGGCAGCCCCGTCGGCATTCCCCGGTAGGGGCGCCTCAGACAGTAAGCAATAAACTTACTCCTCCCCAAAGAGGGGAGGTAAAGCCTGGGAGGGTGGACCTCCTAGAACTGCACAGGACAGATCAGACCCATAGACCGGCGGAAATCAAGGCCCGAAGGCCAAAACAATACCGATCTATGAAGTGCAGTATCCATCGGAACAGATACTACACTTTGATCTTAGCCAAAAGGCGTTATTTAACCCCTACCCACAATAGGAATATGTGACACAAGGTCGGAAAGTGGGAGTTGAAAAGCCAGCGCTCGAGAAGGTGAGAACTGTGGCCATTAAAAATTGCCTGGGCAGCCCCGTCGGCATTCCCCGGTAGGGGCGCCTCAGACAGTAAGCAATTAACTTACTCCTCCCCAAAGAGGGGAGGTAAAGCCTGGGAGGGTGGACCTCCTAGAACTGCACAGGACAGACCCATAGACCGGCGGAAATCAAGCCCCGAAGGCCAAGACAATACCGATCTATGAAGTGCAGTATCCATCGGAACAGATACTACACTTTGATCTTAGCCAAAAGGCGTTATTTAACACCCACCCACAATGGGAGTATGTGACACAAGGTCGGAAAGTGGGATTTGAAAAGCCAGCGCCCGAGAAGGTGAGCGCTTTGGCCATTAAAAATTGCCTAGACAGCCCCGTCGGCATTCCCCGGTAGGGGCGCCTCAGACAGTAAGCAATAAACTTACTCCTCCCCAAAGAGGGGAGGCGAAGCCTGGGAGGGTGGACCTCCTAGAACTGCACAGGACAGACCCATAGACCGGCGTAAATCAAGCCCCGAAGGGCAAGACAATACCGATCTATGAAGTGCAGTATCCATCGGAACAGATACTACACTTTGATCTTAGCCAAAAGGCGTTATTTAACACCCACCCACAATGGGAGTATGTGACACAAGGTCGGAAAGTGGGATTTGAAAAGCCAGCGCCCGAGAAGGTGAGCGCTCTGGCCATTAAAAATTGCCTGGGCAGCCCCGTCGGCATTCCCCGGTAGGGGCGCCTCAGACAGTAAGCAATAAACTTACTCCTCCCCAAAGAGGGGAGGCGAAGCCTGGGAGGGTGGACCTCCTAGAACTGCACAGGACAGACCCATAGACCGGCGTAAATCAAGCCCCGAAAGGCAAGACAATACCGATCTATGAAGTGCAGTATCCATCGGAACAGATACTACACTTTGATCTTAGCCAAAAGGCGTTATTTAACACCCACCCACAATGGGAGTATGTGACACAAAGGCGGTAAGTGGGATTTGAAAAGCCAGCGCCCGAGAAGGTGAGCGCTCTGGCCATTAAAAATTGCCTGGGCAGCCCCGTCGGCATTCCCCGGTAGGGGCGCCTCAGACAGTAAGCAATAAACTTACTCCTCCCCAAAGAGGGGAGGCGAAGCCTGGGAGGGTGGACCTCCTAGAACTGCACAGGACAGACCCATAGACCGGCGTAAATCAAGCCCCGAAAGGCAAGACAATACCGATCTATGAAGTGCAGTATCCATCGGAACAGATACTACACTTTGATCTTAGCCAAAAGGCGTTATTTAACCCCTACCCACAATAGGAATATGTGACACAAGGTCGGAAAGTGGGATTTGAAAAGCCAGTGCTCGAGAAGGTGAGCACTGTGGCCATTAAAAATTGCCTGGGCAGCCCCGTCGGCATTCCCCGGTAGGGGCGCCTCAGACAGTAAGCAATTAACTTACTCCTCCCCAAAGAGGAGAGGTAAAGCCTGGGATGGTGGACCTCCTAGAACTGCACAGGACAGATCAGACCCATAGACCGGCGGAAATCAAGGCCCGAAGGCCAAAACAATACCGATCTATGAAGTGCAGTATCCATCGGAACAGATACTACACTTTGATCTTAGCCAAAAGGCGTTATTTAACCCCTACCCACAATAGGAATATGTGACACAAGGTCGGAAAGTGGGAGTTGAAAAGCCAGCGCTCGAGAAGGTGAGCACTGTGGCCATTAAAAATTGCCTGGGCAGCCCCGTCGGCATTCCCCGGTAGGGGCGCCTCAGACAGTAAGCAATTAACTTACTCCTCCCCAAAGAGGGGAGGTAAAGCCTGGGAGGGTGGACCTCCTAGAACTGCACAGGACAGACCCATAGACCGGCGGAAATCAAGCCCCGAAGGCCAAGACAATACCGATCTATGAAGTGCAGTATCCATCGGAACAGATACTACACTTTGATCTTAGCCAAAAGGCGTTATTTAACACCCACCCACAATGGGAGTATGTGACACAAGGTCAGAAAGTGGGATTTGAAAAGCCAGCGCCCGAGAAGGTGAGCGCTTTGGCCATTAAAAATTGCCTGGACAGCCCCGTCGGCATTCCCCGGTAGGGGCGCCTCAGACAGTAAGCAATAAACTTACTCCTCCCCAAAGAGGGGAGGCGAAGCCTGGGAGGGTGGACCTCCTAGAACTGCACAGGACAGACCCATAGACCGGCGTAAATCAAGCCCCGAAGGGCAAGACAATACCGATCTATGAAGTGCAGTATCCATCGGAACAGATACTACACTTTGATCTTAGCCAAAAGGCGTTATTTAACACCCACCCACAATGGGAGTATGTGACACAAGGTCGGAAAGTGGGATTTGAAAAGCCAGCGCCCGAGAAGGTGAGCGCTCTGGCCATTAAAAATTGCCTGGGCAGCCCCGTCGGCATTCCCCGGTAGGGGCGCCTCAGACAGTAAGCAATTAACTTACTCCTCCCCAAAGAGGGGAGGTAAAGCCTGGGAGGGGGACCTCCTAGAACTGCACAGGACAGACCCATAGACCGGCGTAAATCAAGACCCGAAGGCCAAGACCATACCGATCTATGAAGTGCAGTATCCATCGGAACAGATACTACACTTTGATCTTAGCCAAAAGGCGTTATTTAACCCCTACCCACAATAGGAATATGTGACACAAGGTCGGAAAGTGGGATTTGAAAAGCCAGCGCTCGAGAAGGTGAGCGCTATGGCCATTAAAAATTGCCTGGGCAGCCCCGTCGGCATTCCCCGGTAGGGGCGCCTCAGACAGTAAGCAATTAACTTACTCCGCCCCAAAGAGGGGAGGTAAAGCCTGGGAGGGTGGACCTCCTAGAACTGCACAGGACAGACCCATAGACCGGCGGAAATCAAGCCCCGAAGGCCAAGACAATACCGATCTATGAAGTGCAGTATCCATCGGAACAGATACTACACTTTGATCTTAGCCAAAAGGCGTTATTTAACACCCACCCACAATGGGAGTATGTGACACAAGGTCGGAAAGTGGGATTTGAAAAGCCAGCGCCCGAGAAGGTGAGCGCTCTGGCCATTAAAAATTGCCTGGGCAGCCCCGTCGGCATTCCCCGGTAGGGGCGCCTCAGACAGTAAGCAATAAACTTACTCCTCCCCAAAGAGGGGAGGCGAAGCCTGGGAGGGTGGACCTCCTAGAACTGCACAGGACAGACCCATAGACCGGCGGAAATCAAGCCCCGAAGGCCAAGACAATACCGATCTATGAAGTGCAGTATCCATCGGAACAGATACTACACTTTGATCTTAGCCAAAAGGCGTTATTTAACACCCACCCACAATGGGAGTATGTGACACAAGGTCGGAAAGTGGGATTTGAAAAGCCAGCGCCCGAGAAGGTGAGCGCTCTGGCCATTAAAAATTGCCTGGGCAGCCCCGTCGGCATTCCCCGGTAGGGGCGCCTCAGACAGTAAGCAATAAACTTACTCCTCCCCAAAGAGGGGAGGCGAAGCCTGGGAGGGTGGACCTCCTAGAACTGCACAGGACAGACCCATAGACCGGCGGAAATCAAGCCCCGAAGGCCAAGACAATACCGATCTATGAAGTGCAGTATCCATCGGAACAGATACTACACTTTGATCTTAGCCAAAAGGCGTTATTTAACACCCACCCACAATGGGAGTATGTGACACAAGGTCGGAAAGTGGGATTTGAAAAGCCAGCGCCCGAGAAAGTGAGCGCTCTGGCCATTAAAAATTGCCTGGGCAGCCCCGTCGGCATTCCCCGGTAGGGGCGCCTCAGACAGTAAGCAATAAACTTACTCCTCCCCAAAGAGGGGAGGCGAAGCCTGGGAGGGTGGACCTCCTAGAACTGCACAGGACAGACCCATAGACCGGCGTAAATCAAGCCCCGAAGGGCAAGACAATACCGATCTATGAAGTGCAGTATCCATCGGAACAGATACTACACTTTGATCTTAGCCAAAAGGCGTTATTTAACCCCTACCCACAATAGGAATATGTGACACAAGGTCGGAAAGTGGGAGTTGAAAAGCCAGTGCTCGAGAAGGTGAGCACTGTGGCCATTAAAAATTGCCTGGGCAGCCCCGTCGGCATTCCCTGGTAGGGGCGCCTCAGACAGTAAGCAATTAACTTACTCCTCCCCAAAGAGGGGAGGTAAAGCCTGGGAGGGTGGACCTCCTAGAACTGCACAGGACAGACCCATAGACCGGCGTAAATCAAGACCCGAAGGCCAAGACCATACCGATCTATGAAGTGCAGTATCCATCGGAACAGATACTACACTTTGATCTTAGCCAAAAGGCCGTTATTTAACACCTACCCACAATAGGAGTATGTGACACAAGGTCGGAAAGTGGGATTTGAAAAGCCAGCGCCCGAGAAGGTGAGCGCTCTGGCCATTAAAAATTGCCTGGGCAGCCCCGTCGGCATTCCCCGGTAGGGGCGCCTCAGGCAGTAAGCAATAAACTTACTCCTCCCCAAAGAGGGGAGGCGAAGCCTGGGAGGGTGGACCTCCTAGAACTGCACAGGACAGACCCATAGACCGGCGTAAATCAAGCCCCGAAGGGCAAGACAATACCGATCTATGAAGTGCAGAATCACTCGGAACAGATACTACACTTTGATCTTAGCCAAAAGGCCATTTATTTACCTCCCCAGGAGGTTAGGCACAAGGCCAGGTTTATCTTACTCCCACAAGTAAGATGTGACCCAAGCTCGGGTCGGAAAGTGGGGTTTGAAAAGCCAGCGCCCGAGAAGGTGAGCACTCTGGCCATTAAAAATTGCCTGAGCAGCCCCGTCGGCATTCCCCGGTAGGGGCGCCTCAGACAGTAAGCAATTAACTTACTCCTCCCCAAAGAGGGGAGGTAAAGCCTGGGAGGGTGGACCTCCTAGAACTGCACAGGACAGATCAGACCCATAGACCGGCGGAAATCAAGGCCCGAAGGCCAAAACAATACCGATCTATGAAGTGCAGTATCCATCGGAACAGATACTACACTTTGATCTTAGCCAAAAGGCGTTATTTAACCCCTACCCACAATAGGAATATGTGACACAAGGTCGGAAAGTGGGAGTTGAAAAGCCAGCGCTCGAGAAGGTGAGCACTGTGGCCATTAAAAATTGCCTGGGCAGCCCCGTCGGCATTCCCCGGTAGGGGCGCCTCAGACAGTAAGCAATTAACTTACTCCTCCCCAAAGAGGGGAGGTAAAGCCTGGGAGGGTGGACCTCCTAGAACTGCACAGGACAGACCCATAGACCGGCGGAAATCAAGCCCCGAAGGCCAAGACAATACCGATCTATGAAGTGCAGTATCCATCGGAACAGATACTACACTTTGATCTTAGCCAAAAGGCGTTATTTAACACCCACCCACAATGGGAGTATGTGACACAAGGTCGGAAAGTGGGATTTGAAAAGCCAGCGCCCGAGAAGGTGAGCGCTTTGGCCATTAAAAATTGCCTGGACAGCCCCGTCGGCATTCCCCGGTAGGGGCGCCTCAGACAGTAAGCAATAAACTTACTCCTCCCCAAAGAGGGGAGGCGAAGCCTGGGAGGGTGGACCTCCTAGAACTGCACAGGACAGACCCATAGACCGGCGTAAATCAAGCCCCGAAGGGCAAGACAATACCGATCTATGAAGTGCAGTATCCATCGGAACAGATACTACACTTTGATCTTAGCCAAAAGGCGTTATTTAACACCCACCCACAATGGGAGTATGTGACACAAGGTCGGAAAGTGGGATTTGAAAAGCCAGCGCCCGAGAAGGTGAGCGCTCTGGCCATTAAAAATTGCCTGGGCAGCCCCGTCGGCATTCCCCGGTAGGGGCGCCTCAGACAGTAAGCAATTAACTTACTCCTCCCCAAAGAGGGGAGGTAAAGCCTGGGAGGGTGGACCTCCTAGAACTGCACAGGACAGACCCATAGACCGGTGTAAATCAAGACCCGAAGGCCAAGACCATACCG
Source organism: Sepiola atlantica (assembly GCA_963556195.1). NCBI lineage: Eukaryota > Metazoa > Mollusca > Cephalopoda > Sepiida > Sepiolidae > Sepiola > Sepiola atlantica. The sequence continues at coordinate 28,612,000 of OY744554.1, read as the reverse complement.
ATCTATGAAGTGCAGTATCCATCGGAACAGATACTACACTTTGATCTTAGCCAAAAGGCGTTATTTAACACCCACCCACAATGGGAGTATGTGACACAAGGTCGGAAAGTGGGATTTGAAAAGCCAGCGCCCGAGAAGGTGAGCGCTCTGGCCATTAAAAATTGCCTGGGCAGCCCCGTCGGCATTCCCCGGTAGGGGCGCCTCAGACAGTAAGCAATAAACTTACTCCTCCCCAAAGAGGGGAGGCGAAGCCTGGGAGGGTGGACCTCCTAGAACTGCACAGGACAGACCCATAGACCGGCGTAAATCAAGCCCCGAAAGGCAAGACAATACCGATCTATGAAGTGCAGTATCCATCGGAACAGATACTACACTTTGATCTTAGCCAAAAGGCGTTATTTAACACCCACCCACAATGGGAGTATGTGACACAAGGTCGGAAAGTGGGATTTGAAAAGCCAGCGCCCGAGAAGGTGAGCGCTCTGGCCATTAAAAATTGCCTGGGCAGCCCCGTCGGCATTCCCCGGTAGGGGCGCCTCAGACAGTAAGCAATAAACTTACTCCTCCCCAAAGAGGGGAGGCGAAGCCTGGGAGGGTGGACCTCCTAGAACTGCACAGGACAGACCCATAGACCGGCGTAAATCAAGCCCCGAAAGGCAAGACAATACCGATCTATGAAGTGCAGTATCCATCGGAACAGATACTACACTTTGATCTTAGCCAAAAGGCGTTATTTAACCCCTACCCACAATAGGAATATGTGACACAAGGTCGGAAAGTGGGATTTGAAAAGCCAGTGCTCGAGAAGGTGAGCACTGTGGCCATTAAAAATTGCCTGGGCAGCCCCGTCGGCATTCCCCGGTAGGGGCGCCTCAGACAGTAAGCAATTAACTTACTCCTCCCCAAAGAGGAGAGGTAAAGCCTGGGATGGTGGACCTCCTAGAACTGCACAGGACAGATCAGACCCATAGACCGGCGGAAATCAAGGCCCGAAGGCCAAAACAATACCGATCTATGAAGTGCAGTATCCATCGGAACAGATACTACACTTTGATCTTAGCCAAAAGGCGTTATTTAACCCCTACCCACAATAGGAATATGTGACACAAGGTCGGAAAGTGGGAGTTGAAAAGCCAGCGCTCGAGAAGGTGAGCACTGTGGCCATTAAAAATTGCCTGGGCAGCCCCGTCGGCATTCCCCGGTAGGGGCGCCTCAGACAGTAAGCAATTAACTTACTCCTCCCCAAAGAGGGGAGGTAAAGCCTGGGAGGGTGGACCTCCTAGAACTGCACAGGACAGACCCATAGACCGGCGGAAATCAAGCCCCGAAGGCCAAGACAATACCGATCTATGAAGTGCAGTATCCATCGGAACAGATACTACACTTTGATCTTAGCCAAAAGGCGTTATTTAACACCCACCCACAATGGGAGTATGTGACACAAGGTCGGAAAGTGGGATTTGAAAAGCCAGCGCCCGAGAAGGTGAGCGCTTTGGCCATTAAAAATTGCCTGGACAGCCCCGTCGGCATTCCCCGGTAGGGGCGCCTCAGACAGTAAGCAATAAACTTACTCCTCCCCAAAGAGGGGAGGCGAAGCCTGGGAGGGTGGACCTCCTAGAACTGCACAGGACAGACCCATAGACCGGCGTAAATCAAGCCCCGAAGGGCAAGACAATACCGATCTATGAAGTGCAGTATCCATCGGAACAGATACTACACTTTGATCTTAGCCAAAAGGCGTTATTTAACACCCACCCACAATGGGAGTATGTGACACAAGGTCGGAAAGTGGGATTTGAAAAGCCAGCGCCCGAGAAGGTGAGCGCTCTGGCCATTAAAAATTGCCTGGGCAGCCCCGTCGGCATTCCCCGGTAGGGGCGCCTCAGACAGTAAGCAATTAACTTACTCCTCCCCAAAGAGGGGAGGTAAAGCCTGGGAGGGTGGACCTCCTAGAACTGCACAGGACAGACCCATAGACCGGCGTAAATCAAGACCCGAAGGCCAAGACCATACCGATCTATGAAGTGCAGTATCCATCGGAACAGATACTACACTTTGATCTTAGCCAAAAGGCGTTATTTAACCCCTACCCACAATAGGAATATGTGACACAAGGTCGGAAAGTGGGATTTGAAAAGCCAGCGCCCGAGAAGGTGAGCGCTATGGCCATTAAAAATTGCCTGGGCAGCCCCGTCGGCATTCCCCGGTAGGGGCGCCTCAGACAGTAAGCAATTAACTTACTCCGCCCCAAAGAGGGGAGGTAAAGCCTGGGAGGGTGGACCTCCTAGAACTGCACAGGACAGACCCATAGACCGGCGGAAATCAAGCCCCGAAGGCCAAGACAATACCGATCTATGAAGTGCAGTATCCATCGGAACAGATACTACACTTTGATCTTAGCCAAAAGGCGTTATTTAACACCCACCCACAATGGGAGTATGTGACACAAGGTCGGAAAGTGGGATTTGAAAAGCCAGCGCCCGAGAAGGTGAGCGCTCTGGCCATTAAAAATTGCCTGGGCAGCCCCGTCGGCATTCCCCGGTAGGGGCGCCTCAGACAGTAAGCAATAAACTTACTCCGCCCCAAAGAGGGGAGGTAAAGCCTGGGAGGGTGGACCTCCTAGAACTGCACAGGACAGACCCATAGACCGGCGGAAATCAAGCCCCGAAGGCCAAGACAATACCGATCTATGAAGTGCAGTATCCATCGGAACAGATACTACACTTTGATCTTAGCCAAAAGGCGTTATTTAACACCCACCCACAATGGGAGTATGTGACACAAGGTCGGAAAGTGGGATTTGAAAAGCCAGCGCTCGAGAAGGTGAGCGCTCTGGCCATTAAAAATTGCCTGGGCAGCCCCGTCGGCATTCCCCGGTAGGGGCGCCTCAGACAGTAAGCAATAAACTTACTCCTCCCCAAAGAGGGGAGGCGAAGCCTGGGAGGGTGGACCTCCTAGAACTGCACAGGACAGACCCATAGACCGGCGGAAATCAAGCCCCGAAGGCCAAGACAATACCGATCTATGAAGTGCAGTATCCATCGGAACAGATACTACACTTTGATCTTAGCCAAAAGGCGTTATTTAACACCCACCCACAATGGGAGTATGTGACACAAGGTCGGAAAGTGGGATTTGAAAAGCCAGCGCCCGAGAAGGTGAGCGCTCTGGCCATTAAAAATTGCCTGGGCAGCCCCGTCGGCATTCCCCGGTAGGGGCGCCTCAGACAGTAAGCAATAAACTTACTCCTCCCCAAAGAGGGGAGGCGAAGCCTGGGAGGGTGGACCTCCTAGAACTGCACAGGACAGATCCATAGACCGGCGTAAATCAAGCCCCGAAGGGCAAGACAATACCGATCTATGAAGTGCAGTATCCATCGGAACAGATACTACACTTTGATCTTAGCCAAAAGGCGTTATTTAACACCCACCCACAATGGGAGTATGTGACACAAGGTCGGAAAGTGGGATTTGAAAAGCCAGCGCCCGAGAAGGTGAGCGCTCTGGCCATTAAAAATTGCCTGGGCAGCCCCGTCGGCATTCCCCGGTAGGGGCGCCTCAGACAGTAAGCAATAAACTTACTCCGCCCCAAAGAGGGGAGGTAAAGCCTGGGAGGGTGGACCTCCTAGAACTGCACAGGACAGACCCATAGACCGGCGGAAATCAAGCCCCGAAGGCCAAGACAATACCGATCTATGAAGTGCAGTATCCATCGGAACAGATACTACACTTTGATCTTAGCCAAAAGGCGTTATTTAACACCCACCCACAATGGGAGTATGTGACACAAGGTCGGAAAGTGGGATTTGAAAAGCCAGCGCCCGAGAAGGTGAGCGCTCTGGCCATTAAAAATTGCCTGGGCAGCCCCGTCGGCATTCCCCGGTAGGGGCGCCTCAGACAGTAAGCAATAAACTTACTCCTCCCCAAAGAGGGGAGGCGAAGCCTGGGAGGGTGGACCTCCTAGAACTGCACAGGACAGACCCATAGACCGGCGGAAATCAAGCCCCGAAGGCCAAGACAATACCGATCTATGAAGTGCAGTATCCATCGGAACAGATACTACACTTTGATCTTAGCCAAAAGGCGTTATTTAACACCCACCCACAATGGGAGTATGTGACACAAGGTCGGAAAGTGGGATTTGAAAAGCCAGCGCCCGAGAAGGTGAGCGCTCTGGCCATTAAAAATTGCCTGGGCAGCCCCGTCGGCATTCCCCGGTAGGGGCGCCTCAGACAGTAAGCAATAAACTTACTCCTCCCCAAAGAGGGGAGGCGAAGCCTGGGAGGGTGGACCTCCTAGAACTGCACAGGACAGATCCATAGACCGGCGTAAATCAAGCCCCGAAGGGCAAGACAATACCGATCTATGAAGTGCAGTATCCATCGGAACAGATACTACACTTTGATCTTAGCCAAAAGGCGTTATTTAACACCCACCCACAATGGGAGTATGTGACACAAGGTCGGAAAGTGGGATTTGAAAAGCCAGCGCCCGAGAAGGTGAGCGCTCTGGCCATTAAAAATTGCCTGGGCAGCCCCGTCGGCATTCCCCGGTAGGGGCGCCTCAGACAGTAAGCAATAAACTTACTCCTCCCCAAAGAGGGGAGGCGAAGCCTGGGAGGGTGGACCTCCTAGAACTGCACAGGACAGATCCATAGACCGGCGTAAATCAAGCCCCGAAGGGCAAGACAATACCGATCTATGAAGTGCAGTATCCATCGGAACAGATACTACACTTTGATCTTAGCCAAAAGGCGTTATTTAACCCCTACCCACAATAGGAATATGTGACACAAGGTCGGAAAGTGGGATTTGAAAAGCCAGTGCTCGAGAAGGTGAGCACTCTGGCCAATAAAAATTGCCTGGGCAGCCCCGTCGGCATTCCCCGGTAGGGGCGCCTCAGACAGTAAGCAATTAACTTACTCCTCCCCAAAGAGGGGAGGTAAAGCCTGGGAGGGTGGACCTCCTAGAACTGCACAGGACAGACCAGACCCATAGACCGGCGGAAATCAAGCCCCGAAGGCCAAGACAATACCGATCTATGAAGTGCAGCATCCATCGGAACAGATACTACACTTTGATCTTAGCCAAAAGGCGTTATTTAACACCCACCCACAATGGGAGTATGTGACACAAGGTCGGAAAGTGGGATTTGAAAAGCCAGCGCTCGAGAAGGTGAGCGCTCTGGCCATTAAAAATTGCCTGGGCAGCCCCGTCGGCATTCCCCGGTAGGGGCGCCTCAGGCAGTAAGCAATAAACTTACTCCTCCCCAAAGAGGGGAGGCGAAGCCTGGGAGGGTGGACCTCCTAGAACTGCACAGGACAGACCCATAGACCGGCGTAAATCAAGCCCCGAAGGCCAAGACAATACCGATCTATGAAGTGCAGTATCCATCGGAACAGATACTACACTTTGATCTTAGCCAAAAGGCGTTATTTAACACCCACCCACAATGGGAGTATGTGACACAAGGTCGGAAAGTGGGATTTGAAAAGCCAGCGCCCGAGAAGGTGAGCGCTCTGGCCATTAAAAATTGCCTGGGCAGCCCCGTCGGCATTCCCCGGTAGGGGCGCCTCAGACAGTAAGCAATAAACTTACTCCTCCCCAAAGAGGGGAGGCGAAGCCTGGGAGGGTGGACCTCCTAGAACTGCACAGGACAGACCCATAGACCAGCGTAAATCAAGCCCCGAAGGCCAAGACAATACCGATCTATGAAGTGCAGTATCCATCGGAACAGATACTACACTTTGATCTTAGCCAAAAGGCGTTATTTAACACCCACCCACAATGGGAGTATGTGACACAAGGTCGGAAAGTGGGATTTGAAAAGCCAGCGCCCGAGAAGGTGAGCGCTCTGGCCATTAAAAATTGCCTGGGCAGCCCCGTCGGCATTCCCCGGTAGGGGCGCCTCAGACAGTAAGCAATAAACTTACTCCTCCCCAAAGAGGGGAGGCGAAGCCTGGGAGGGTGGACCTCCTAGAACTGCACAGGACAGATCCATAGACCGGCGTAAATCAAGCCCCGAAGGCCAAGACAATACCGATCTATGAAGTGCAGTATCCATCGGAACAGATACTACACTTTGATCTTAGCCAAAAGGCGTTATTTAACACCCACCCACAATGGGAGTATGTGACACAAGGTCGGAAAGTGGGATTTGAAAAGCCAGCGCCCGAGAAGGTGAGCGCTCTGGCCATTAAAAATTGCCTGGGCAGCCCCGTCGGCATTCCCCGGTAGGGGCGCCTCAGACAGTAAGCAATAAACTTACTCCTCCCCAAAGAGGGGAGGCGAAGCCTGGGAGGGTGGACCTCCTAGAACTGCACAGGACAGATCCATAGACCGGCGTAAATCAAGCCCCGAAGGGCAAGACAATACCGATCTATGAAGTGCAGTATCCATCGGAACAGATACTACACTTTGATCTTAGCCAAAAGGCGTTATTTAACCCCTACCCACAATAGGAATATGTGACACAAGGTCGGAAAGTGGGATTTGAAAAGCCAGTGCTCGAGAAGGTGAGCACTCTGGCCAATAAAAATTGCCTGGGCAGCCCCGTCGGCATTCCCCGGTAGGGGCGCCTCAGACAGTAAGCAATTAACTTACTCCTCCCCAAAGAGGGGAGGTAAAGCCTGGGAGGGTGGACCTCCTAGAACTGCACAGGACAGACCAGACCCATAGACCGGCGGAAATCAAGCCCCGAAGGCCAAGACAATACCGATCTATGAAGTGCAGCATCCATCGGAACAGATACTACACTTTGATCTTAGCCAAAAGGCGTTATTTAACACCCACCCACAATGGGAGTATGTGACACAAGGTCGGAAAGTGGGATTTGAAAAGCCAGCGCTCGAGAAGGTGAGCGCTCTGGCCATTAAAAATTGCCTGGGCAGCCCCGTCGGCATTCCCCGGTAGGGGCGCCTCAGGCAGTAAGCAATAAACTTACTCCTCCCCAAAGAGGGGAGGCGAAGCCTGGGAGGGTGGACCTCCTAGAACTGCACAGGACAGACCCATAGACCGGCGTAAATCAAGCCCCGAAGGCCAAGACAATACCGATCTATGAAGTGCAGTATCCATCGGAACAGATACTACACTTTGATCTTAGCCAAAAGGCGTTATTTAACACCCACCCACAATGGGAGTATGTGACACAAGGTCGGAAAGTGGGATTTGAAAAGCCAGCGCCCGAGAAGGTGAGCGCTCTGGCCATTAAAAATTGCCTGGGCAGCCCCGTCGGCATTCCCCGGTAGGGGCGCCTCAGACAGTAAGCAATAAACTTACTCCTCCCCAAAGAGGGGAGGCGAAGCCTGGGAGGGTGGACCTCCTAGAACTGCACAGGACAGACCCATAGACCAGCGTAAATCAAGCCCCGAAGGCCAAGACAATACCGATCTATGAAGTGCAGTATCCATCGGAACAGATACTACACTTTGATCTTAGCCAAAAGGCGTTGTTTAACACCCACCCACAATGGGAGTATGTGACACAAGGTCGGAATGTGGGATTTGAAAAGCCAGCGCCCGAGAAGGTGAGCGCTCTGGCCATTAAAAATTGCCTGGGCAGCCCCGTCGGCATTCCCCGGTAGGGGCGCCTCAGACAGTAAGCAATAAACTTACTCCTCCCCAAAGAGGGGAGGCGAAGCCTGGGAGGGTGGACCTCCTAGAACTGCACAGGACAGACCCATAGACCGGCGTAAATCAAGCCCCGAAGGCCAAGACAATACCGATCTATGAAGTGCAGTATCTATCGGAACAGATACTACACTTTTGTCTTAGCCAAAAGGCGTTATTTAACACCCACCCACAATGGGAGTATGTGACACAAGGTCGGAAAGTGGGATTTGAAAAGCCAGCGCTCGAGAAGGTGAGCGCTATGGCCATTAAAAATTGCCTGGGCAGCCCCGTCGGCATTCCCCGGTAGGGGCGCCTCAGACAGTAAGCAATAAACTTACTCCTCCCCAAAGAGGGGAGGCGAAGCCTGGGAGGGTGGACCTCCTAGAACTGCACAGGACAATCCCATAGACCGGCGTAAATCAAGCCCCGAAGGGCAAGACAATACCGATCTATGAAGTGCAGTATCCATCGGAACAGATACTACACTTTGATCTTAGCCAAAAGGCGTTATTTAACACCCACCCACAATGGGAGTATGTGACACAAGGTCGGAAAGTGGGATTTGAAAAGCCAGCGCCCGAGAAGGTGAGCGCTCTGGCCATTAAAAATTGCCTGGGCAGCCCCGTCGGCATTCCCCGGTAGGGGCGCCTCAGACAGTAAGCAATAAACTTACTCCTCCCCAAAGAGGGGAGGCGAAGCCTGGGAGGGTGGACCTCCTAGAACTGCACAGGACAGACCCATAGACCGGCGTAAATCAAGCCCCGAAGGGCAAGACAAGGTATTTACTCCACCTCAGGAGTTAGGCACAAGGCCAGTTTTATCCTACTCCCACAAGTAAGATGTGACCACAGATTGGGTCGAGAAAGTGGGGTTAAAAGCCAGCGCTCGAGAGGTGAGCACTCTGGCCATTTAAAAATTGCCTGGGCAGCCCCGTCGGCATTCCCCGGTAGGGGCGCCTCAGACAGTAAGCAATAAACTTACTCCTCCCCAAAGAGGGGAGGCGAAGCCTGGGAGGGTGGACCTCCTAGAACTGCACAGGACAATCCCATAGACCGGCGTAAATCAAGCCCCGGAGGCCAAGACAATACCAGTCTATGGGGTGCAGTATCCATCGGAACAGATACTACACTTTGATCTTAGCCAAAAGGCGTTATTTAACACCCACCCACAATGGGAGTATGTGACACAAGGTCGGAAAGTGGGATTTGAAAAGCCAGCGCTCGAGAAGGTGAGCGCTATGGCCATTAAAAATTGCCTGGGCAGCCCCGTCGGCATTCCCCGGTAGGGGCGCCTCAGACAGTAAGCAATAAACTTACTCCTCCCCAAAGAGGGGAGGCGAAGCCTGGGAGGGTGGACCTCCTAGAACTGCACAGGACAGATCAGTCCCATAGACCGGCGTAAATCAAGCCCCGAAGGCCAAGACAATACCGATCTATGAAGTGCAGTATCCATCGGAACAGATACTACACTTTGATCTTAGCCAAAAGGCGTTATTTAACACCCACCCACAATGGGAGTATGTGACACAAGGTCGGAAAGTGGGATTTGAAAAGCCAGCGCCCGAGAAGGTGAGCGCTCTGGCCATTAAAAATTGCCTAGGCAGCCCCGTCGGCATTCCCCGGTAGGGGCGCCTCAGACAGTAAGCAATTAACTTACTCCTCCCCAAAGAGGGGAGGCGAAGCCTGGGAGGGTGGACCTCCTAGAACTGCACAGGACAGACCCATAGACCGGCGTAAATCAAGCCCCGAAGGCCAAGACAATACCGATCTATGAAGTGCAGTATCTATCGGAACAGATACTACACTTTGATCTTAGCCAAAAGGCGTTATTTAACACCCACCCACAATGGGAGTATGTGACACAAGGTCGGAAAGTGGGATTTGAAAAGCCAGCGCTCGAGAAGGTGAGCGCTATGGCCATTAAAAATTGCCTGGGCAGCCCCGTCGGCATTCCCCGGTAGGGGCGCCTCAGACAGTAAGCAATAAACTTACTCCTCCCCAAAGAGGGGAGGCGAAGCCTGGGAGGGTGGACCTCCTAGAACTGCACAGGACAATCCCATAGACCGGCGTAAATCAAGCCCCGAAGGGCAAGACAATACCGATCTATGAAGTGCAGTATCCATCGGAACAGATACTACACTTTGATCTTAGCCAAAAGGCGTTATTTAACACCCACCCACAATGGGAGTATGTGACACAAGGTCGGAAAGTGGGATTTGAAAAGCCAGCGCCCGAGAAGGTGAGCGCTCTGGCCATTAAAAATTGCCTGGGCAGCCCCGTCGGCATTCCCCGGTAGGGGCGCCTCAGACAGTAAGCAATAAACTTACTCCTCCCCAAAGAGGGGAGGCGAAGCCTGGGAGGGTGGACCTCCTAGAACTGCACAGGACAGACCCATAGACCGGCGTAAATCAAGCCCCGAAGGGCAAGACAAGGTATTTACTCCACCTCAGGAGTTAGGCACAAGGCCAGTTTTATCCTACTCCCACAAGTAAGATGTGACCACAGATTGGGTCGAGAAAGTGGGGTTAAAAGCCAGCGCTCGAGAGGTGAGCACTCTGGCCATTTAAAAATTGCCTGGGCAGCCCCGTCGGCATTCCCCGGTAGGGGCGCCTCAGACAGTAAGCAATAAACTTACTCCTCCCCAAAGAGGGGAGGCGAAGCCTGGGAGGGTGGACCTCCTAGAACTGCACAGGACAATCCCATAGACCGGCGTAAATCAAGCCCCGGAGGCCAAGACAATACCAGTCTATGGGGTGCAGTATCCATCGGAACAGATACTACACTTTGATCTTAGCCAAAAGGCGTTATTTAACACCCACCCACAATGGGAGTATGTGACACAAGGTCGGAAAGTGGGATTTGAAAAGCCAGCGCTCGAGAAGGTGAGCGCTATGGCCATTAAAAATTGCCTGGGCAGCCCCGTCGGCATTCCCCGGTAGGGGCGCCTCAGACAGTAAGCAATAAACTTACTCCTCCCCAAAGAGGGGAGGCGAAGCCTGGGAGGGTGGACCTCCTAGAACTGCACAGGACAGATCAGTCCCATAGACCGGCGTAAATCAAGCCCCGAAGGCCAAGACAATACCGATCTATGAAGTGCAGTATCCATCGGAACAGATACTACACTTTGATCTTAGCCAAAAGGCGTTATTTAACACCCACCCACAATGGGAGTATGTGACACAAGGTCGGAAAGTGGGATTTGAAAAGCCAGCGCCCGAGAAGGTGAGCGCTCTGGCCATTAAAAATTGCCTAGGCAGCCCCGTCGGCATTCCCCGGTAGGGGCGCCTCAGACAGTAAGCAATTAACTTACTCCTCCCCAAAGAGGGGAGGTAAAGCCTGGGAGGGTGGACCTCCTAGAACTGCACAGGACAGACCCATAGACCGGCGTAAATCAAGCCCCTAAGGGCAAGACAATACCGATCTATGAAGTGCAGTATCCATCGGAACAGATACTACACTTTGATCTTAGCCAAAAGGCGTTATTTAACACCCACCCACAATGGGAGTATGTGACACAAGGTCGGAAAGTGGGATTTGAAAAGCCAGCGCCCGAGAAGGTGAGCGCTATGGCCATTAAAAATTGCCTGGGCAGCCCCGTCGGCATTCCCCGGTAGGGGCGCCTCAGGCAGTAAGCAATAAACTTACTCCTCCCCAAAGAGGGGAGGCAAAGCCTGGGAGGGTGGACCTCCTAGAACTGCACAGGACAGACCCATAGACCGGCGTAAATCAAGCCCCGAAGGGCAAGACAATACCGATCTATGAAGTGCAGTATCCATCGGAACAGATACTACACTTTGATCTTAGCCAGAAGGCGTTATTTAACACCCACCCACAATGGGAGTATGTGACACAAGGTCGGAAAGTGGGATTTGAAAAGCCAGCGCTCGAGAAGGTGAGCGCTATGGCCATTAAAAATTGCCTGGGCAGCCCCGTCGGCATTCCCCGGTAGGGGCGCCTCAGACAGTAAGCAATAAACTTACTCCTCCCCAAAGAGGGGAGGCGAAGCCTGGGAGGGTGGACCTCCTAGAACTGCACAGGACAGATCAGTCCCATAGACCGGCGTAAATCAAGCCCCGAAGGCCAAGACAATACCGATCTATGAAGTGCAGTATCCATCGGAACAGATACTACACTTTGATCTTAGCCAAAAGGCGTTATTTAACACCCACCCACAATGGGAGTATGTGACACAAGGTCGGAAAGTGGGATTTGAAAAGCCAGCGCCCGAGAAGGTGAGCGCTCTGGCCATTAAAAATTGCCTAGGCAGCCCCGTCGGCATTCCCCGGTAGGGGCGCCTCAGACAGTAAGCAATTAACTTACTCCTCCCCAAAGAGGGGAGGTAAAGCCTGGGAGGGTGGACCTCCTAGAACTGCACAGGACAGACCCATAGACCGGCGTAAATCAAGCCCCTAAGGGCAAGACAATACCGATCTATGAAGTGCAGTATCCATCGGAACAGATACTACACTTTGATCTTAGCCAAAAGGCGTTATTTAACACCCACCCACAATGGGAGTATGTGACACAAGGTCGGAAAGTGGGATTTGAAAAGCCAGCGCCCGAGAAGGTGAGCGCTATGGCCATTAAAAATTGCCTGGGCAGCCCCGTCGGCATTCCCCGGTAGGGGCGCCTCAGGCAGTAAGCAATAAACTTACTCCTCCCCAAAGAGGGGAGGCAAAGCCTGGGAGGGTGGACCTCCTAGAACTGCACAGGACAGACCCATAGACCGGCGTAAATCAAGCCCCGAAGGGCAAGACAATACCGATCTATGAAGTGCAGTATCCATCGGAACAGATACTACACTTTGATCTTAGCCAGAAGGCGTTATTTAACACCCACCCACAATGGGAGTATGTGACACAAGGTCGGAAAGTGGGATTTGAAAAGCCAGCGCCCGAGAAGGTGAGCGCTATGGCCATTAAAAATTGCCTGGGCAGCCCCGTCGGCATTCCCCGGTAGGGGCGCCTCAGACAGTAAGCAATAAACTTACTCCTCCCCAAAGAGGGGAGGCGAAGCCTGGGAGGGTGGACCTCCTAGAACTGCACAGGACAGACCCATAGACCGGCGTAAATCAAGCCCCGAAGGGCAAGACAATACCGATCTATGAAGTGCAGTATCCATCGGAACAGATACTACACTTTGATCTTAGCCAAAAGGCGTTATTTAACACCCACCCACAATGGGAGTATGTGACACAAGGTCGGAAAGTGGGATTTGAAAAGCCAGCGCCCGAGAAGGTGAGCGCTCTGGCCATTAAAAATTGCCTAGGCAGCCCCGTCGGCATTCCCCGGTAGGGGCGCCTCAGACAGTAAGCAATTAACTTACTCCTCCCCAAAGAGGGGAGGTAAAGCCTGGGAGGGTGGACCTCCTAGAACTGCACAGGACAGACCCATAGACCGGCGTAAATCAAGCCCCTAAGGGCAAGACAATACCGATCTATGAAGTGCAGTATCCATCGGAACAGATACTACACTTTGATCTTAGCCAAAAGGCGTTATTTAACACCCACCCACAATGGGAGTATGTGACACAAGGTCGGAAAGTGGGATTTGAAAAGCCAGCGCCCGAGAAGGTGAGCGCTATGGCCATTAAAAATTGCCTGGGCAGCCCCGTCGGCATTCCCCGGTAGGGGCGCCTCAGGCAGTAAGCAATAAACTTACTCCTCCCCAAAGAGGGGAGGCAAAGCCTGGGAGGGTGGACCTCCTAGAACTGCACAGGACAGACCCATAGACCGGCGTAAATCAAGCCCCGAAGGGCAAGACAATACCGATCTATGAAGTGCAGTATCCATCGGAACAGATACTACACTTTGATCTTAGCCAGAAGGCGTTATTTAACACCCACCCACAATGGGAGTATGTGACACAAGGTCGGAAAGTGGGATTTGAAAAGCCAGCGCCCGAGAAGGTGAGCGCTATGGCCATTAAAAATTGCCTGGGCAGCCCCGTCGGCATTCCCCGGTAGGGGCGCCTCAGACAGTAAGCAATAAACTTACTCCTCCCCAAAGAGGGGAGGCGAAGCCTGGGAGGGTGGACCTCCTAGAACTGCACAGGACAGACCCATAGACCGGCGTAAATCAAGCCCCGAAGGGCAAGACAATACCGATCTATGAAGTGCAGTATCCATCGGAACAGATACTACACTTTGATCTTAGCCAGAAGGCGTTATTTAACACCCACCCACAATGGGAGTATGTGACACAAGGTCGGAAAGTGGGATTTGAAAAGCCAGCGCTCGAGAAGGTGAGCGCTATGGCCATTAAAAATTGCCTGGGCAGCCCCGTCGGCATTCCCCGGTAGGGGCGCCTCAGACAGTAAGCAATAAACTTACTCCTCCCCAAAGAGGGGAGGCGAAGCCTGGGAGGGTGGACCTCCTAGAACTGCACAGGACAGACCCATAGACCGGCGTAAATCAAGCCCCGAAGGGCAAGACAATACCGATCTATGAAGTGCAGTATCCATCGGAACAGATACTACACTTTGATCTTAGCCAGAAGGCGTTATTTAACACCCACCCACAATGGGAGTATGTGACACAAGGTCGGAAAGTGGGATTTGAAAAGCCAGCGCCCGAGAAGGTGAGCGCTATGGCCATTAAAAATTGCCTGGGCAGCCCCGTCGGCATTCCCCGGTAGGGGCGCCTCAGACAGTAAGCAATTAACTTACTCCTCCCCAAAGAGGGGAGGCGAAGCCTGGGAGGGTGGACCTCCTAGAACTGCACAGGACAGACCCATAGACCGGCGTAAATCAAGCCCCGAAGGGCAAGACAATACCGATCTATGAAGTGCAGTATCCATCGGAACAGATACTACACTTTGATCTTAGCCAGAAGGCCAGACACAGATCAAAAGTTATCCGACTTTAATGGCTGCCAAGACAGGCAAAGAACTAGCCTTTCAGCTTGTGAAAAGCGTGAATGCACTTCCAATATGTGATCTAGCGAAGGTTTAAGTAGTTTAGAAGTGAAGCCAAAACCATTTAACTGTAAGTAATTCAGGTGATTAAAATAGGATTTAACCATTTCTAATCCAATATGTGATCTATCTATTAACTACACCAAAAATGGTTTAAGTAGATTAGGAGTGAGGTCGAACCCATTTAACTGTAAGTAATTCAGGTGATTAAAATAGGATTTAACCATGATCTCTTCTCTTCTCTGCACCCCTTTCCCAGAGAAGAGACGTTGCTAGTCTTTCTCTACTCTATTTTTATTTCCATAGAAGATGCTCGACTGAGCTCCAATCTCCGGTTCCTCTTTGTAAGACATTCATAGCAAAAACTTGTCATATTACCACAACGGAAAATAACTTTCTTTTATTTCTCTGCAAGCTTAACATTAAACAGAATTTCCATGAACAGAGTTTCTTTCCAATAATTTCCTATCTGTGGAACACATTATCACGGGACAGCTTCCATGCGAGCTACAACATGGTCGTCTTCAAATCCAATGTAAACAATACATGTCATAAACCGTCTTCATAAGTAATCAAATTTAGTTCATTCCATTCATCATTTTCAATCTTCTCATAATATTCTTCATCATTCAACTCTCATTCTATCTATCTCATTAACTCTTATCCTCGGGTAGCTTTTAGCCTTCATAAGTGGTGACTCATTAGTAAAAAACCAAAGGTAAATGAAACTAAATAGATTTAATGTTTATGAAACATAAGATTTATGTTTTTGAGTTTTTTAGATGAGGAATTGATAATTTGTATTATTTAGATTATTAAGACTGCTATTCGCATCTTGGTTATTATTTATATATAGACACACATCAAAAGCTATCCGACTTTAATGGCTGCCAAGCTTGTAGAAAGCGTGCATGCACTTCCAATATGTGATCTAGTGAAGGTTTAAGTATCAGGTTGGAAATAAAGTAATGTCGTTTTTGTCCAACACATTTATTTCATCTGAAACATTCACATTAGGGCATTTTTAATCTTTACAATAATTTCCCTCATTTTCTATGACTTCTGTCCAACGATCAACTAGCTTATTGATGTCTTCTTCAAAATATTTCTCTGATTTTTGAGAGAAAAACAAATTTAGGTCATTTTTGAGTTGGTCGTCATTTTCATAAATTTTATTGCTAAGTGATGCTGCAACGATCGGAAAAGATGATAGTCGGATGGAGCAATTTCAGATGAACAAGCGGATGAGGCAAAACTTCTCAATTGAAACTCATGATTTTTTCTTGAGTGAGTTTGCTGTGTGAGGTTTTGCGTTATCATGCTGAAGCACGACACCCTTCCTATTGAGTAATGCTGGTCGTTTTTTTTTTTTTGATAGAGCAATTCTTAGATCATTCATCTGTGAACAATATTTTACTGCTGTGATTGTTTGATTAGGCTCTAGTAACTCATAATGAATCAGTCCTCTCATGTGTCATAATAAAGAGAGCATAACCTTCTTTGCGTGAAGTCCTTGTTTTGGTACCGGCTGTGGACTTTGGTTTCGGTCTAACCATTATCTTTTGCATTGGGTATTCTTGTAAATAACCCATTTTTCATCTCCAGTCACAATTCTTTGCAAAAATGGTTCTCGATGATTCCTGGAAAGCAAAGATGTGCAAACAGTCAATCTTTGATTTCGTTGAGCGTCGGTCAAATCGTGGGGAAGCCAGAGTCCAAGTTTTGAAACTTTTCCTAACTTGTGAAGGCATGAAATAATTGTGGTATGGGTTGTATTGAATTGTTGAGCTAATTCTCTGCTGGTTAACTTTGGATTGGCTTCCACGGTGTCTTTAATGGCATCTTTATCAATTGATCATGGCCTTCCTGAACATCGCCGATCTGACGGGTAAGTCTCCAGAAGAAAATTTTGCAAACCACCATTGACATTTTCGATCATTCAGAACATTTATCCTATAGACAGTTCCCAATATTCTTTGTAGCTCCTGCAGCCGAGTTTCCCTGTTTTGAATTCATAGAGCATGCAATGTCTCAGATGCTCTTCACTAATATCAACTTCTTGACGGCTGAGACCGTTAAACTTAATATTTTCCAACTAATTACTATATCTGAAAGGCAAAGCAAGACACCAATTCACCAAATAATCTAGAACTGTGTACAACTTAGGAGGCTGCAAAGTGATGAAGTAAAAAATACGACATTACTTTCTTTCCAACCTGATAGTTTAGAAGTGAAGCCGAACCCATTTAACTGTAAGTAATTCAGGTGATTAAAATAGGATTTAACCATTTCTAATCCAATATGTGATCTAGCCATTAACTACACCAAAAATGGTTTAAGTAGATTAAGTTGGCCATTTTAAAGGCAAGTCTTACAAATTTGTTTTGATTAATAATTTGTTAAAAGCCACTACACCCCCACCGCAACCACCACCACAAAAACAAAATTTGTATTTTTATTTCCTTTTTTATTTCCTTGCTTTTGTTATATACTGTGTATGGTCGTGGGAGAGTGAAGATTAACGGAATGCAAATGAAGCAAAGAAAAAAAAATACTATATACAGTGTGTCCTTTTTACGGAAGAGACGTCGGTCTGTCTGGTCAGATGAGGTGGCCACAGGCTTGTAGGAGAATGTGGTTAAAGGCAGATCAGATGCTTCTTGGTTTAGTGAGGTACATAGGCGAACAGCTTCAACGGGGTTTTTTACCCCACCCTTATCGACCAGTATTGTCCGGGCCTTTGGGTCTGGATTTACGCCTTCTCACCCTTTGAGAGGGGGTTAGTTTATTGCTAATCGCCTGAGGCGCCCCTACCGGGGAATGCCGACGGAGCTGCCCGGGCAATTTTTAAATGGCCAGAGTGCTCAAATTCTCGAGCACTGGTTTTTCCCCACTTTTCCGACCTTGTGTCACATCTTACCTTGTGGGAGGAAGATAAATAGAAGCTTCAAGTATCTTGAAACCGTTGTGACGGATGACGGATCCAAGCCTGAAGTCCTTGCAAGAGTTGTGCAGACAACAGCAGTACTGGCCAAACTAAGGTCCGTATAGGATGACAGGAACATCATATTTGTTGCATAATAAGGGCTGTGTTTGTGTGGAAAAATTTTAATGTCAAGGGTCAGAGAGTGACACCAAATCAAAGTCATGCAAATAATGTGATTTCCGGGGTAAGGTTTTTCTCTCTCTTAGCTGGCGAGATTTTAAGGAAGAAAAACGTGTCTGTGTGCTGTCCCCAAAATGTTGCCGTGTGAAATGAGGTAAGCTCTCTATCTATCTATCTATCTATCTATCTATCTATCTATCTATCTCTCTCTCTCTCTCTCTCTCTCTATCTATCTATCTATCTATCTATCTATTTATCTCTTCATCTATCTATCAATATATTTATCTCTTTATCTATCTATCTATCTATCTATCTATCTATCTATCTATCTATCTATCTATCTATCTATCTCTTCATCTATCTATCTATCTATCTATCTATCTATCTATCTATCTATCTATCTATCTATCTATCTATCTCTTCATCTATCTATCTATCTATCTATCTATCTATCTATCTATTTATCTCTTCATCTATCTATCTATCTATCTATCTATCTAATTATCTCTTCATCTATCTATCTATCTATCTATCTATTTATCTATCTATCTATTTATCTCTTCATCTATCTATCTATCTATCTCATGCATAGGACGTTAAGAAATTTAGAGGAGAAACTTAATAGCTCGGAATGAAATCTTGTCAATGGTCGTGTAACAAAGTGTAGTCGTTTGCACAGTTCCCAATGGACTATCTTCTTCCCGACCCAGTCATGTCTATTTTAATATTCCTTTTTGGGCTAGTTTGCTGTATTCACTTATAATGTAGCTTAACATTTCGTCTTTTTGTCTACAGAGTCTACATTTGTTAAATAGCGAGGGTCGTGTTTTAGTGAAAAAGTTTAAAGGTCAGAAGTTACCCTAGCGGAAATGACAAAGCCATGTGATTTTCGGCTGGAAGTGTTTTCCCTCCTTTAGCTGGCGAAATTTCAAGGAGAAAAGACACGCTGTCCCCCAAAAACGGACCGCAAGGACAATATGTCCGAGTGTAACGAGACGGACTAACTATCTATCTATCTATCTATCTATCTATCCACTCTTCTTCCTATCTATCTATCTATCTATCTATCTATCTATCTATCTATCTATCTATATCTATCCACTATTCTTCCTATCTATCTATCTATCTATCTATCTATCTATCTCTATCCACTCTTCTTCCTATCTATCTATCTATCTATCTATCTATCTATCTATCTCTCTCTCTCTCTCTATCTATCTATCTATGTATCTATCTATCTATTTATCTCTTCATCTATCTATCTATCTATCTATTTATCTATCTATCTATCTATCTATCTATTTATCTCTTCATCTATCTATCTATCTATCTATATCTATCTATCTATCTATCTATCTATCTATCTATCTATCTCTTCATCTATCTATCTATCTATCTATCTATCTATCTATCTATCTATCTATCTATCTATCTATCTATCTATCTCTATCTCCCTCTCTCTCTCTATCTATCTATCTATCTATCTCACACATACAAAAATAACCTGTCTTTGTGACTGTTCTTCTCTGTTTTAAATAAACCTTATTAAAAACTGAACATTAGCATTCGAGTAATTTTGTATCCGCCAACAATCAATAACCTGGGTTCACAATGACGATGGCGACGACGACAGGAGTGTATAATAGTCTATACTCCCCTTGGTAAATGAATGTGCAACAGTGCGTGTAACACATTCATCTCAAAAACCAGATTGATGCGCTCCCTGGTTATCTCCAAATTTTTGTGTGCGTGTCAGTTATGCACCCTGACTGCGGACCTGGAGAGAAGGATACAGAGATGAGATGCTTCCGAATGATCCTCAACATCTCATACAGGGACCACATTACTAATGAGGAAGTGAAGAACAGACTCAGGCAAACAGTTGGGCCATTTGAGGATCTACTGACCATTGTGAAAAAGAGGTACGAAATGGTACGCCCGTGTCACACGATCATCAGGTCTCGCAAAGACAATCCTGCAAAAAACTGTAGAGAGAGGAAGAAGGAGGGACAAACAAATCAAGAAGTGGGAGGACAACATCTGAGAGTAGCCAGATTTATTGGGGCACCATAAGTGGGGTGTTAAGCAGCAAAATGTTTGTTCACATTACATTTAAATTTCTTGCATATTGATACAGTCAGAGAAACAGGGAGCAGGGATGGAATTCCAAAGGCAAGCAAGCCGAAGAAAGGAGCTATTAGAGTAGAAAGTTTTCCGGCATCTGGAGACCTCTAAAGTGAAGGGGTAGGACTTTGCTGCTATTGGGTGAATTTACATTGAGGGGGTATAAATGCAATAAGTTCATTAGAGCACGTTCCGTGGAAGTACTTGTCAAACAAACACAGGAGTGCAACATTGTGACGATAGGATAGGGGCTGGAGCTTGGTATACAGTGCAGGACCTATTAGGTTAGAAACTTTTTTGTACCCTGCCCAGTGGTTGGTGCACCAGCTCTAATGTGGCAACAATACGCATTGCATAGGTGGATGGTGACATCACAGAGATCTAATATAATTAAAAACTATTAGATCGTTACAAAAATAATGGCCGAATTCAGAAAAATATTTGCACCTTTCCAATACTCTGTAAATGACATGAAACTGTTGCAGTGCTGACAGCAAGTGTCTGAGATATTTCTTTGACACTTTAATGTGGATTTTGCTCAATAAGTGCTTGTAATTGTTCATTGTCAAGATTACACGGCCGTCCTCTACCTTCTTTATCTTCAAGGCTCTCATCTCTACTACGGAATTTCTGGAACCACTTTTGTATTTGTGGATTCATCTCCTCATGCTCTCTTAATATTGCAGAAATTTCGGAGGCATTGTGTCCAAGTTTGATTTCATGCAACATAAGAAGGCGAAGGTCATGTTTTGGCATGTTCATCATTGAAGGTCTTCTATGCTTCAAAAATACTTTCTATCTGAAAAAAAGTTACAAATTATTATTGAGAACACATTAATTATTACATATGTTAAAATTTATCAGAAATAAACTACAAATTCTGTGTTAAAATGACTTTTTAAAACTCAGCGCTTCAGGCAGCCATTATTTTTGTAACGACCTAATACGATGGTCATGTTTTAGCATGTTCATCATTGAGGGTCTTCTATGCTTCAAAAATACTTTCTATCTGAAAAAAGTTAAAAATTATTATTGAGAACACATTAATTATTATATATGTTAAAATTTATCAGAAATAAACTACAAATTCTGTGTTAAAATGACTTTTTAAAACTCAGCGCTTCAGGCAGCCATTATTTTTGTAACGACCTAATACGAAGGTCATGTTTTAGCATGTTCATCCTTGAGGGTCTTCTATGCTTCAAAAATACTTTCTATTTGAAAAAAGGTACAAATTATTATTAAGAACACATTAATTATTACATATGTTAAAATTTATCAGAAATAAACTACAAATTATGTGTTAAAATGACTTTTTAAAACTCAGCGCTTCAGGCAGCCATTATTTTTGTAACGACCTAATACGAAGGTCATGTTTTAGCATGTTCATCCTTGAGGGTCTTCTATGCTTCAAAAATACTTTCTATTTGAAAAAAGGTACAAATTATTATTAAGAACACATTAATTATTA
Organism: Sepiola atlantica; assembly: GCA_963556195.1. NCBI lineage: Eukaryota > Metazoa > Mollusca > Cephalopoda > Sepiida > Sepiolidae > Sepiola > Sepiola atlantica. Next base: position 28,590,779 of record OY744554.1, on the reverse strand, counting down.
CATATGTTAAAATTTATCAGAAATAAACTACAAATTATGTGTTAAAATGACTTTTTAAAACTCAGCGCTTCAGGCAGCCATTATTTTTGTAACGACCTAATACGATGGTCATGTTTTAGCATGTTCATCATTGAGGGTCTTCTATGCTTCAAAAATACTTTCTATTTGAAAAAAGTTACAAATTATTATTAAGAACACATTAATTATTACATATGTTAAAATTTATCAGAAATAAACTACAAATTATGTGTTAAAATGACTTTTTAAAACTCAGCGCTTCAGGCAGCCATTATTTTTGTAACGACCTAATACGAAGGTCATGTTTTAGCATGTTCATCATTGAGGGTCTTCTATGCTTCAAAAATACTTTCTATTTGAAAAAAGGTACAAATTATTATTAAGAACACATTAATTATTACATATGTTAAAATTTATCAGAAATAAACTACAAATTATGTGTTAAAATGACTTTTTAAAACCCAGCGCTTCAGGAAGCCATTATTTTTGTAACGACCTAATACGAAGGTCATGTTTTAGCATGTTCATCATTGAGGGTCTTCTATGCTTCAAAAATACTTTCTATATGAAAAAAGTTACAAATTATTATTAAGAACACATTAATTATTACATATGTTAAAATTTATCAGAAATAAACTACAAATTCTGTGTTAAAATGACTTTTTAAAACTCAGCGCTTCAGGCAGCCATTATTTTTGTAACGACCTAATACGATGGTCATGTTTTAGCATGTTCATCATTGAGGGTCTTCTATGCTTCAAAAATACTTTCTATTTGAAAAAAGGTACAAATTATTATTAAGAACACATTAATTATTACATATGTTAAAATTTATCAGAAATAAACTACAAATTCTGTGTTAAAATGACTTTTTAAAACTCAGCGCTTCAGGCAGCCATTATTTTTGTAACGACCTAATACGATGGTCATGTTTTAGCATGTTCATCACTGAGGGTCTTCTATGCTTTAAAAATACTTTCTATCTGAAAAAAAGTTACAAATTATTATTGAGAACACATTAATTATTATATATGTTAAAATTTATCAGAAATAAACTACAAATTCTGTGTTAAAATGACTTTTTAAAACCCAGCGCTTCAGGCAGCCATTATTTTTGTAACGACCTAATACGAAGGTCATGTTTTAGCATGTTCATCATTGAGGGTCTTCTATGCTTCAAAAATACTTTCTATTTGAAAAAAGGTACAAATTATTATTAAGAACACATTAATTATTACATATGTTAAAATTTATCAGAAATAAACTACAAATTCTGTGTTAAAATGACTTTTTAAAACCCAGCGTTTAAAACGGCCATTATTTTTGTAACGACCTAATACGAAGGTCATGTTTTTGCATGTTCATCATTGAGGGTCTTCTATGCTTCAAAAATACTTTCTATCTGAAAAAAGTTACAAATGATAATTAAGAACACATTAATTATTATATATGTTAAGATTTACCAGAAATAAACTAAAAATTCTGTGTTAAAATGACTTTTTAAAACCCAGCGTTTAAGGCGGCCATTATTTTTGTAACAACTTGATATTAGGTGTCTACCATATTTGGCATAAAGTACATGAGGAAATTACGTTTTTGTCTCGGTGATAAATTTCTTTTCCTTCCGAAATGTCAACGACGGACATCAAGGGACATAATTCATCATATCTTAATGTCCTGACGTCTCAGCCGCTTATTACTTACAGTTAAAATAGATTCGTTTGGCTCAAGTTTGTTTGAAATGAAACAATTTAATAATTCAATCTTATATATAAAATAAAGCCAGTTATTCCACGGTACCTTTGTGATTAATAAGATTTCTAATACAAGGTACATAATTAAATTACTTTCGTCAGTCATATATGACAAATATTGAGCTGTGTTGTTAAAAATAAAAATTGTATTTCTGATCGATTTTAATATTTTCATATTTAATCCGGGTCGATATTTTATTTTTGATTTGTAATAAGTAAAGAAAGTTGGAGGAGCTTTTATAAGAGCTAATATTGGCATGAACTGTAAGACAAACTCCTATAATATTTTTTTAACAACAAGGGACGTCAAACGAAAGAGAAAACAAAGTTCCTCTATTAATAAAAAACGTTATATTTGTTTGAGTAACCTACACCGTTGGGTGTAGGTTGCCGAAAGTTTAGACAGTGTCGTCACAGTGAAGGAAGTAATAATAAAGTAAGAAAGTAAAAGATTTTGACTGCCACTTTTAATCGAGTTGTATGTCTCCCAGTAGAGAATGGTCTTGCTCGGCTGTACAGTGGACAAAGGCAGGAGAGAGGACGTCTTTCTTCGTTGGTGCTAGGAAACTCTCTGGGGCTGCTGTCCAAATCCCACTGAGTCTAGGACATATTTGTGTTTATACAGGGTGGGCAAAAATAAGGGTCCTATTTTTAAAAATTCATAACTTTTTTATTTATTGATTTAAAAAAATCTTTTTTTTTAGAATAAGTAAAGGACCCCTTCCGAAGCAAGCATGAGCCGTATTAGCCCTAAGGAACGTACCCTCATTTAGAAAACATTATTTTTGCTTAAAAAACTCAAAACAGTGTAAAAAACAATACTTTAGTTTTTGTAAGTTTTAAGAAGTGTTTTTCGGCTAAAATTTGTTTTGTTTATTTCAAAAAATCTCGGAAGGGTCAGTCTACACACACATAAAGTTTGGTGAGTTTAACTTTTATTTTGTGGAAGTTATTCAAATTCAAGTTATTCAAATTTAAAGATAGGACCCTTATTTTGGCCCACCCTGTACAAGTAGAAATTAGCTTCAAAACGAGGCAGACTGCATACACATAGGAATTACAATTGACTGCAACAGTGATTGATTTCCTACTAAAAAATAACTTTCACAAATAAGATTTTCAACTACTGCTTTAAGACTGGATTGTGTAAAACTAGATTTGCCCTTTTTGTATTATACAGAAAAGCTATTTTCTATGTAAATTTAATAGGTTTATTTTGTACCGCCTTAACAACTAAATTTTGTGGTAGATTAGAAATTGATGTGAGTTACTAGCTGCTATAAGCTACTCCTTTTCTTTCTTTGTACGTTCGACTTCTTTCCTGGTGATACCAGATCAGGCTGCCCTGTGGCTCCCTGAGACGAAATTCACCTACATTGACGTTTTTTTTTGTTTTTTTTTTCTTTTTTGTAAAACTTAATTATGTTCTACAAAACCAAAAACAAAAACAACAGCCCCTCTCCCTTTCTCCCTCCCCTTTTTTATTTTATTTTTAGATCTTGAAGCATAAATCTTTTACTGTAATGACCAGATTCGGCATTGAATAGCCCGAAAAGGGTTGATATGCCGTAAAACAAAACTACCAAACCAAAAACGATGATTAAACATTTGAAGATATAAAGAACTTGAAGCATAAAAACTTTTACTATAATGACCCGATTCGGCATTAAATAACCCAAAAAGGGTTGATATGCCGTAAAACAAAACTACCAAACCAAAAACGATGATTAAACATTTGAAGATATAAAGAACTTGAAGCATAAAAACTTTTACTATAATGACCAGATTCGGCATTAAATAACCCAAAAAGGGTTGATATGCCGTAAAACAAAACTACCAAACCAAAAACGATGATTAAAAATTTGAAGATATAAAGAACTTGAAGCATAAAAACTTTTACTATAATGACCAGATTCGGCATTAAATAACCCAAAAAGGGTTGATATGCCGTAAACAAAACTACCAAACCAAAAACGATGATTAAACATTTGAAGATATAAAGAACTTGAAGCATAAAAACTTTTACTATAATGACCAGATTCGGCATTAAATAACCCAAAAAGGGTTGATATGCCGTAAAACAAAACTACCAAACCAAAAACGATGATTAAACATTTGAAGATATAAAGAACTTGAAGCATAAAAACTTTTACTATAATGACCAGATTCGGCATTAAATAACCCAAAAAGGGTTGATATGCCGTAAAACAAAACTACCAAACCAAAAACGATGATTAAATATTTGAAGATATAAAGAACTTGAAGCATAAAAACTTTTACTATAATGACCAGATTCGGCATTAAATAACCCAAAAAGGGTTGATATGCCGTAAAACAAAACTACCAAACCAAAAACGATGATTAAAAATTTGAAGATATAAAGAACTTGAAGCATAAAAACTTTTACTATAATGACCAGATTCGGCATTAAATAACCCAAAAAGGGTTGATATGCCGTAAAACAAAACTACCATACCACTCGACTTCTTTCCTTTTTCCTTCTTTCTCTCTTCTGGAAGAGGGAGTCACTATTAAAAGCAGTATCTCTAAACATTAGACGTCGGACTTTTACATATGTTGCATAGCCCCACTCTTGGGCCGTGGCTTTACTCGTTTGTTATACTCGTCCCTGAAAGGGCCGTGGCAGTTCACATTTAATACTCGTCATTTTTAAAAACATCATGAATCACACAGTTCACCCACTGTTTGCATACCTTTAGTTTTCTCCCTCGCCGTGCAGAGGGTCGTGTCGTCTAGTGGATGAATTATTTCTTCTTTCCTTCCCGTCGTGAACCACGCCGTCCGTTGTCTGCAACAAAAACTCCACGATCGACTCACCAAACACAATCTTTTTACTTTCAATTCTTTTTATTACAAGCGTTAGTCATTTAATCAGCTGGGAGTCATTCACTACGTCGAGAGAGAGAGAGAGAGAGAGAGCAAATCACTACTTTATCGTAGTTAGTTAACAATTATTTTCTTAACCATTCATAGGGGGGGGAAGAATATCTCTCGCTTGTATTTTCCTAGGGAAATATTCCCCTTAAATCAAATTGCTGACTACATCAAAATCATGTCTGATAGGTTCGCCTCCAAAACCCAGACTGACGAAACTCGCTTCTCACGAAGAACGAGTGACGTCACGGATCCCTCTGTTTCTCACGCAAAGGCCTGTGACGTCACAGCCTCTCGCAGGTGCACACTGACGCTTGATCTGGTGTCTCGTCACACGGTGAACTTGTCACGTCTGTGATTTCTGACTGTGAGAACAGGCCCTATTCTGCACTCAACTGCCGGTCTACCCCGCGTTAATTTGCGCATTCAAACCAACGATTTCCAACAGATACGTCCATTCCCATAGGGCCATTATCAAACACATAGAGATGCGATTCGAACGAATGCTAAAAAGCGAATGGCTTGAATACCCACCATATTTCTTTCACCAGTTCATTTGGATACACTCTCCTCTTCACTTCTTAAAGTAAGTTAGTTTTCACAGGAACGTGCGAACGTTTTACTTTTTGTTGTGGACTGATCCGGATTCACCCATAGTGACAGGATGAATTCGTGAGGTCACTATGAAGTCGACACCTTTTCCCTTACCAAGGAGAACCGCTTAGCACGTCTGCCTAGAGCCGGTAATGGCGACCAACTTATTGTAATTAAGTATTCTTAATACAATTCCTATTCCTTTCAATTCATGTTTTGGGTTTCTTATTTACTTATTGTTATTCTTATGATATAACAATTTTTCAACCAATGAAAATGGTTCCTGCTTGTTTTAAAGTCAAGATCTAGTAAGCCTATGTCAAATTAACAAAACTTATAAAAACATCGGACTGGTCAATAAAATCAGAGTTCTTCTTGGTGGACACCATGGCATGCATCAACTCTCAGCAACAACAACCGTCCGTCCAAGAAACACGACTGGAGTGCCCCAAACTGAAATTCCTTTAAGCATGACTGATTTCTCTCCAGTGAAAACTCAACCACTTATTCAAGAACTTTAAACCTTCTCAATGAACTTTGGTCTTTCAAAATATATTTTAAATCTTTGTAAAATTGTTGATATATAAATATACTTTATTCTTTAACTCGTGTTTTCTTGCTTTCATTCACAAAAGTTTGTTGTTAAAGTTAGCACTTGCTAGCTGGTGACTCATTCACATATTTTTATCATTCTCCAGTTTTAGCCACATTTATATTAATGTTAGCGTTGTTCTTGGCACGTTTCAAAGCTTCCAGAATAAATCTCAGGAATTTATTTTGGTCACTTTTTTCTTCTTCCCGTTCTGAACTAGAGTCTCTATGGATTCTTTTTGTGGTTCTGTTAGGAGCCATGAATTGTGTTTTTTTTCACCATTCCTGCTCCCCACCAACCACGGAGCCTACTATGGGAATTGCCAAGGGGGAAACCCAATCGCCTTGACAAGACAGGACTACAGGAATGATATACTCAACCCAATCGTGATCACAAGCACCCGTGTTCCATCGATTTCTCTACCCACTAATAGCGAAACGTCCGGGGCACACAGCCATGTTGCAGTCATGTATCTCACAAGTTGATTGACCCTTGCCACCGCCTTCTAGCACTTATAAACTGGAATGGGTATTGATAACTTTATGTAGTTGATCAATTTTATTATTGGAAACGATCGGGGAAGCTGAAAAAAATAAGTGCTAGGGCAAGACGTAACTAGCCGAGTGATCGGATCGGGCCTCTCCGACCTCCCGTCTAGCCGAAGTAAGGGCCGAAGTAGAGTGTTGCAAGTCACGTGACCATTTATGCGTCTAAATACACTATCCGAAACCAGGAGCAGTGCCACAATCTATTATTTAATTTAACTCCTTAATCAGATCCCAATACAGAATATTTTTATTCAAAGTACTGAAGTCATAATTCGAAATAGATTTGGCTCTCTCGCGTCTCTTATTAATGTCAATGTTTTCCTTCAAATGCAAGGAAATATTTATTACCCCCAAATGTCAAAATTGCTATAAAACTTACTCTTAATGTGAAAATCATTTGAAAAATCAGGGAAACCCTAACCCTAACCCTAACCTTAACCCTAACCCTACTCATTGGTTTAGTATTACAGACCTGAGATGCAACTATAAAGAGAGCACCGAATGATGCTGCTATTTTCGTCCCTCATTTACGTTGTTCTGGTTAAAAAATTGACATATTTGATATTCTAATTCATTAAGATTAGCAATGCGTTGTTAGAGAATTTAAATTAATTCTCGCGGCATGTATAGTGTTGCTAAGAGTGGGTATGTATCACTTTGGCAGTGTAGAAACGACAGAGTTACCTCCCTTCAAGAGTATTCCTTTTTTAAGATTCAAAGCCATCTTTTTTTTTTATAAATTAAATTATGAAGAATCCATGAGCGATTGCTCTTTTACCACATTACCTCGAGTGGAGTGTATTCTATGGCTGACTCTTCAAACTTAAGTATTTTATTCTACCTCCTCTCCAGGAGGTTAGACATAAGGTCAGGTGTGGGTTTTGATGAAAGTGTTTTTGTGGAACGAACTGGATTCGAACCAATTTTTCAACCAATGAAAATGTTTTCAAGTAAATATCTAGTAAACTTATGTCAAATTAACAAAACTTATAAAATTTGCGGACTGGTCAACAAAATTAGAATTCTTCTTGGAGGCATCAAAACAGACAGAAAAAGGGTCAAGTCTCAAGATCTTGGAGGACATGTGACCTTGTCCTAGTTCTTGCGTGATTCGAGAAATCTCACTTGTTTCCCCTCTGCTGGCCATTCCCAGGGTGAAGTCGGCCCTGTTCGGATCTCAGACCCAGTCCTACCAGAAAACCACAATACGTCGACTGTAAGTAAACCTTTCGTCTGTTTCACACTACTTTCTTATTCGAGTAACAATTATGTGCGTTCAATTGTTTTGGAGCATTTATTAATTGTTTGTTTCTTTATTGTATATCGTGTTGTCGTTTGTTAAAACAAACGTTGAATAAACGCACAAAATTTAACCCAGTTCTTTGTGTTGTCTTTAGATGCCGACGTACGCGTTTTATCATTTCCCAGTAACTCCACTTTACCTATTTTGTGTAGAATGAGAACATAAAATGTACCCATTTTAACAGCAGCAATGAACATGTCGAAAATAAAATACAATAAAAACCTGTGGCGAACAAAGAGATACCGTTTATTACTAGTTTGCCTACAACAAACTATAAAAACAATAAATAAGACACGTATACATATATTAAACATAACAGTAAATACATTGTTCCCATACACATAAAACTGCACAAGTTGATCTTTTAAAGGATAAAAAGAAAACACATGCGAAGCAGGAGTTACATTTTACCCTATGGCGTTTTTTTTGTTAGAGATCGTTGCTAAGGAAGTGTGCGTCCATCAAGCAAATGAGGAAGAAATATGGTATTTATTCTCGACTCCCCCCCCCATTCATACGAGAGTTGCCAACCAAAGTTTCATGTTCATGATACTTGGAGATATAAACCTAAAGGGAATAACTCTAGCTTAGAAAATGTTTTCTCCTCAAAGGGAGATAACTCAGGACGTTCCTACACTGTTTTTTCGTTCCTATCCCTTTCTAAAGGTATCTGATTCGTTACCGAGTCTTTGTGTAACCCGACCCTTGAAGTTACATAATTGAAAGGTCCAGGTTTTACGTTAGTTTTATAAATAATAATGAGCGAAATTTAGTTTGTCAACAGAAGTATCTTAGACGTATGGTCATGTTGACGCCTCTTGCATTCTCCTATTCCTCTGGCTTTTTTTGTCCATTGTGAGCATTGTTCTTGCTGGTGAGTATCTTTCATGTACCGTGCTAACGGTGATCCTGCTGTTTTTATCCCTTCTGAAAGTTGTACCTACTGGCGAGTGTCTCTCGTATTCTCCTGTTTCGTGCTACTGCTGATCCTGCTATTATCATCCTTATAAGCAGAAACACAGAAACCAATCAGAAATTCACTTACACAAAACTACAAAACTAGGGCCATAAAAATCGGTTTCCACGAACAGTATCACAAAAAGGCGCAAAAAGCAAAAAATGTTGATCACGTGTGTTGCTCCTAAAAAACGTCCGCACGGCCAATATAAAAAGCATGACGCTGCGCTAAACTCCCTCTTCTTCTCTCTTTCTCCTCATTTCCAGCAAGCAACAGCGATATTTCATTCCAACTACTCCCCCCCACCGCTTTCGAGTGCGGAGAGGCTGCTGGACATTCCAACTCACGCACGCACAGCGGCTACTTTCAACTTCCTCTCACACACACATGCGTACAACCACACCCTGCTGACAAAGACGCACACACGAATGCCTACGCGACACATCTGAACTCACGTGCACGCACATACATACGCACTTATGAATTACAGGCATAAACATTTATCGCTTCTCTAACTGGATATTTGAAATGAACAATTAATGCCTTGTATTTTGTACGTATATAAATATTTTGTGCTACTTTTAAACTACGTTTTATTCTTCTTTCAACTTTCATGCATGCCTTATCCTCAATTCAACTCTCAGGCATGTTTTCCTTGTTTTTATCTGTTTTTATTCTTTTAAACATTTCTATAACAATTCTAATGTAAGCGTGGATCTTAGCATTTTCTCTAAGACACAATAATAAGCTAAGGTCCGCGCTGCCACATAAATGGGACAGGTTCCTACAGTTGTTTATAAAAGGGATTTGTTTTGCTTTCGCTTGACGATTCCGATAAAAGAGTCTGGTCTTTAAAGTTATAATGTTGTTAAAAATATTATAGGAGTTGGTCTTACAGTCCATGCTAAGATAGGATTCTATAATCCGTTCTTAAAAAGAGGGTGGACCTCCTAGGACAGAACAGAATCATACCTCAGCCTGACAACAACACGGTCACTATCGAACTGATTGTCCCTACAAGTACTTCAGCTCCTCTGTTATATTAACAATAAGAAATAAACCGTTCGTCAGCAGACGATATTCTTGAATTGTCCCGCCATATTGTTTACATGAAATTTGTAGACAGTTTGTGTCAACCTGGGGAAAGAAAAGGCGGGGAAAAGAAATCTATATAATTCGATTACAATCAAACGCAGCAAATGTAAATTGGATTCGGCTGGGGTAAGAACAAACAAAAGAAACGATCTTTTTATTGATCTTGTATTGGTTTTCTTTAAGAATAAAAAGTCGATATAGAATGAAACCAAGACAAGATAAAAATCTAAAAGTGGATAGAGTGAACATTCTTCCAACAGGCGTCTTTAGTTAAGAAACAATTTCATAAAATTTAAAGACATGTAATACTTTATCACACTTATATATTTTCATACGAAATATCGTTTGCAACGTATTTCATAGTAAAAATCATTTCTAATGTATTTTCATAGTATATATATATATATATATATATATATATATAAAATATTTGTTATTGTTTATTATCTATGTACGTATACGTTTCGTCCCTTTTCAATCGAGACTCATCAGCATAGAGATATGACTATTCACTACCGGTCGTACGATTCTAAACCCTGGATTACAAGAATCTCTCAACTTAAATCCAACGTCGCTAACCGCGCGGCCAATATTTGAATAGCCGATAAATAATGATAATTTAACACATTTAAAAGCGGCTTGATGTCCAGGCATTCTACTTCTATTAAAGAAGGAATGTTGCATTATAAAGCAAGTGACGTCATGCTGTGTTTGTACTACATATATATATATATTAGACCTCTTCAAAATTGACCTTTTTCTTCAAACATATGGAAACTGATATTATTCCCATTCTCCAAGGTCTAAATTAGCTAAATATACCAGTTATTGTGATCTTGGACCTTGGCTATGCCTGCCTCAAGAGCCATGTAATTTTATTGTTGACTTTTTTCAAAAACGCTGCAAAATTTGGGATATTATGTCCTTATTTTCATTGTAGCTTTCCAGAAGTTGATGCTATAGCATTGAAAGTGGTACCAAATGAAAGCTAATAAAATTTTCTTGCATATGGTAGTAAACACATGAACACCTGTGTAAATGTTAACTAATTTTAATGCACAAACATATATATTTTTTATGCTTGGAAAGGATTCCATCATATAATACATAACTTTATCTAAAAAATGTTACTCTTAATGCATGTATATGATTTATTATCACTAAGTATGTTTTATCTCTTCATTTCAGATTGTAAGTTAAAGCTGATTTGTTAAGATTTGTGAACTGCTGACAACATGGCATCTGGAAGACAACTATGCTGTGGGAAAGTGGTCAGCGATACAAGTGAACGGGATGAACCAACTGAAAAGAGAAGAAAGGTGGCAACTCCTGCCACAAGGTCATTCAGTGATGTGTATCTCATTGGGCAACCCAGCTCCAGCATCAGGGGCTCTCAACTTCCTACTAATCGCCAGGTGTTCCAGTATTTCCTGCATTTGAGGAATGATAATCCCAACAGTGACAATAGGTCTTTAGCCCATGATACAGTGGATGTCGTTTTGCCATTCTGGAATATGGCAAGGATTAAAACACTAACCAGACCAAATGCAGTCAACCGTTTCATGATCCTCCATGAAAAGTACAGGAAAATTGTTAAAAACAAGGGAAGAAATAACAAACCAGAGGAAGAGAAACGAGCTAACTTTCTGAAGGACTTAGACAAGTTATTTGATATTGGAGCAAAGGATGTTGTGGAGGAGATAAGAAGCAACAGGCTGCTCACAAAGGAGACCAAGGAAGAGGACGTCAATTTCTACTTGGACCAACAGACAACTCGCCTGGCACACATGTCAGGTCATGATAAGGTGTTTGAGAAGAAGTCTAGAGAGAAAAGCTTCCGAGAAGAAAGAGAAGAGAGAATGTTATCATCAGTGACTGCTGCAGCAGCAGAAGTTGGGAAAATTTCAAGTGATGAAGACCCAGAGAACAGTCAAGGCTCTGGTACTAGTGAGGGTTCAGAATACACTGAGACAACACCAAGCTGTTCATCAAAACCAAGTACGATAACCTTACACTTTCCACACTCAGTTATGACCAGTGAAGAGATTTGTAGCACTGCAGATCGGTTGTCACTCTCTGACAACCAGACTACAGCCATGGTGTCTGCAGTGTTGAAGGCAGGAGGCGCAGATCTTGATGACTTTGTTATATCAGCCTCTACTACAAGACGAAATAGGATAAACACTCGTCATAACTTGTGCCAAAGTTACATGAATAACTTCAAGGAAAGTCCGCCAGATTACTGCACACTACACTGGGATGGAAAACTTCTACGGGATGTTCTTGGTGAAAGATACCCAGTGGAAAGTCTTGCAGTGCTCGTCTCTGGTACTTCACAGTATGAAGAAGGGAAGCTGCTTGGTGTGCCCTTCATAGAAAGTTCCACAGGAATCCAACAGTGTAATGCTACATTGGAACTGATAGAAGCATGGGGTCTCACAGACAACATTGTAGGCTTGGTATTTGATACCACAGCAAGCAACAGTGGCATCAACAAGGGTGCAGCGAAGCTTATTGAAGAAAAACTAGGCAAAAAGGTATTCTACTTCGCTTGTTGCCATCACATATCAGAGGTAATAATTGGAAGTGTATGGGAGGCTGTGTTCAGCAAGGTCAAGAGTCCTGACAACCCAATGTTCAGCAATGTGAAAGAGAAGTGGGACAAGTTGGTTAAGGACTGCCCAAGAGTTCTGGGCCTAGTTGAACAAGACTTGAAACAGAAGAAGACAAGCACAATTGCAGTCTTAAGCAATTTCCTTGAGGAAGCAAGTCCGAGGGCAGATTACAGAGAGGTGGCAGAGCTGTGCCTGATCCTGCTTGGTGAGGAACCTCCTCGAGATATCCACTGGGCCAAGCCAGGTGCCATTCACCAAGCCCGCTGGATGGCCAGGAACATTTACTGTATGAAGATGCTCATGTTTTCCAAGGAACTAAAATACAACACGGACATTATCTTCAAGCTGGAGAGGATGAACAAGTTCCTGACCTTATTCTACACCAGCCACTGGGTGACCACCACATCTGCAGCTGATGCACCTATCCATGACCTCCAGCTTATGAAGAACATGCTGCAATACAAGCAATATGACTATGAACTGGCAACCTCTGTTCTCAAGAAAATGAACAACCACAGCTGGTATCTGACCCAGGAACTAGTGCCATTCACCTTGTTCAGTTCACATGCCAGCATGACCAAGTCTGCAAAAGAGAAGCTCGCAGTCAAGCTGTCAGAAACAGAGAAACCTGAGAGTTACAGGAAAGGCAAGCCAGTGTTTCCTGTCATCAATGCAGCTACAGTTCTCACAGACCTGGTAGGGCCAGAGTCTCACTTTCTGTTTGATGCTCTTCGAGTGAAATGTGACTGGCTCACTACTCCTGCTGACACCTGGGAAGACAATGACAGCTACAGGAATGCACAGAAGTTTGTGAGGTCAGTGAAAGTGACCAATGATGTGGCTGAGAGAGGTGTGAAACTAATGAGTAACTTTGCAACTCAGATCACAAGTGACCCAGAGCAAAGAAGCTGCTTACTACAAGTTGTGGAGTACCACAGCAAAAAATTTGACAGTTTCAAAAAAGCCACATTGAACAAGTGATAATACATGTATTAGTAACATCCTATCTGACAGTTTCTTATGCAATATATGTGTCAGTGCAGTGCTATCATACTACCAAACTGATTTTTTGTAGTGTCCCAGCTGTTTGTGCATTAAAATTAGTTAAAATTTACACAGGTGTTCATGTGTTATATTGTGCTTACTACCATATGCAAGAAAATTTTATTAGCTTTCATTTGGTACCACTTTCAATGCTATAGCATCAACTTCTGGAAAGCTACAATGAAAATAAGGACATAATATCCCAAATTTTGCAGCGTTTTTGAAAAACGTCAACAATAAAATTACATGGCTCTTGAGGCAGGCATAGCCAAGGTCCAAGATCACAATAACTGGTATATTTAGCTAATTTAGACCTTAGAGAATGGGAATAATAGCAGTTTCCATATGTTTGAAGAAAAAGGTCAATTTTGAAGAGATCTAATATATATATATATATATATATATATATATATATATATATATATATATATATATAGTTGTATTCTAATGACCATAGAAAAAATCAATCCCAAACCATAATTTTCATTTATTCTTACAATTTCTTTATTTTCATATTTTGGCGAATGCCTGAATTTCTTCTTCGTCTCACAAACAACAATTTTTTATTTATTTTTTCCAAATTTAATACTTTTTCTATATATAGTCTTTAGATCATCAGATCGTCAGAGCAGTAGTTTATTTAATGGTAACAGGAAAACATTATTCTAAAGAAAGAAGTTTCTTTGCTTTTCCTAGCAGGAGTGGCGCCGATCGTTGTCGGTTCGCCGACAATGTGTCGGCGTTGAGAAAAAAGGAACACAAATATAACAATGTCGGATTCTCAGTTTCATTGAAAAAGATCGGTCCTGATCGAAATATTTGATTTATTGTATAGAAAAAAGAAAGAAATCTTGGCATCCTTATCAACTTCCTAAACAAAATTGTATTTCATTTTTACGATGCCTTTTAATGTAGAAAAGACATTTGTAATATATATATATATATATATTCTAGAGATGAAAGATGAGAATAACAAATTGTAAAGATACAATATTTATTAGAACATCAAAAGTTCAAAGCAAGGAGCTTCATATCCTTAATCCATGGATTTTCAAAGATAAGCTCTTTTCATCAGAGGATAGAGAAAAACCGACAATGTAATTGTAAATATTATCGGCAACATTTAATTTTACATAAAATAAAACAAAATAAAGACCAAAAGGTAAAGAGTCTTATGTTGAGATGAGAGCGTAGAGTCAGGGTGGATGCTGTCCAAAAATACGTTAAAAATAAAAGCTGTTATATTGGAAATATAACTGCTGCCGATAATATTTACAATTACATTGGCGGTTTTTCTCTATCCTCTGATGAAAAGAGCTTATCTTTGAAAATCCATGGATTAAGGATATGAAGCTCCTTGCTCTGAACTTTTGATTTTCTAATAAATATTGTATCTTTACAAGTTTTTATTCTCATCTTTTATCTCTAGAATTGATTGCTCTATTCAATATATTGAGCTTTATATTATCATGATAGAATATTATTAAACGATAATTCAATTATCTTTAATCTAATTCAACATTTAAATATATATATATATATATATATATATATATATATATATATATAGCATTATATGAAGTGAAATAATAAAATAAGGTGCAAATCAAATTCTATTAGAATTCAATGTTTAGGCAAAGTACCTTAAAGTCCTTAACTCATAAGTTTTCAAAGAAAATTCTTCCCCTCAAAGGACCATTACCGCAATGACATTACTGCAGGTAATAAAATTAAACTTTGAAAATATATAAAAATATATATAAAAATACATAAAAGTATATAAAACATCAAATATATCAGTCCAAAACATACTTTTTTGTTAAAGCTATACAGTTCATCCAAGTCATACAAATTTAAACATATTCAAGAAAGATATCAAAGAGGTTGATTAAAAACAATCCAGGTGGTGAATGGTAGTCCAAAAACGAAAAAGTTATCCAGGCAGGAAATCTGTTTGCAATCGATGCAGTAAATGACAGTGAAAAATGTATCCAAGGTGTATGCAAATTAATAAAACGATAAAGAAACCAAATCATATGAAAAGTTCAGAAAACTCACTTGGTGTTGAACATTATAATGTTCAAAATTCCGGGTTCTTATGGGTTGATAGGAGTTGTACAAACCATAACTCCCTGGTTAAATGAAAGCTCCGTTAAATCCAATTCGAATAAAATTAAACTGACCTGATGTATTCGGCCATTTTTTCTTCAGGGTCTGATAAAAATTATTCCAATGAATAAAATTACATTCGAAGGTAATCACTCTCCTGCAAGCCAAGTAAACAGAACCTCTTCTCCTCGATATGAGAGACATATATATGAGAGAGACAGAGAGACAGACAGAGACAGAGAATAACAAACGACGTATAAAATAAGAGCGGGGGGGGGGAGCACACCACAAAAATTGGGAGATGGCGAGAGTGATAGATATAAACTTAGTAAGAGGTGAGTTAATTGAAAATTACGACTAATTAGAACAATTAGAATGAAAGCTTTTCAAACATAACTGAATTCCAAAAGTAAGAAATATTTTAGTATGTCATCATCATCATATTCGATTTAACGTTCGTTTTACATTCTGGCATGTGTTGGACGGCTTTTAGAAATTGTCTTCAAAACTATCTTATCTCTGGCCAGGTCTTTATTAATCTTTCTTTCTCTCAAGTTCATCCTTATCACTTCCTCCCATGTTTCCCTTGGCTTCCTCTGTAAACTCGACCTGCTACCTCAACTGTTCTACATCTACTAACCTAAGAACTTTCATCCATTCTTTCAGCATTGCCATACCATCGAAGTGTACTGTCTGGATTTAATCTTCCTCTGAGCTCATCAGATCTAAGTCTATCTTTAACACTCACATTACACATCCATCATATCATTCTCATATCATTTTTCTTGAAACAAGACATATCCTCAACCCTCACTGGCCAGGTTTTACTACCATACATCATCACACTGCATACACATCATGGACGGCGGCACCGGGGGGGGGGGCTCAAGCCCCCCACTTTTTGACTTAGCCCCCCACTTTACGGTCATCAATAATGAAGTTATATATGCATGTGTTTAACCGCCCCCCCACACTTTTTAGGAGAGTCCCCCCCCCCACTTTTATAACTGTCCCGCCGGTCCTGCACATGCTTGATAGACTCTTTCCTTTGGTCAAGAGTTGTAACGCTCTGCTGGTTAGTAATTGCAGAAGTTCCCCGAACTTACTCCATTGAATCCTAAAATTAAGGACTATTTTAGCATGTATTTTGCATGATTAAAATATATAGGAAAAAATGCCTTAAGAAAATAAACGTTGATTAACTCATCTTTAGTATAATGATACATTAGCATGGCAACCTGGTGTTGCCCGGTGGGGGGGGGGGCATGGACAACAAAATAGAAGCGTTATAAAGTGTGTGCAACATCTTTTTTTTAAAAACTTCTCTCCCTCTCTCTCTCGTCCTTCCTCTCCTTCCCTTTTCTCTTCTCTCTTCCTTACCTCCCTTCATAGTCAAAAAGGATTTTTCCTCCTCCGACCGAGAACAGAACAGATACTACACTTTGATTCCAGCCCGAAAGCCAAGAAAAAGTGTATTATCCTTCGAATTTCACACCAAAGGTTGATTGAAAAAAAATTCTCTAAATGTCAACCCCCCTGACTAATTTTGTTCCTTGAACGAATATTAAAAAAAAAAAAAGTGTCCATATTTTGTCTGAGGCAATGCTGAAAAAAAAAATGTGTCCATATTTTGTCTGAGGCAATGCTGAAAATAAAATGTGTGTGTATTTTGTCTGAGGCAATGCTGAAAAAAAAAATGTGTCCATATTTTGTCTGAGGCAATGCTAAAAAAAATGTGTCCATATTTTGTCTGAGGCAATGCTGAAAAAAAATGTGTCCATATTTTGTCTGAGGCAATGCTGAAAAAAAATGTGTGCGTATTTTATCTGAGGCAATGCTGAAAAAAATGTGTCCATATTTTGTCTGAGGCAATGCTGAAAAAAAATGTGTGCGTATTTTATCTGAGGCAATGCTGAAAAAAATGTGTCCATATTTTGTCTGAGGCAATGCTGAAAAAAAAAGTGTGTGTATTTTATCTGAGGCAATGCTAAAAAAAATGTGTCCATATTTTGTCTGAGGCAATGCTGAAAAAAAATGTGTGCCTATTTTATCTGAGGCAATGCTGAAAAAAATGTGTCCATATTTTGTCTGAGGCAATGCTGAAAAAAAAAAGTGTGTGTATTTTATCTGAGGCAATGCTGAAAAAAATGTGTCCATATTTTGTCTGAGGCAATACTGAAAAAAAATGTGTGCGTATTTTATCTGAGGCAATGCTGAAAAAAATGTGTCCATATTTTGTCTGAGGCAATGCTGAAAAAAAAAATGGGTCCATATTTTGTCTGAGGCAATACTGAAAAAAAATGTGTGCGTATTTTATCTGAGGCAATGCTGAAAAAAATGTGACCATATTTTGTCTGAGGCAATGCTGAAAAAAAATGTGTGCGTATTTTATCTGAGTCAATGCTGAAAAAAATGTGTCCATATTTTGTCTGAGGCAATGCTGAAAAAAAAAATGGGTCCATATTTTGTCTGAGGCAATACTGAAAAAAAATGTGCGTATTTTATCTGAGGCAATGCTGAAAAAAATGTGTCCATATTTTGTCTGATGCAATGCTGAAAAAAAATGTGTGCGTATTTTATCTGAGGCAATGCTGAAAAAAATGTGTCCATATTTTGTCTGAGGCAATGCTGAAAATAAAATGTGTGTGTATTTTGTCTGAGGCAATGCTGAAAAAAATGTGTCCATATTTTGTCTGAGGCAATGCTGAAAAAAAAATGTGTGTATATTTTATCTGAGGCAATGCTGAAAAAAATGTGTCCATATTTTGTCTCAGGCAATGCTGAAAAAAAAATGTGTGTGTATTTTATCTGAGGCAATGCTGAAAAAAATGTGTCCATATTTTGTCTGAGGCAATGCTGAAAAAAATGTGTCCATAGTTTGTCTGAGGCAATGCTGAAAAAAACTGTGTGTATATTTTGTCTGAGGCAATGCTGAAAAAAAATGTGTGTGTATTTTGTCTGAGGCAATGCTTAAAAAAATGCGTTCATATTTTGTCTGAGGCAATGCTGAAAAAAAATGTGTCCATAGTTTGTCTGAGGCAATGCTGAAAAAAAAATGTGTGTATATTTTGTCGTAGGCAATGCTGAAAAAAAGTGTCAATATTTTTCCGAGGCAATGCTGAAAAAAAATGTGTGTATATTTTATCTGAGGCAATGCTGAAAAAAAAATGTGTCCACATTTTGTCTGAGGCAATGCTGAAAAAAAATGTGTCAATATTTTATCTGAGGCAATGCTGAAAAAAAATTGTGTCCATATTTTGTCTGAGACAATGCTGAATAAAATTCAGTTTTGTGGGTGTATTTTGTGTAATTTCTGACATTTAGCTGGACACACAGGTACACATGCAGCAAGTACTGGCAACATATACCAGAAAGAACTGTTGGAAACAAGTCATACTATGACGACGACATACCTAGAAAACGGAGCTGTTAAACCTGACATATTGATATGGGACACGAGAGAGAAAGTAACAACCCTAGTTAAAGTCAGTGTCCCTAATGATACTGGCTTAAACAGAGCGGAAAGGGAGGAGATAACTAAATACCAAGGTCTTATGTACGACATGAAAAGAAATTGGAATTTTAGAAAGATTTCCATCATTCCAGTAACAATAGGAGCAACCGGTTTCATGAAATAGAATTTCAAAAACTACCTGGTGAATATACCCGGTGAACCAAGTTCAAGAGAGATCCAAACAATTGCATTTAAAGATAATAGATAATAGATAAAAGATAAAAGATGAAAGATAATAGATAATAGATAATAGATAATAGATACAAGATACAAGATAAAAGATAAAAAATAAAAGATAATAGATAATAGATAATAGATAATCCCCTAATTTTGTTCCTAGAATGCACTAGAATGAATGTTGCAAACAAAATGTGTCCGTATTCTGTCTGAGGCAATGCTGAAAAAGAATATATCAGCTTTGTGGGAGTGTCTTGTGTAGTTTCTGACTTTTTTAGCTGGAAAACAGACAACTGTCCTTTATATGAAGTGAAGTCGATTCTCTCTATAGCTCCAAACACCTTCTCACACCTGAGGCTAATCTACTATCAAACCATGTATGGAGTACTGTTGTCATATTTGGGCTGGTGAATCTCTCATGTGTCTATAATTTCTTCTTCTCTGCCCCCTCTCTCTCGCAGACGTGATGTTGCCAGTCTCAGTCTTTTTTATAAATAATATTATGGCACGTGTTCTTCAGAATTGTTTGATCTGTTCCCTGCTTCCTTTGTTCCAGTTCGTTTGACTCGTTAGTCTAGTGATTTCCATCAATTCGCTGTTTTGATACCTCATTTTAATACGGTATCCTATTCCAGTAACTTCTTTCCAAAAACTGCAGGCTTGTGAAACTCTCTTCCTGCTGACTGTTTTCCTCCTACTTATAGCCTTGGTCTTTTCAAGACTACGGTCAATATGGATCTCCTGTCTTTGTGATAATCATCTTTCGTTTTTATTATCTCCTTACATCAAGTGGCTTCATGCCTTGCCTAGAGCGATTTCCATTAAAAAAATATATTTAATGAAAAAAAACACAATATATATATATTATAAATAAATATTAATTATTTATTACCTACAGGCATCGATGTTTCATGCTTACGCAATCTTCAGTGCAGGAAGCTAATTCCTGACGGTCGGCGTGCGCGAACTCCGATCACAAATCGCCACTGATTCACAGTCAAGAGACTTACCCGTTGGTCATCACAAATTAGCTTGGAAGTTAGGAGGAATTTAACTTTGTAAATGCCAAGTCGGCAGGCATTACAGCAAGCAGTGAAGAGTGATCAACAACAACAACAATATATATATATAAATATCGACTTACACTAGTGACTGGTTTTCTGTCATAAGTAGATCACATACTTTATTCCACCTCAAAGTCCTGGAAGCTATATATATAAAGTCAGTCAAACCCTCCCTTTGTAAACAAAAGGAGTGGCTTTTAGGACTCAATGTGATCAACTTCTGACCCTCCCCCCCCCCCCCATTATTTTTTTTTCTCATAAACTTGTCACTAGTTTTCATTCTACTTTTTTAAGTTTTTAGTCGTATTGAATTACTTCCACATAGATACTCTGATGAGTGTGGACGAAAGCCGGCTCAGTATTTCATGAATTTTTAAAAATTATTACCTCTCGTTTTTATACTTATTCAATTTCATTCCACCCCAAAAAATGTCCCAAACGTCTGTATTCCTTGCCGTAATTAAATTTTGTACCACGAAAAATTTATATATATATATATATATATATATATATATATATATATATATATATATATATATATATATATATAATAGATAATCAGTTATTATTTCCGTACTCAATTTCAAAATCCTAAGCGTTTGTGTTTTTTTCATTAAATGCTTCATTTCAGATTTGTATTGAGTCAAGATGGCATCAAAGCCAATGCATGTAATTGTCTTAGAATGTCTTAAATCTGGTTGGCATAAACGAAACAAGAGATCAGTCATGGCAGAATTCTTCCAAACTGACGTTCGACCAAGATCGAATAGAAGAATGGAAAAACTCTGCAATAATGGTAAACCGCAGAATGTTCGCTTTGATCATCTCAAAATAAACAGATTAGTTTCGGGCTTCGTTTCTTTTGCAACATCTCATAAAGACGAGGCCGTTCTACTTAATTATGTTGCAAAACTTTCATCATAGAAAAACGCATTTTTAATTGAGGCAAGAAAATTGTCCACGGGCTGTGTTCCCTCTTACCTGTGCAGGTGTGTGTATGCAGTTGGAGAATTGAAGCGATACGCATAAGAATGCTTTTTCAGTAACCGTAATTTAAGTGCATATTTACAAATAGTTCTAGACTGAGAATAGTAATTCACGGACTAAATGTACTTTTAACACTCCAATTATACAGGCAGCGTAAAGAGACGGGTTTAACCGAACATTGTATCTGGCATCACTCAGGCACCTCACCTTTCCAAAAACACACAAACATGGATATTTTCTAAATAGTTTTAACTGAGAATAGCATTTTACGAACCAACTGTAATTTTAACACTCTAATTATGTAAACAACTGAAAGGGACGATTTTAGCATGACACCATACCTGACGTCACTCAAAAAACCTCATCTTTTCAAACGTAAATAAAACATGTATATTTTCAAATTATTCTAGACTCAACATACTAATGGACGGATTAATCGTATCTTTAGCACTCCAATTATGTAAGCAGCTGAAAGGAGCACATTTAGCATGACACCTTATATAATGTCACTCAAACATCTCGCTTTTCCAGACGTACATAAACACGTATTTTTAAGCTGACTGTGTCCCATAACAAACTCCCAAACAATGTATTACAAAAAAGATATATTTTTATAATTATTTATTACAAAAATTTATACTTGTGATTTTTCCAATTGAAAAAGCACAAAAATTAATAGTGTTTCATTCCATCTGAAATGCAAAGAAAACATGAGGGAAAGAGGGATAAATAAAGACCTGACCAGAGATAGATTAGTTTGAAAGACAATTTCTAAAAGCCGTCCAATACATGCCAGCATGTAAAATGGACGTTAAACCGATGATGATGATGATGATGATGATGATGATGATGATGATGATGAATCAATCTTCAACTAATATTACAAAAAATAATTTTTTTTACTGTATCTGTACATTCTGACTCTCATTAAGATGCAAGATACTTGGCCTTTTGACGATGGGGCAGAGTGTAATATCTGTTCTGAGAAAATTTTGAATGCAAAACGCGATAAATCCAAATTCTTTAAATTGAGAAATTAAACAATAAAAGGTTGAACATATCAAATCTAGACTTCAACTAAAAAAATTTTTGCCGGTATCATATCATATAAAACAGATACTACCAAGGCTGCTGCAAAGAGGGCGGGCTCCCTCTACCGTGCTAGAAAACTTCTCACACCTGCCAGTATCTTATATCTGTACAAAGCCACCATCCATCTATGCATGGAGTGTTGTTGTCACATCTGGGCTGGTGCACCAACCACTAGTCTTTCCCTATTAGACAGGGTCTAAAAAAAGAGTCTCCAACCTAATAGGTCCCACACTGTCAACCAAGCTCCAGCCCCTGTCCCATAGCTGCAATGTAGCATCCCTGTGCTTGTTTTACAAGTACTTCAATGGAATGTGCTCTGACGAACTTGCGACACTGGTGTCCCCTCGAGGTAAATATACCGACTAACTTGACAAGCAGCAGAATCTCACTCCTTCACTGTAGAGGTCCCCAAATGCAGGAAGGATTTCTACACTAATAGCTTCTTGCTCGAACTGCTAGCCTTTGGAATTCTCTCCCTGCTCCTTATTTCCCTGACTGTACTAACATATAGAAATTTAAATGTAATGTGAACAAACATCTGGCTGCATAAATGCCCACTTAGAATGTCTATGTAGGTATGGTCCCTAATTTAATTCAAAGTAGCTCCTTACATCTGGGGTCTCGTCACGCGTTTAACTTGTCACATCTGTGTTTTTTTACTGTGAGAACAGGCCCTATTCTGCACTCGACTGCCGGGTCCACCCTGCATTAATTCGCGCAAGTCAAACCAATGATTTCGAACACATACGTCCATTCCCATAAGGCCATTATCCAACAATAGATTCAATCTCAACTGAACTATTTGATAGTTTAATAAATATTGTACGTTCTCCAATTTTTATTCTCATCACTAATTTCCTTGTTTTACTGCTCTATCTTATATATTGAGCAGTGACTTTTCAATTAAGGATATAATTTAAAGATAACATTTCATTTTTATCTTTCTTATTTCTCCATTTATATATATATATATATATATATATATATATATATATATATATACATGGTGGGCCAAAATAAGGGTCCTATCTTTAAATTTGAATAACTTGAATTTGAATAACTTCCACAAAATAAAAGTTAAACTCACCAAACTTTATGTGTGTGTAGACTGACCCTTCCGAGATTTTTTGAAATAAACAAAACAAATTTTAGCCGAAAAACACTTCTTAAAACTTACAAAAACTAAAGTATTGTTTTTTACACTGTTTTGAGTTTTTTAAGCAAAAATAATGTTTTCTAAATGAGGGTACGTTCCTTAGGGCTAATACGGCTCATGGTTGCTTCGGAAGGGGTCCTTTACTTATTCTAAAAAAAAAAAAAAAAATCAATAAATAAAAAAGTTATGAATTTTTAAAAATAGGACCCTTATTTTGGCCCACCCTGTATATATATATATAGTGTTAGAGTGAAATAAATTCCAGAAGGAAATCCGAGTATGAGAGCTCAATGTAATAAACAGAGCAAGAATAAAATAAAATAAAGTAACACGGAATCACATAATCACTGGTGCAATAATTTATTTCGACCCTATAGTCTTATCAAGCATCCAAGCGAGGTGATTACATTTTTTAAAATGAAAAAAGAGAAATTCACAGTCACCATTTCAATATACATATAGAGAGAGTGACAACATATTTAATACATATCTTGAGAGAGGGGGAAATGAACTATTTAAGACATGAATTGAGGGGGGAGGAGAGTGACAACATATTTAATATATATATATATATATATATAAATTTGGGAAAGTTCAATTTTTTAAGCATCTTTAGAATTTTAAACATAAAGAAAGAGGCAAACTGTCTTCATAAAAACCATGTGTTAGATGCAGATATTTTTATTAAAATCAAATTATGAAAATTAAAACAATGAGCTTTCCCACATTTATACCTACCAGCGACCATGCGCGATTTAAGTTCAATTTAAAACAGACATTTGCACCGTTAGTCCACATAACATCGGACGTGACTTCTACAAGACCAGGAAGGATTATTACGAAAAAAGGTTAATACCTTTTTTTTATCCAAAGCTCTGTCGAGGCTTGTTATATCAAGCGAAATATCAGATAAAAAAGTCAAGATGAAGAAAAAAAAAGAAAAGAAAAAAATGTTTTTATTTTTGATTTTGATTTTAATAAAAAATATCTGCATCTAACACATGGTTTTTATGAAGGCATTTTGCTTCTTTCTTTATATATATATAAAAAAAAAAAAAAAAAAAAATTTATTTTTTATTTTATTTATTTATATATATATATTTTTTTTTTTTTTTTTTTTTTTTTTTTTTGAATTCTTAAATAACTAATATAAGTAAGCAAAACATTTATATGGAACAAAACGTAGATTTAGTATAAGGAACGTTTATGTTTTTGTCTTTTAAGGGAAGTGGGGTCTGATCAACTCTGCTGGGAAGCCATGAAATTAAATACTGTCTTGTTTTTAAATTCCCGAAACAGTTTTTCATGGTAAACAACTGATGATCCCTTAAAATAGTGTTAGAAACTAACTAATATAATAACTGTAAAAAATAAATTGACTTACATGAGTGATTTTCCACTGGAAGACTTGAGACTATAAGTTTTTTTTATTTATTTTTTTTTTTTTTTTTTATATAGTTTTAATGGTTGAGAAACTTCCGAGACTATATATATATATATATATATATATATATATATATATATATAAATATATAAGTTTAAAATGGAAGCGATATTGAAGAATTCTGTAACAGAATGGAACATATTCTCAGCGAATAAACATTAACCAAAGTTTAGTCTAAGAATCCCATCAAAATGGTCTTTTGGGTGCAATGCACACGAGGAATGTGGGATGTCCCAACTTAATTAACATTATTGATGCATCAGCAAATCACTCAAAGAAAAAGAAAAAAAAAGTAATTCTACTTGATTCATAATCGAATTGGATACTTTGGGAATATTTCTACAAGACTTTTGGTCTGGAATCTGCCGCAAAAGAAATTATCTTGAAAAGTTTTCATAGTATTTATTCTGTTTCCTTCTATACAGGCTTTTTAAAAAAAAAAAGATTCGCACAAATTCAGAAAATAAACTTATCTCTGCAGCCCTTTTCACACAGAAGAAACTTGCTAGTCTTTCTCTACTCTATCCTTATTGCCATGCCAGATGCTCGACTGAGCTCCAATCTTTGTTTTTTTTTTTTTTAAATTGTAATATCATTACAAGAGTTTTGGTCTGGAATCAGAAAATAAACATATCTCTTCTGTTCTCACAGAGAATTTCATCTTTAAGTCTATCGTTATTTGTGCTTGACTGAAAGGCGTAACTAGGAGAACATGGGTTTCAGTGTCCGATCTGTCTCATGGTTGGAGAGAAAAAAGACTGATTCTAATTTTTTTCTTTTTTTTCATGCATGTGATGAGTTGACATTTAAATGCATTTGTAATTGTTACACCGGCTGTTCTAACAGAAGAGAAACTACACCGGTTCTCACTATAAATAGTGTGCGTAGACAATCACCAGGGAGAAAAAGGACAGTATTGTAACTGTCTAGCCGAGTGCCAGTCAGTTTCCTTACCTTTGTACCTTTTATGTTAATACACTTGTTATCTTAACCCAACCTCAACTTGACTTCTTCTTTTTACTGTTGGACTACTTCACAACAGTTATTTTTGCTCATGCACTCTGCAACTTGTATGTTCATATTCTGTTTAAAAAGTTTATCTCATAATACATCACTCAATAAGTCCCCAGTCTGACACCACTAATAAAAAAAATCTATGCAATTTTTATAAAGTACTGACCTTCAAATGGCACGTGCGAAAATTTGACACCACTAATAAAAAATCCATGCAATTTTTATAAAGTACTGACCTTCAAATGGCACGTGCGAAAATTTTACACCACTAATAAAAAATCCATGCAATTTTTATAAAGTACTGACCTTCAAATGGCACGTGCGAAAATTTGACACCACTAATAAAAAATCCATGCAATTTTTATAAAGTACTGACCTTCAAATGGCACGTGCGAAAATTTGACACCACTAATAAAAAATCCATGCAATTTTTATAAAGTACTGACCTTCAAATGGCACGTGCGAAAATTTGACACCACTAATAAAAAATCCATGCAATTTTTATAAAGTACTGACCTTCAAATGGCACGTGCGAAAATTTGACACCACTAATAAAAAATCCATGCAATTTTTATAAAGTACTGACCTTCAAATGGCACGTGCGAAAATTTGACACCACTAATAAAAAATCCATGCAATTTTTATAAAGTACTGACCTTCAAATGGCACGTGCGAAAATTTGACACCACTAATAAAAAAATCCATGCAATTTTTATAAAGTACTGACCTTCAAATGGCACGTGCGAAAATTTGACACCACTAATAAAAAATCCATGCAATTTTTATAAAGTACTGACCTTCAAATGGCACGTGCGAAAATTTGACACCACTAATAAAAAATCCATGCAATTTTTATAAAGTACTGACCTTCAAATGGCACGTGCGAAAATTTGACACCACTAATAAAAAATCCATGCAATTTTTATAAAGTACTGACTTTCAAATGGCACGTGCGAAAATTTGACACCACTAATAAAAAATTCATGCAATTTTTATAAAGTACTGACCTTCAAATGGCACGTGCGAAAATTTGACACCACTAATAAAAAATTCATGCAATTTTTATAAAGTACTGACCTTCAAATGGCACGTGCGAAAATTTGACACCACTAATAAAAAATCCATGCAATTTTTATAAAGTACTGACCTTCAAATGGCACGTGCGAAAATTTGACACCACTAATAAAAAATTCATGCAATTTTTATAAAGTACTGACCTTCAAATGGCACGTGCGAAAATTTGACACCACTAATAAAAAATTCATGCAATTTTTATAAAGTACTGACCTTCAAATGGCACGTGCGAAAATTTGACACCACTAATAAAAAATTCATGCAATTTTTATAAAGTACTGACTTTCAAATGGCACGTGCGAAAATTTGACACCACTAATAAAAAATCCATGCAATTTTTATAAAGTACTGACCTTCAAATGGCACGTGCGAAAATTTGACACCACTAATAAAAAATTCATGCAATTTTTATAAAGTACTGACCTTCAAATGGCACGTGCGAAAATTTGACACCACTAATAAAAAATCCATGCAATTTTTATAAAGTACTGACTTTCAAATGGCACGTGCGAAAATTTGACACCACTAATAAAAAATTCATGCAATTTTTATAAAGTACTGACCTTCAAATGGCACGTGCGAAAATTTGACACCACTAATAAAAAATTCATGCAATTTTTATAAAGTACTGACCTTCAAATGGCACGTGCGAAAATTTGACACCACTAATAAAAAATCCATGCAATTTTTATAAAGTACTGACCTTCAAATGGCACGTGCGAAAATTTGACACCACTAATAAAAAATTCATGCAATTTTTATAAAGTACTGACCTTCAAATGGCACGTGCGAAAATTTGACACCACTAATAAAAAATCCATGCAATTTTTATAAAGTACTGACCTTCAAATGGCACGTGCGAAAATTTGACACCACTAATAAAAAATTCATGCAATTTTTATAAAGTACTGACCTTCAAATGGCACGTGCGAAAATTTGACACCACTAATAAAAAAATCCATGCAATTTTTATAAAGTACTGACCTTCAAATGGCATCGGATTATTAGTTTACAAATGACACTTACTTAAGTGAAGCTACTGTTGCAAATCTTTAAACGATGAAAACTTTCGTGTGTTGATAAAGCATTGCTTTCTGATGAGAAAAATACTGTTCAAGTAGAGCAATGGTGTGAATGTCTTATTTGTACTTTGCTCTGTCGGAGCAACGACTAAGAGGTGGTAGGCTAACCTTAAATGCGACCGTACAGACACAAATGATGCTGAACGCTCAGGTTGCCCAAATTCGGCAGTTGTCCCTGGAAAACATCAAAAAAGTCCATGAACTCCTTTTGGTCGATCGTAAATTGAAATTGCGTGAGATAACAGAGGATTTGAAGAGATCAAAGGGCGAAAGTGTATTCACCATTTTGCACGAACATTTGTAAATGAGAAAGCTGTGTGGTGAGCGCGTGCAGCGTTTGCGCATAATCTGTCAAAAACAACAATGCGTTGACGATTCAGAGCATTGTTTACAACTGTTTCAACACAACAAACAAAAGTTTTTGCGTCAATATGTGACAATGTCAAATCGGAAGACAACTGAGTGGACAGCAGCAGGTGAAAGCCGTCCAAAGCGACCAAAAAAGTAAACATCAGCAGGTAAAGTTTTAGCCTTTGTATTTTGGAATGCACAAGATATTTTGTTCATCAATAGCGAATATTATATGCAGGTGTTTTGGTATTTTGTCCATCGATTACTTTCGGAAAGAACGAATCGCAAATAGCGAATATTATATGCAGGTGTTTTGGTATTTTGTCCATCGATTACTTTCGGAAAGAACGAATCGCAAATAGTGAATATTATCTAGCATTATTGGTTCGTTTGAAGGAAGAAATTGCCAAAAAACGGCTACGGATGAAGAAGAAAAAAAGTGCCATTTCACCAAGACAATGCATCGTGTCACAAGTCGATCACAACGATGGTAAAACTACATGAATTGCACGTCGAATTGTTTCCGCACCCACTCTATTCTCCAGATCTGGCACCCAGCAACTATTGGCTGTTTGCAGACCTCAAAAGAATGCGTCAGGGAAAGAGATTTGGCTCCAATGAAGAAGTGATATTGTCAACTAAGGTATATTTTGAGACCAAAAATCTTTCCACAAAAAAAGCATCGAATTGTTAGAGAAACGTTGGAATCAGTGGATCACTCTAGAAGGAGACTATGTTGATGAATAAAGTCGAATTCTGCTTAAAAGTTGTTGTTTTATTAGTATTGAGTTATTGTTTTATGTTTTATTTACAATAGCACCGATCCGGTACATCTGAAATTTGATTGCGATTCCTGAAATTTGAAACGGTCTGCAATATGAAATGGTCCGACTCTAACTCCTGAAATATTAAAAGGTCTGACTCTGACTCCCGTAATTTGAAAAAGCCCGACTCATGAAATTGGAAAAGACCCAACTCCGACTCTTGAAATTCGAAATGACTTGACTCCAACTCTTGAAATTTGAAAAGGTCCGACTCCAACTCTTGAAATTGGAAGTATCCTGACTCCAACTACTGAAATTTAAAAAGACCTGACTATAACTCCTGAAATTTGAAAAGGCCCGGCTCTGACTCCTGAAATTTGAAAAGGCCCGGCTCTGACTCCCGAAATTTGAAAAAGCCTGTCTTCCAACGCCTGAAATTAAAAATAATATCTTTTATTTTATTTATAACTTGTAAAGTGAAAACTATAAAAATTTAACAAAATTATAAAAATGGTAATATGGGGTTCAGAGCTGGGAGCAAGAGTACACAGAGGTTCTCATTCATTGCGGGAAACGCCGGGCGTGCCTGCTAGTGGGTACTACAGCTGGTATGTTATGTACAAGCTTTAGGCTTATAATCATGTAAAATTGAAAGAGAGATTCTTTGTTTCGAAATAAAATGTGAGTTCTTTGAGGAACTTTTCTTAAACCAGAAAAAAAGAACAAATTTAATTCTAGGTTTTTGTTTTCGGGTTTAAAACTTGATTTTATTATTCAAATTTATTTTATTTTATTTTTCCTTGTAGAGTTGAATGTATTCTCCCAGGAATTGTTTACTCTGTAAATTTACAACCATGTGAAGATCCTAAACTGATTTCAATTGGAATCGATTCCGATATTACAAAGAAACGTCCATGGTTTATTCTGAGGAATCCACAACACAATTTGTATCCGGTGGAATTGAGTGCAATGATTGTGTTGCAATTCAATTCTGAAAGAAAAAAGGAGGAATTGCAAGTAACTTGCGGGTTTCTGAAATCGGCAATCCAAACTCTCAACAACAACTGTAACTACAACCCCATCTCAGAAATATCGTCAAAATAAGAAAATATTTAATTACTAGCGAAATCTTGTAGAAATTCCACGGCGCTTTATACATCAATCTGCTTAATTTACTGTTAAAAAAATATTTCTTTTTCAAACAATAAATGCCTGTTAAAAAGTCAATACTATTAAGGAGAAATGACTCTTTCTTCTTCCGTAAAAGTAATTGTCATTGTCAGCTAAATATTCTTCAAATCAATAAAACGAATTGTCTCTTACCGTGAAAATAATTGTCGGCTAAATATTCCTCAAATCAATAAAACAAATGTCACTTTCTGAAATGTATTCATTTAAAATTGTACTGTTTTAGTCGTTTTAGTCATAATTTGATTTTGGAACAATTCATTTAAAAATAGGTAAGGTCGGAATTGTTTACTTTGGCGACATCAGATTAATCACTAATCAGAAACAAAGGAGGAATTGCAAGTAACTTGCGGGTCTGTGGAATTGGTAACCCAAACGGTCAACAACTGTAAATCAGCACTACAACCCCATCCCAGAAATATCGACAAAATAAGAAAATATTGAATTACTAGCGGGACCCGTGGAAATTCTACGGTGTATTCTACATCAATAATTTATTGTTAAAAATAATAATATTGCTTTTGAAATAATAAATGTCTGTCAGGATCTATACTATTAAGAAAAAATAACAGTCATTGTTAGCTAACCATTATTTAATTAAATAAAACGAATATGTCTTTTCTTTCTTTATTTATTTTAAACTGTAACAATTTAATTATTTTCTTTTTAAATAAAACGAATATCACTTTTTGAAATGTATTTATTTAAAATTGTACTGCGTTAGTCGACAAGACGATAGAATTCGATTTTTGAACAATTCATTTTAAAATGAGTAAAGTCGAAAAGCTTTTTTACCTTAGCGAAATCAGAGTAATCACCAATCACCATCTTTTTGCTGATCTCATTTTTTATGGTGTGTGCAAGGTGATAATGTAGGTACGCACAGAAAATTATTATATACATTGAATTAAACAAAACAAGATAGCTGTCCCTAATCGACGTTGCCCGGGAGTCTTTTTAGTTTCATTTTAGTTTCTTTTCTTTGTTTTCTTTTAGCAAATTATTATTATTTTTAATTTAATTATTACAGTATCGTTCGGTCATTAAATTATTCATTCAACCAATTTAGTTATTTTCATTTTTTACGTTATAAATAAAACAAAATATTTTTTTATTTTTCAGAAGTCGTTATCGGGCCTTTTCAAATTTAAAAAATTAGAGCCTGGTCTTTTGACATTTCAAGAGTCTAAAGCTGGGTCGTGCAAAGAAAGGGAGGGGAACGGATTAGGCAAGATAAGAAAAGGAAAGAAGAAAAGGGGGGAAGAAGAAGAAGAAGAAGAAGAAGAAGAAGAAGAAGAAGAAGTAAAGTAAGCAAGAAAAAAAAGAAGATGGGAATAGGGGTTATCCAGTATCAATAATGGTCACTTTTTGTTCAATTAAGATTCTTTTAGCGATAATTGGAAATATTTGAATATAAAAGTTGGGAAGACTAACCCAGAGGCCAGTTAAGATTATAATAAGGACATGCCCACCCCCATCCTTCATAGAATCGCGACCGATCAAAACGGTCTATGGCCGTAAAAATAAACTCGTTTTCGTAACCAACAAAAACTCTATTCGTTTTTTGGTGAGATTGAACTTTTCATTTTTTCCCTCTGTCGACCCGAGCAAATTGTCGATGAATGCAGAATATCTAATTTAACGAAACGAAAATGACCATCAACACCACAATTCGACCCTCATCTTGAGATCATCATGTCGACATTGGTCAAAAATCAATAATAGCATAGATGTATATGCAAAGTGAAAACCAATGTCTCTAGTTGCAGTGTTTGCTATGCGTAGCATGGATGGCCTCTCTGTGCATGTCTGATGATCCTATCTGCCTCGAACTTGTCATCTTATTTCTTATTTCATCCATGAAATTTAAATGTGTGCCACCACGAAGAAAAAGTAACAACGAAAACAGGAGATTTTCTACAAGTTTTATTTATTAGATGTTTTATGAAATACAATTTTCTTTAAGAAATCGATAAGATGCCAAGATTTTTATTTATATACAATAAATCAAATATTTCGGACGGTCTGTCCTTTTTCAATGAAACTAAGAATCCGACATTGTCATTATATATTTAAAAAAAAAATATTTCTGTTCGCCAACTGCTTGGGGGCGAACCCAACAGTCGACGTGCTCCTATTGTAATTTAATTGGGGCTTATATTCACTACTATTTGTGCTACCAACATCATCACGTGATCTTGACATTACACCGTCTCCACATTACAACAGGAGCACGTCGACCGTTGGGTTCGCTCCCAAGCGGTTGCGAAGAGAAATATTTAAAAAAATATATAATGACAATGTAGGATTCTTAGTTTCATTGAAAACGGATGGACCGTCCGAAATATTTGATTTATTGTATATATATGAAAAAAAATCTTTGCATCTTATCAAAAACAATTGAATCGCTGCACTTTGAAATAAATATGAAAAAAGAGAATATTTATTGTTTCAAAAAGAATTGAATCGCTGCACTTTGAAATAAATATGAAAAAAGAGAATATTTATTTAAAATTACAATAGGAGCGCGTCGACCGTTGGGTTCGCTCCCAAGCGGTTGCGAAGAGAATATTAAAAAAAATATATAATAACAATGTCGGATTCTTAGTTTCATTGAAAAAGGACAGACCGTCCGAAATATTTGATTTATTGTATATATAAAAAAAATCTTGGCGTCTTATAGATTTCTTAAATTATCTGTTTTATATTTCAGCAACAAAATACAGTTTTTAAAGTTCTTTCTTTGATGCAAGTTAACAAGATTCTAAGGCATTTCATGTTCGTACGTACGTTATCACCTTTCACACACATAAATAAAATGACATCGTCCGATTAGTAAAGATGGTGATTGCTGATTAATCTGATGTTGGTAAGGTAAAAATCTTTTTAAAATTAATTCTTCTCAAATCAAATAATGTCGTCCCGTCGACTAAAATAGTACAATACTAAATAAATAATACGTTTCATTGATTTGAACAATATTTAACTGACAATTATTTTTACGGTAAGAAGAAGAGAATATTTATTGTTTTAAAAAGAATCGAATTGTCACAATTTTTAATAAATAAAGAAAGTTATTCGTTTTATTTATTTAAAGGATATTTATCTGACTATGACAATTATATTTATGTATCTGACAGAGACAAGATAAGAAAAGGAAAGAAGAAGAAGAAGAAGAAGAAGAAGAAGAAGAAGATGAAGAAGCGATGAGATGGGAATATGGTTTATCCACTATCAATTGTGGTCACTTTTTGTTCAATTAAGATTCTTTTAGCGACGATTGAGATAATTTTGTTTAGTAAAGAGTCACCTTTTATCAAGGCTCAAAGGCCACTTGAGGACAAAGGTTAATGAGTGTCAGGTGGTTTGGTTTGGTATGGTTTGGTAGTTTTGTTTTACGGCATATCAACCCTTTTTGGGTTATTTAATGCCGAATCTGGTCATTATAGTAAAAGTTTTTATGCTTCAAGTTCTTTATATCTTCAAATGTTTAATCATCGTTTTTGGTTTGGTAGTTTTGTTTTACGGCATATCAACCCTTTTTGGGTTATTTAATGCCGAATCTGGTCATTATAGTAAAAGTTTTTATGCTTCAAGTTCTTTATATCTTCAAATGTTTAATCATCGTTTTTGGTTTGGTAGTTTTGTTTTACGGCATATCAACCCTTTTCGGGCCATCTAATGCCGAATCCGGTCATTATAGTAAAAGATTTATGCTTCAAGTTCTAAAAATAAAATAAAAAAGGGGAGGGAGAAAGGGAGAGGGGCTGTTGTTTTTGTTTTTGGTTTTGTAGAACATAATTAAGTTTTACAAAAAAAAAAAAAAAAAAAACGTCAATGTAGGTGAATTTCGTCTCAGGGAGCCACAGAGCAGCCTGATCTGGTATCACCAGGAGTGTCAGGTGGACGGTGAGACAACACCGTGATGATTGGTAACGATGGTTGAAATTGGGCAGAATTTGATTATTTAGGAAGAATACTGATACGCAAAACATCAAGAACTAATTTAATAACAGAATTTTCTTTTCGATATTCATCAGTGAAAAAGAGGGAAAGGAAGTCTTGATTTGTCCTTTTCGCTTTCATTCTTTTCTTTCTTTCAATGACATTGGCTGACCGACTTTTGACTTTAAAGAGAGAGAGAGAGAAAGAGAGAAAGAGAGAGAGAGAGAGAGAGAAAGAGAAAGAGAGAGAGAGAGAGGGTGAGGAAGAAGAGGGGAAAGAAAAACAAAGCCAGTCTCATTTATGTGTTTAGTGGCGTCATAACTTCGTACCTGTCACCGTGAGTCAATTGGTTAACTTGCCATACTTTAGAAACAGAGGTTGTGAGTTCAAACCTCACCTGGGGCATAATCATTTTTACTCTGATTCTGTCCCAAAATGAACTCAGACATTTCAAATCACAATATTAAACAGATTATTTAATTTTACTTCTATCTATTTATTTATTTATTTATTTATTGTAATCTACGAAAATTAGGAACCCAGGCAAAGTCGAGTATTGATTTACTCCTCTCCAGGAGTTAGGCACAAGGCCAGTTTTTATCTTACTCCCACAAGTAAGATATGACCCACGGTTGGGTCGGGAAAGTGGGGTTTAAAAATTGCCTGGACAGCCCCGTCGGCATTCCCCGGTAAGGGCGCCTCAGGCAGTAAGCAATAAACTTACTCCTCCCCAAAGAGGGAGGCGAAGCCTGGGAGGGTGGACCTCCTAGAACTGCACAGGACAGACCCATAGACCGGCGTAAATCAAGCCCCGAATGCCAAGACAATACCAGTCTATGGGGTGCAGTATCCATCGGAACAGATACTACACTTTGATCTTAGCCAAGTCAAAGTCGAGTAGCCCTGCTAGTATAAATTATAATTTTATATGTCACTGGTTTCGTATTATTAGATTGACTAGTGTTATGTAGGATTCTGAGTTTCATATATACATTCGTGTAGACATTATAACACTAGTAGTAATAGTATTTAAACCGTAGCTGAAGAGAGAGAGAGAGAGAGAGAGAGAGAGAGAAGGAGAGAGAGAAAGAGAGAGAGAGAAGGGGGGGGGGTAAGGTTAATTTTGGATTTGTCTTTTTATCTTTTTATATTTAACTGGATTTGCGCTCAGGAGAGATGGAGAAAAGTTATTTGGGACATCTGTAATTATAAAAGTCAGATTTTAATGAATAAATGTTTGGGTAAAAGTATAGAATAGTTAACACTCGATAATCCTTACCGCTCCCCCAAAAAACAACACATAATTTATATCAACCGCATTAGAATGAGATTCCCTATCTAACCCACCTAGTTTTCACGTTTAAAACACGTTTTATTTAATACTTTTTATTTAATACTTTTTATTTAATACATTTTATTTAATACATTTTATTTAATACTTTATATTTAATACTTTTTATTTAATATTTTTTATTTAATACTTTTTATTTAATACTTTTTATTTAATACTTTTATTTAATACTTTTCATTTAATACTTTTTGTTTAGTAATTTATATTTAATACTTTTATTTAATACTTTTTATTTAATACTTTTATTTAATACTTTTTATTTAATACTTTTTATTTAATACATTTTATTTAATACTTTTATTTAATACTTTTTATTTCGTACTTTTTATTTAATACTTTTTATTTAATACTTTTTATTCAATACGTTTATTTAATACTTTTTATTTAATTCCTTTTAAAATACTTTTTATTTAATACTTTTTATTTAATACTTTTATTTAATCCTATTTATTTAATACTTTTTGTTTAATACTTTTTATTTAATACTTTTTATTTAATACTTTTAGTTAATACTTTTTATTTAATACTTTTTATTTAATACTTTTATTTAATACTTTTTATTTAATACTTTGGATTTAATACTTTTTATTAAATACTTTTTATTTAATACTTTTTATTTAATACATTTTATTTGATATCTTTAATTTAATACTTTTATTTAATCCTATTTATTTAATACTTTTTGTTTAATACTTTTTATTTAATACTTTTTATTTAATACTTTTAGTTAATACTTTTTATTTGATACTTTTTATTTAATACTTTTATTTAATACTTTTTATTTAATACTTTGGATTTAATACTTTTTATTAAATACTTTTTATTTAATAAATTTTTAATTTTATACTTTTTATTTAGTACTTTTTATTTAATACTTTTATTCAATAATTTTTTAATAGTCTGCTTTTCAAGAATAAGTGCTTGTAAGGATATTATTAGACTGGGCTAGTATTTAGGAGAGATGGAGAAAAAATATCTAAAAATATATATAGTATAAAAGTCTGCTTTTCAAGAATAAGTGCTTGTAAGGATATTATTAGACTGGGCTAGTATTTAAGAGAGATGGAGAAAAAATATCTAAAAATATATATAGTATAAAAGTCTGCTTTTCAAGAATAAGTGCTTGTAAGGATATTATTAGACTGGGCTAGTATTTAGGAGAGATGGAGAAAAAAATATCAAAAATATATATAGTATAAAAGTCTGCTTTTCAAGAATAAGTGCTTGTAAGGATATTATTAGACTGGGCTAATATTTAGGAGAGATGGAGAAAAAATATCTAAAAAATATATATAGTATAAAAGTCTGCTTTTCAAGAATAAGTGCTTGTAAGGAGATTATTAGACTGGGCTAGTATTTAGGAGAGATGGAGAAAAAATATCTAAAAATATATATAGTATAAAAGTCTGCTTTTCAAAAAGTAAATGCTCGTTGTTTGTATTATTTGTATTATTCGGACTACTGTTCTCATTTTGGGTTTTTTTCTCACAAGGTTTCGGCTTGCTTTTGTTTCGACCGTCCGCAAGGACCCGTGACACAACGGATAAAAGTGCTAAGTGATAATCAGTTCTCAGTGACAGTCTTCTGGAGGTTGAAGGTTCAATCCTCAGTACGGCTGATACTAAAAATACAATTACAAATTACTTGAGACCCAGTCAGGGCTGACGGAACGAGAACAATCTACCCCCGTGGATTAAATAAAGGGTTTCATTCAAAATTCCGTACAGATTCCCGAGTTAGACATAAATATTCCCAAGTTCGACAAGACGCAATGGTTACATCGGCCGAAACGTTGTAAGAATAACATCCAAGATGAGAACAGTAGTCCGAATAATCCAAATAATCCAAATTAATCCTCATCTAAAAAAATGTCCAAACATAACAGTTTGTAACATAGTTTTTCGAAACTTGGGTGCCGAGAACTTTCGCACGTGCCTAATAAATACTGTGTGATTTTTTTTTTTTAAGCAAGTAGTGCGAGACTCACCGGGCAAATATGTCTCCATTGCGACACAGATGTCCATGCGGTTGCGTAACGCGCTTGCGCACGCGTGTGACGGCCGTTGTCGTATTACCATTGCGTCGTCGTATGCCCAAAAGCGAAGTTGTACGCGTTTCTCTTTCTGCGTTCTGAACACTCACTCCATCGTGAACGAACGAACACAAAAGATTAGGTTAAGTGTCATTATTTTTGGGCCACATCTAGCCTTCACCTACGCCCACGCCCCTCCACCGATCCCCTACACACATGTCTCCCCTGACGAAGCATAACACCTGGGCATACCTGTTTCGACGAGCTCAAAGGACATCTTCATTTTTATCATACCCTACTTACATAACTGCTTGAAGCAACCAATCACAGAAGAACAGGCGACCCCCTCCCCCTTCTCCCTTCATCGACTCACCCATTTCTCATCCCAGAATCACAGTCATCAATTTTAGCATCGGACGGGCACATACCGCTTCCAGGATTACGTCGCATTTCATGCAGCATCATTTTTTGTTGTTCTTTTTGTTGTTATTTATTTTGGTTCTTCTTTTGTTGTTGTTCTTTTTGTTGTTGTTCTTTTTTTGTTGTTCTTTTTGTTGTTGTTGTTGTTCCTTTTGGTTGTTCTTTTTTTGAAACGTTTATTTCTAACGATTATTATTTGGAGGTGGAGACTTTGTTCAGATGGCTCGTATCAGTTACAGAATGACAAAGAGTAAACTAGACTGGGCTTGTGTTCAGGAGACATGGAGGACAATTATAAGTTACTAGCGGTATTCATCCGGCGTTGCCCGTGTAGAGATATATTGCTGGTCGGAAATAATTTCAAATATATACATAGATGAGTATTAGAAGGCTATCACAATGCAAGAAATGGAAATGCACTGTGATAGCCTTCTAATATTCATATTACACACAATGCTTCAAGCAAACTACCTCTCCTTATCAAATATAGTAATGTTTACATTTTTTGCCCCGAAAGAAAAGTTTAAAATAACATTTGCAATATGAGGTCAAGTAGTAAAAAAAATGTTAGCGCGGTGGTGTTTTAAAAAAATAATTGTTGATGTTGCGTTTCTTACAAACGGCTGTAAAATGGCAAATGGTTTTAACGAATTGATTTAAATCTGAAAAAAAATACCAACAAAAATAATTACATGCATTCTTTGTGGAATTTTATTTTTGTTTTATGAAACGAAGAAAATCTATTTAAAAAAAAAAAAAGTGAATTTTGTTTTTGTTTTATGAAACGAAGAAAATCTATTTTTTTTTTAAAAAAGTGAATTTTGTTTTTGTTTTATGAAACGAAGAAAATCTATTTAAAAAAAAAGTGAATTTTGTTTTTGTTTTATGAAACGAAGAAAATCTATTTTTTTTTAAATGTGAAGTTTGTTTCTGTGTTGTAATATATTTCAGTAATTTTATGGACCTAACCTATAGTTAATTCTAGTGACCCAAGATGGAATCGAAGGAACATTTTAATGGTGTCTTTAGATTCTGTGAAACACGTAACTCTTGAAAATTATTTCAATGTCAAACCGTTAACATATCGATTTTTATAACACACGGTCAATTAAACATTGACTTTTATATATAGATACTAGAAAACACAGTTAGCATTACAGGAAAATGAATACAAAGCCCTATCTACTCCTGCTCCAAGCCCTAAACCCCCCCATTACCATTTTTATTCATATTCTTTTTATTTCCGTGATCTCCTCTGATTATAAAAGCTTGCATTTTTGAAAATCCATGAGTTAAGGAAAGGAAAAAAGTCTATTGATATATTCCTTGTTTAAACTACTTGATGATTCAATAAATATAGTTCTTTTTCCAATCTTATTCTCATCATTCATTTTTATTATATATATATATATATATATAATAAAAATAAATATTTGTTATTGTTTATTATCTATGTACGTATATGTTTCGTCCTTTTTAATAATCAGGACTCATCAGCATAGAGATATAACCATTCACTACCGGTCATGCGATTCGAAACCCCGGATTACAAGTATTTTGCAACTCAAATCCGACGCCTTAACCACACGGTCAATTTTAAATAGCGAATAAATGGTGATAATTTTAACACTTTATTGGCGGCTTAACGTCTAGAGCGTTCGACTTTTTTAATGGAAGGAACGATGCATGTAAAGCCAGTGACGTCATGCTGTGTTAATACTACACTTACAGTGCTCTACTTTTTTCGAGGAGCGACAAATAATAATAAATATTTGTTATTGTTTATTATCTATGTACGTATACGTATATATATATAGATATACAAATTAAACAATAAAGATAAATATTATATCTTTATATTATATACTATCATGATAAGTCAATGCTCGATAAGTATATTGAGCATTGACTTATCACGAATAGATAGAGTGTAACAGGACCCCACACGCTCCTTCTTGGTGACGGCATCAAATGTAAACATAGGTCGCAGTGCCGAGTAATACAGATACCTCACTCTGATCCGGTGTCACTGAACCACTGTAACATAGGTGGTCCACTCGTGTCTCTATCTCAGTACTCACACGTCTGGTCCTCGGCGCAGGAATCCTTCTAGACTGTGAACACCCTTTTTGGCTTGTGATGTCGTAGCGGCAGAAAAAGAAAGATGGGTCGAAACTCCTCTCGGTCGGATGATGATGATAGCTTGATTCTGTGAAGGCAAAGTTACACAAGCAGAACAAACAGACAACAGGAATAATTCAACAAACTCAGCGGTTTCCTTTTGTATCCAATTAATTATTAATAAGATAACAACCGTTTTTAAAACGGCGAATTAAAGTCTGCTTTTCGATAATGGCTTTGTTTACTAACTATCTCGTCTCTCTGTGCATAAAACTCTATTTACGATTTCCAAGTTAATTAAGTTGTAACTTGTCTACTGAAAACGGTGTGGGGGGGACACTATCGTTAACACCACCCAGACAAGAACTTGTTCGCGCAAGCCCCTCGTCCGGCAAATGTTCGTCCCCGAGCCCGGGCTGAGACGTCTGTTCAAAGCAAACCCCAATTTCTAACTGCCTGTAACTGTCTTCTCGTTTCAACAACAAAGGTCCTCTCGTTTCCCAGAAAGGCATATCATCACACCCTTTCTTTCTCCAGCCCATTTCTCTATTTCTTCCCTCTCTCTCGGGGTCAGGGTGGGGTATACTGACTTACTCTCCCTCTCTCTCTCCCCCCCACTTCTCTGTGTCTTTCCTCCTCCTTCGGAGTTGGCAGGGGTCGAGTGGCAGCCCCTGTCAACGATTCAGATAAACAGAGTTGTCTGTTTTTAGCTTTCTTTGTCTTTATCAAAAGGGTTCTCGACCTCCCAAGAGCTGCCCTGTTATCAGCCTAGGTGTAGTTAAGGGATCATTACCAAATTCCGAGGCGATGTCTGGCATGCGACTCCTTGGGGAGGGGATAATTACAACTGACAACCAAAACACTTTCCCAGACATTTCGTCACTAGCTCTGGCCAATGTTTGGACAGTCGAAAATATGTACTAGTTCTTAGATCTCCACTTGTTTCTACGTAGGGCCCGATTTTCCTGATGCATATTAGTGCGCCCTAAAGGGGCAGACTCTGTCGGCTACAATCACTGTTTCACAAGAGCAATAATATAAGAAAATGAATGATGAAAACAAAAATTGAATAAAATACAATATTTATTAATTCATCAAGTATTCAAACAAGGAATATAAAAAAAACTGTTTTCTTTTCCTTTCTTTCTTTCTTTTTTTTATATTTTTCATTGAAGATCTTTTTTTTTGTTCACTTCTTTTTATATTTTTATATATTTGCGAAACAGTAATGCAATTTTTGCTGATTTTTTTCTTCTGATTTTCCTCTGATGAAAAGAGCTTATTTTTGAAAATCCATAGATTAAGGAAAAGAAAATAGTTTTTTATATTACTTGTTTGAATATTTAATGAATTAATGAATATTATATTCTATACAATTTTATTTTCATCATTCATTTACTTTTATATATATATAATATAATATTATAAAATAATGAAATATTATATCATACGGAGTTTCCACCAAAACCATCTTGATACAGGTATTACATAACATTGTAACATTGTGTAGATGAACAGGTATATATGTGTGTTTATGGAAAAAAAATATATATGTGTATGTGTACATTGTATTAAGGGTGAAACTATTTAATTTGTTCCACCATTATATGTCTTATTTGCTCCAACTTGTGTCTATCCGTCACACCTCTGCATTGTATTGCCTTCAAAGTATCACATTTCTTTATACTAATACACAATGCTTCAAGCAAACTACATAAACCTCTTATATATATATATATATATATATATATATATATATATATATATATATATATAAACCACATAAGCGATTCAAAGATTGTCTCAAGGATGATTTGAAGTGCTTTGGAATTGATGTTGGAGGATGGGACGGGGGCTGTAGATAGATCAAGGTGGAGGAAAGCGATTTTTGAAGGCAGCAAGCTTTTTGAAAAGAATAGGATAAAACACCAGCAATTAAAGAGAGTGGCGAGGAAGAGACAGGACGTGACACCTCCAGCACAGTGAGGAAACATGGAACACTTAAGATGTCAAGCTTGCAACTTGATAACTATGTCACATGCAGGTTTGTTGAATCACCAACGAGTGCATGTTTTGCAAAATCAAGCACGGACAAAAGGTGGATTCATTTATGGCATCCCCTCAGATCATCACAAAACCTGCCACCTCTGTGGTATGGTCTGTATAAGTCTGGCAGGCTTGAAGAGCCACATCTGCGCCTCTCACTGAGAACCATTACACTAATATCACATCGATACGCCAATAGTGGTCATATTCGAAATCGAATAGACAGCCACCATATATATATATATATATATATATATATATATATATATATATATATATTAGTAGAGAATGGTAGTTTGCTTGAAGCATTGCTGGATATAGTAGTAGTATGTTTTTAAAGGCTGTGGGCAATGCAAATTCCGGGTAAGATGCAAGTTGGAAGGAACAAAAACAATAAATCGAATACGAAATATGACTTACTATTTATTTTTCCTAAAATCTTACATAACAGCAAGAGCGTTGTTAGCTGTTTGTGTGATGTCCGGATGATTAAAAAATGATTTTTTTTATTTTTTTAATCATTCGGACATCACACAAACAGCTAACAACACTCTTGCTGTTATGTAAGATTTTAGGAAACATAAATAGTAAGTCATATTTCGTATTCGATTTATTGTTTTTGTTCCTTCCAACTTGCATCTTACCCGGAATTTGCATTGCCCACAGCCTTTAAAACATACTACTAATATATATATATATATATATATATATATATATATATATATATATATATATATATATTAATTTTATTTACCTCCTTGCAGAAGGTCAGGTGTGGTTTTGAAAAAAACCTGCACACTAGGATTAGCACACTCTGGTCTAAAAAATCATGCAATAGATTTTTTTATCAAAATTGGAATAAGGATTCTAGCCACAAGTTTTAGTGTCATTATATTTTGATTTGAATCTTTATAAGGAGACATAAAAGTGGTGCAAAACTGTTCTGGTAGGAGAATTAATTTTACCCATCCTGGGACGAGTATTGTACTAGTTTAGCATAATGATAGATGACAATTAATATGAAATAAATAACAATAGCAATATTATAATATACTAATCAGATACCACGAGTCTGCTTCCCAACCGACTACAGCGTCTTCAAGTCTAATGTAAACAAATACTTGTTAAGCCGCCCTCTTGGATAATCAATTCCTCTTAAGTAATCGTCTGCCCATTCCACCGATTGTTTCCAATCATTTCATGGTGGCGATCATCGTCCAACTGACAATATCTTTAACCTTTATCCTCGAGTGCCCCCCAGGCCTTAATAACTGGTGATCAATCAGTAAAAAAAATAGATGATATTCAAAGGTGTGAGTTTATCAATGGTTATCATGGTAAATCGTTGGTTACCCTATTCTTGGCTTGCCCAAGTAATTGATGGTTCTGTAAGGATATAATTATCTCCCTTGGGGATAATTTGCTTCACCGGTAGAAGGCCTGATGATTAGATGATTGATTCTTTAAGGAGCCACATTATCATTACACAAGAATTAGACTCTCCTCCCCTCTCTTTCTCTCTCTCTCTTAGCGCCAGGTTTCAATCGGATAGGTCATATTCCAGGCCTCTCTGCCCAAACCCACCTTGTATAGCAAGTAAGCCTTCCTAATTGTTTGTGACCACTTTTATCTGTCACTCACCACTTATGC
The DNA here is from genome assembly GCA_963556195.1 of Sepiola atlantica. NCBI lineage: Eukaryota > Metazoa > Mollusca > Cephalopoda > Sepiida > Sepiolidae > Sepiola > Sepiola atlantica. The sequence continues at coordinate 28,546,782 of OY744554.1, read as the reverse complement.
TCAAGTTGTATATTATGCTACATATGCCGGCCCATTTGGCATAATGGTTAGTGTTGTGGGCCTGTTTAGGGGCTGAAATGAGAACACGGACACCGGGTTTAGGTAAAACAAGTATATTGGAGAAAAATATATACAACAGAGAAATAAGAGAAGTAGACTGCCAGTGTCGACGGGGGTTGTCTTCAACGGTATTTAATTGCCTCCCACCGCAGCAATGTGTGACACGAGGTCGGGAAAGTGGGGAGAATCAAGCCAGCGCCCCTAAAGAAGGAGCACTCTGGCCTAGCAAAAATAGCCTGGGCAGCCCCGTCGACATTCTCCGGTCAGGGCGCCTCAGGCAGTAAGCAATGAACTTACTCCACCACAAAGAGGGGAGGCAAGGCCTGGGAGGGTGCACCTCCTAGAACTACCCAAGACAACCCCTCAGCCCAACAGATAAAATGCCACCGAAATGGCCCAGTACTTGCCGGACTGATTGTCGAGAACGAATCCTCGATAGGTGTACCCCAGTCCGAAGATTAGGGCTTCTCTTCAACAAGTGAGAAGCGTAATCCTTCCAGTATTTATTGAGAATGAACAAGTCCAAATGTTCGTTATAGGTACGGCACCATAACAATTAAAGTGTTCACTAATGAGCCAGGAGATCAGGGTTCAATACGAGGTCGAGTAATACCAAAGACGAATCAAGGGAGGCACTCTATCCCTTAATAGACTTCACGAATGGCCTATGCTGGAAATCTCATTTCTTTGATCAATCATAACTCAAAAACCAATAAACCAAATTAGTTAAAACTTTGCACAAAATTTTTATTTGATAGGTTCTATAAGTGTGTAGAATTTCAGCATCATTAGTCAAGGCAACCCAGATATCCAGAAAGTTCAATCATGAAATCATGTTATCTGTGTGTACGTACGTATGTGCCATCCTGTATCTCATCAACTATTTGATGGATTCAGCTGATTTTTGGCAGAGATAGAGGTTCTAGGGTCTAGTTGATGGCATTTTAATTTCAGTTTACCATATACCTTAGTTTTCCAGAAAATTCCAAAAAACCTTATGAGAAGGCATTGTATTGAGGCATAGCCTTTACAAAAGTAGTGACATTCCATGAAAAATGCCAGTATACTGAAATCATATGCCCTTAATAGGGTTAAGATGAAAATTCATATACACTAAATGTACAAAAGCAAGGAAATTCCCAAATTTTTACATTTTTATTGTCATTAAGGGTATGACTACATATCAACCAAACTATTTCATTATCACATCACTACAGTATAAATCTCTATGCATGAGTGAATGAAGTGTGTGAGGTGCGCTGAAGAAAATTCCTACCAGTAAAATACATAGCCCTGTTGTGCTCGCATACCCTTAATGACAATAAAAGTGTAAAAATTTGTGAATTTCCTTGCTTTTGTACATTTAGTGTATATGAATTTTCATCTTAACCCTATTAAGGGCATATGATTTCAGTATACTGGCATTTTTCATGGAATAAACATTATATTTGATATCCCATTGCTAAACACTCAGCATTATTCAGGGAAGATCAAGGGTAAGTGGAGTAATCCTACGAAATAAGTGGCGCCCTCCCCTACACCTCGGTGTAGAAGCTAATAAAAAGGGAGCCTTTGGGTCGCCCTCGACTATGGTCGACCACTTTACTTTTATCTTACCATCAAGAAATTCCACAGTTTCTTTCTTCATGAAAATTATATTCTTTGAAAGTAACAAGTTATACAAAAACTGTAGACGACAGATTTATATCTCTCTATATAAAGTTAGGTACTGTATGTGTTTATATATTTGTATATACAGGATTCACTCCTAAACTAATTAACAGGTCATTATGAATTTTGTAACACAGCTGTTAAGTGAAAGGGGTCAAAATGTTGGTTCTATTTAGTCTAATATTGTTTTATGCAAAGGGAACCGGGTTTTATTTTAGCATAACTCAACCATAACCTATTTTTACCATAACAGTTAATTGTTGCCTATTTGTTTGTTTTTTTGTTTTTTCACCGCTTTTTTACTTTTGGAAATTTTCGAACAATCGTCAATTATGATTTAATCAAATTATAATTTAACTTGTCGTCTGCTTTTTTCGCCTTTTGATTGGATAAGCGCTTTGGCAACTTGATTTTTATAGTTACTTTTATTACCTTTGATCTGAATAAACCTTTACTACTTTTGACAATTACTACACTTTTATTACCTTTGATCTGGATAAACTTTTACTACTTTTGACCATTAATACACTTTTGTTACCTTTGATCTAAATAAACTTTTACTATTTTTGACCGTCAATACACATTTATTACTTTTGGTCTGAATAAGCCTTTACTACTTTTGACCGTTAATACACTTTTATTACCTTTTATCTTAATAAACTTTTACTACTTTTGACTGTTAATACACTTTTATTACCTTTGATCTGAATAAACTGTTACTATTTTTGACCGTCAATACACATTTATTACTTTTGATCTAAATAAATGTGTTATAAATTGTGAAAACATGGGATTACCTGGCAAACGGTCTCGATGCGCGCTCTGCAGGGCTAGACCGCCCAAAGAGCGGCAAGATGGCGTCCTAGGCTTAATATCGCCAGGTAATCCCGTGAAATCTCGTGTTCTCTCGCGGAGACGAGAGTCCAGTTTGATATAAAAACGGGTCGCTGGAGGCAAGACGGCAGAAAAGCTGAGAGCGTAGTCTACGAGGGACGACGTGGAAAGAAGAAGAGAAAGACGAAGAAGAAGAAGAAGAAGAAGAGAAAGAAGAAGAAGAGAAAGAAGAAGAGAGAGAGGAAGAAGAAGAGAAAGAAGAAGATAACGAAGTAGAGAAAGAAGAGGTGGAAGATTAATATTTTTCAGCTACAAGCTATTTTCGGCGTTGTTATGGAAAAATTCGACATCAGATTGATTCCGGAATTCGACGGCTCTCCTGCTGGTCCATCGGTGGTCGAATGGCTGGAGAAGGCCGAGCGTGTTTGCCGGTTGTGCAAAATTAAAGACCCAGCTATGGTCATCCCATTGAGACTCACTAAGGGGGCTTACGCCGTGTACCAGCAGCTCAGTAATGATGCGACCATGGAGCAGATTGCACAGGCGCTGCACGGGGCATTTGGTGCAGATCCTTTTGTTGCCTGGAGGCAATTTTCCGAACGCCGGCTTGGGCCGGGGGAGACAGTGGACGTCTACATGGCCGACTTGAAAAAGCTTGCTGCTCCCTTTGGCGGTGCGAGTGACCGCATATTGGCATGCGCCTTTTTGTCTGGACTTCCGGACGATGCAAGCCGACTGCTGCGAGCATCATTGAGACTCACAGAGATTGAATTGGTGGAGTTGTTGGCGAGAGCACGAAACATCTTGAAGGACGATCGAGAACTGGTCTCTGCAGCGGTTGACACCTTGGACTCGCCAGCAGAGGGCCTACGATGCTATACATGTGGTGGCCCCAACCACTTCTCCAGAGACTGCAGAGGCGGCACAAGGCGCACCCCAAATTATGGAGCACGAAAAGTAATACGGTGTTACCAATGCAATAAGCCAGGCCACATAGCACGGAATTGTCCGGGAAACGGGCAGGGGGAGGACGCCGCAGCGCTAGCACCCTCCCCAAAGCGGCATTGAACAAAGCGCTTCCTGCAGTGACAGTTCAAGTTGATGGGTGTAAACGTTCAGCGCTGGTTGACACCGGCTGTACCCAAACCCTCCTTCGAAAGGAATGTTGCACCACATGGAAGAAACGACAGATCCCCGTCCTGACTGTCGGCAAAGGCTCATTAGTGTGTTGTGGATCCAGTGTTGTTCATATCAGCATTGACAATGGCCCCTCGGTGGCTGTGACGGTGTTGGTGGTCGATGGGGAGCTGCTCGGATATGACCTTCTCCTTGGAATGGACACTATTACACAGCTAGGCGGAATTACTGTAAACAGCGTCGGTGATGTGAGATTCCCTCGACCAGACAAACAAATGTGTGCAGCAATCACTCTTGACGAACCCGATTTCCACGCAGAATATGACAAGGGCACAAACACATGGACAGCGTCCTGGAAGTGGGCAGGCGACCAGCCACCAGTGTCTTTGCGGAATCGGCTGACAGAGTATCCCCCTCCTGCATGGCTTAGGGGGCAGTACGAGGCAGAACTTCAAGTGTGGCTGGATAACGGCTGGTTAATTCCATACCCAGAGGATGAGCTCGGGCCCCCGCGGGGGCTAATTCCCCTGATGGCTATCAGACAAGAGAACAAGCAGAAAGTTCGACCTGTTCTTGATTACCGGGAACTCAATGAACACGTTGACCCGTACACTTCGGGGGCTGACGTTTGTGCTCATAAACTGCGAGAGTGGCGACGGCAGGGTGCGGAAGCGGCCATACTGGACTTGCGAAGAGCTTACCTACAAATACGTGTTGAGAAATCGCTGTGGCCAGAGTGACCAATGATGACCCTGTACGAGGGAGCTGGTGCGTCGATGGGAGTGAGTTTACAGTTTGGGTGGACGCCAGCTCACTTGCCCTTGGCGTTGCTCTGGCAGTCAACGGAAGCATAGTAGAAGATGCCTGCTGGCTCCGGCCAGAGAATGACGCTAAGCACATAAACCTAGCTGAACTCGATGCTACACTGAAAGGAGTCAATCTAGCGCTTCAGTGGCAGGCTAGCGTCCTCCACGTTATCACGGATTCCACGTGTGTGCATCGGTGGATGACCGATGCCTTGAACGGAAAAGCACGGCTGACAACGAAGGCATCGGCCGAAATGTTAATCCGGAGGCGGCTTGCTACCCTAACCGAAACCGTCAATGAATACAACTTGGTCATAGATGTGACACTGGTGCAGTCCTGTTTGAATCGAGCGGATCGATTGACCAGAGTGCCTCGCCGTTGGCTGGACCTGCAGAAAGAAATGAACGAACCAGCACCTGTAAATTGTGCTGCGGTGGGACGTAGACTCAGCCCAGAGCGTATCGCTGATGTCCATTGCCAAAGCGGGCACCCTGGTGTAAACCGAACCTTTTACTTCGCCAGGTTGGTTGACCCCTCTGTGTCACGGAGGGCTGTGAAATCTGTTGTGAGAAGTTGCAACACCTGCCAATTGATCGACCCAGCACCTGTCCGGTGGAAGAAGGGCACACTCGGTGTGAAGTATAACTGGGATAGGATTGCGATGGACATAACTCACTACAACGGGGGGAATTTCTTGACCCTTATTGACTGCGGACCGTCCCGATTTGCATTGTGGCGGTCCCTTCGCCGGCAGGATACGGCTGCCATTGTCCATGAGTTGGAAAGTGTGTTCCTTGAGCGTGGCCCTCCTTCTGAGATATTGACCGACAATGGCCCCGCTTTTGTTAGTGCACCGTTCAAACAGTTTGTAGATGGCTGGGGTGTCCGTCTGCGTTTTCGGTGTGCCCAGTGGGAACGGAATTATTGAGCGCAACCATAGGACTATCAAGACCATCGCAGCGCGGAAGGGGTGTACGGTGGCTGAAGCAGTCTATTGGTATAACGTCACCCCTAAGGACGATACTTCACCCTCCACCGCGCCAGCTAATGCGCTACATACATACCATGTCAGGGCGAGAGGTTTGGAGAGCAGCTTACTGCCCAAACCAGAACCTCCACAGGAGAAAATGAAAAAAGGAGATGTCGTTTGGGTTAAAAAACCCCGAGGCCAGTGCACGACTCGTTACGGAACCGGTCGTGTCACTGAAGTGATCAGCCCGCAGGCGGTGCTAGTTGATGAGGTACCCCGTCACATTAAAGACTTAAGATCGGTATTCCAAACGCAGCTGCCATTTAACGAGGATAATGACATTGAATCCGTGACCAGCGAACCATCATTCTGGTTCATGACGGCTTCATCGCGCAGCGACACTGAGAGTGATAGCCTTGAATGTACTGACCCTCCTACTGCTGATGAAAGCACGGACAGTGATGCTGCGATGCGCAGCCTCAGATTCGCTGACCTTCCTGCCACGAAAGACAGCACGGATGACGATGAGGCCCCGAATCCCCCTCCCCGAAGAAGCACTCGAAGAAAAAGGACACGGCCTCCCTGCTCTTTCTGTGATAATGAGATCAGGGGGGAGTGTGTTATAAATTGTGAAAACATTGGATTACCTGGCAAACGGTCTCGATGCGCGCTCTGCAGGGCTAGACCGCCCAAAGAGCGGCAAGATGGCGTCCTAGGCTTAATATCGCCAGGTAATCCCGTGAAATCTCGTGTTCTCTCGCGGAGACGAGAGTCCAGTTTGATATAAAAACGGGTCGCTGGAGGCAAGACGGCAGAAAGGCTGAGAGCGTAGTCTACGAGGGACGACATGGAAAGAACAAGAGAAAGAAGAAGAAGAAGAAGAAGAGAAAGAAGAAGAAGAGAAAGAAGAAGAGAGAGAGGAAGAAGAAGAGAAAGAAGAAGATAACGAAGTAGAGAAAGAAGAGGTGGAAGATTAATATTTTTCAGCTACAATAAACCTTTACTACTTTTGACTGTTAATACACTTTTATTACCTTTTATCTGAATAAACTTTACTACTTTTGACTGTTAATACACTTTTATTAACTTTGGATCTGAATTAAACTTTTACTACTTTTGACTGTTAATACACTTTTATTACCTTTTATCTTAATAAACTTTACCACTTTTGACTGTTAATACACTTTTATTACCTTTTAACTTAATAAACTTTTACTACTTTTGACTTTTAATACACTTTTATTACCTTTGATCTTAATAAACTTTACTACTTTTGACTGTTAATACACTTTTATTACCTTTTGATCTTAATAAACTTTTACTATTTTTGACTGTCAATACACATTTATTATTTTGGTCTGAATAAACCTTTACTACTTTTGACTGTTAATACACTTTTATTACCTTTCATCTGAATAAACTTTTACTACTTTTGACTGTTAATACACTTTTATTACCTTTTGGTCTGAATAAACCTTTACTACTTTTGACTATTAATACACTTTTATTACCTTTTATCTGAATAAACTTTTACTACTTTTGACTGTTAATACACTTTTATTACCTTTCATCTGAATAAACTTTTACTACTTTTGACTGTTAATACACTTTTATTACCTTTCATCTGAATAAACTTTTACTACTTTTGACTGTTAATACACTTTTATTACCTTTTGGTCTGAATAAACCTTTACTACTTTTGACTGTTAATACACTTTTATTACCTTTTATCTGAATAAACTTTTACTACTTTTGACTGTTAATACACTTTTATTACCTTTTATCTGAATAAACTTTTACTACTTTTGACTATTAATACACTTTTATTACCTTTTATCTGAATAAACCTTTACTACTTTTGACTGTTAATACACTTTTATTACCTTTCATCTGAATAAACTTTTACTACTTTTGACTGTTAATACACTTTTATTACCTTTTGGTCTGAATAAACCTTTACTACTTTTGACTGTTAATACACTTTTATTACCTTTTATCTGAATAAACTTTTACTACTTTTGACTGTTAATACACTTTTATTACCTTTTATCTGAATAAACTTTTACTACTTTTGACTGTTAATACACTTTTATTACATTTCATCTGAATAAACTTTACTACTTTTGACTGTTAATACACTTTTATTACCTTTTATCTTTATAAACTTTACTACTTTTGACTGTTAATACACTTTTATTACTTTTTATCTTAATAAACTTTTACTATTTTGGACTGTTATTACACTTTTATTACCTTTCATCTTAATAAACTTTACTACTTTTGACTGTTAATACACTTTTATTACCTTTGATCTGAATAAACTTTACTACTTTTGACTGTTAATACACTTTTATTACCTTTTATCTGAATAAACTTTACTACTTTTGACTGTTAATACACTTTTATTACTTTTTATCTTAATAAACTTTTACTATTTTGGACTGTTATTACACTTTTATTACCTTTCATCTTAATAAACTTTACTACTTTTGACTGTTAATACACTTTTATTACCTTTGATCTGAATAAACTTTACTACTTTTGACTGTTAATACACTTTTATTACCTTTTATCTGAATAAACTTTACTACTTTTGACTGTTAATACACTTTTATTACCTTTTATCTGAATAAACTTTACTACTTTTGACTGTTACTACACTTTTATTACCTTTTATCTTAATAAACTTTTACTACTTTTGACTGTTAATACACTTTTATTACCTTTCATCTGAATAAACTTTTACTACTTTTGACTGTTAATACACTTTTATTACCTTTTGGTCTGAATAAACCTTTACTACTTTTGACTGTTAATACACTTTTATTACCTTTTATCTGAATAAACTTTTACTACTTTTGACTGTTAATACACTTTTATTACCTTTTATCTGAATAAACTTTTACTACTTTTGACTGTTAATACACTTTTATTACATTTCATCTGAATAAACTTTACTACTTTTGACTGTTAATACACTTTTATTACCTTTTATCTTTATAAACTTTACTACTTTTGACTGTTAATACACTTTTATTACTTTTTATCTTAATAAACTTTTACTATTTTGGACTGTTATTACACTTTTATTACCTTTCATCTTAATAAACTTTACTACTTTTGACTGTTACTACACTTTTATTACCTTTGATCTGAATAAACTTTACTACTTTTGACTGTTAATACACTTTTATTACCTTTTATCTGAATAAACTTTACTACTTTTGACTGTTAATACACTTTTATTACTTTTTATCTTAATAAACTTTTACTATTTTGGACTGTTATTACACTTTTATTACCTTTCATCTTAATAAACTTTACTACTTTTGACTGTTAATACACTTTTATTACCTTTGATCTGAATAAACTTTACTACTTTTGACTGTTAATACACTTTTATTACCTTTTATCTGAATAAACTTTACTACTTTTGACTGTTAATACACTTTTATTACCTTTTATCTGAATAAACTTTACTACTTTTGACTGTTAATACACTTTTATTACCTTTTATCTGAATAAACTTTACTACTTTTGACTGTTAATACACTTTTATTACCTTTTATCTTAATAAACTTTACTACTTTTGACTGTTAATACACTTTTATTACCTTTGATCTGAATAAACTTTACTACTTTTGACTGTTAATACACTTTTATTACCTTTTATCTTAATAAACTTTACTACTTTTGACTGTTAATACACTTTTATTACCTTTTATCTGAATAAACTTTACTACTTTTGACCATTAATACACTTTTATTACCTTTGATCTGAATAAACCTTTACTACTTTTGATTGTTAATACACTTTTATTACCTTTTGATCTGAATTAACTTTTACTACTTTTGACTGGTAATACCCTTTCTTGTCATAGTCTCGTTTTTAATTCTGTCAGGGACAAACCATCCTCCTCATCAGATAACCCTAACGCAAACTATGTATGTGAAACTTAAAATTAATTTGTATTTTTGTTATCTTCTTATTAGATATTAAATCAAAATATATTTAACAGCAACTCCGAGTATTCATTTGAGACCTCGCTACATAATGGAAACCATCCCAGACGTAAGTACAAGTTCCATGGTCATGGTGATCTTGAAGGTTGTGTTTAGAAACAAAGGTCATGGTGATCTTGAAGGTTGTGTTTAGAAACAAAGGTCATGGTGATCTTGAAGGTTGTGTTTAGAAACAAAGGTCATGGTGATCTTGAAGGTTGTGTTTAGAAACAAAGGTCATGGTGATCTTGAAGGTTGTGTTTAGAAACAAAGGTCATGGTGATCTTGAAGGTTGTGTTTAGAAACAAAGGTCATGGTGATCTTGAAGTTGTGTTTAGAAACAAAGGTCATGGTGATCTTGAAGTTGTGTTTAGAAACAAAGGTCATGGTGATCTTGAAGGTTGTGTTTAGAAACAAAGGTCATGGTGATCTTGAAGGTTGTGTTTAGAAACAAAGGTCATGGTGATCTTGAAGGTTGTGTTTAGAAACAAAGGTCATGGTGATCTTGAAGGTTGTGTTTAGAAACAAAGGTCATGGTGATCTTGAAGGTTGTGTTTAGAAACAAAGGTCATGGTGATCTTGAAGGTTGTGTTTAGAAACAAAGGTCATGGTGATCTTGAAGGTTGTGTTTAGAAACAAAGGTCATGGTGATCTTGAAGGTTGTGTTTAGAAACAAAGGTCATGGTGATCTTGAAGGTTGTGTTTAGAAACAAAGGTCATGGTGATCTTGAAGGTTGTGTTTAGAAACAAAGGTCATGGTGATCTTGAAGGTTGTGTTTAGAAACAAAGGTCATGGTGATCTTGAAGGTTGTGTTTAGAAACAAAGGTCATGGTGATCTTGAAGGTTGTGTTTAGAAACAATGGTAAGTTTAATCAAGAATCTTGTTTACATTATTGAGAGAAATTTACATAAACCGAATTTCGTTCAAAGAACTTTGCACACGTGGAACACATTTCCATAGGATTGCTTCGCTACGGCTATCATACAATCGTCTTCAAATCTAACGTCAATAAATATTTGTCATAAATCGTCTGCAAAAGTCATCCATTTTTATTCATTCCATTCATCATTTCCAATCATTTCATGATATTCTTCATCATTCGATTAACAATTTTTACATCTCATTAACCTTTAACTTAAAGTAGTTTTCAGCCTTCCTAAGTGGAAACTAATAAGTAAATAGTAATTTAAAAAAATGCTATTGATTGTCCTGAGATTCTCTTTGCATTCGGTTTAAGCAATACTAAGTTAAGAGAAGTATAATTTTGCTTCACTATAAACTCAAGCAATGCTGGGTAAAAAGAAGTGCGGTTGAGATTGTCTAACCTTTGTTTCGTTATAAACTTAAGTCATGCCGGGAAAAGAGAAGTGCAGTTTGAGATTGTCTTACTTTTGCTTCACTATTAACTTAAGCAATGCTGTGTTAAGAGAAGTGCAGTTTGAGATTTGGTAACTTTTGCTTCACGATTAACTTAAGCAATGCTGGGTAAAGAGAAGTGCAGTTTGAGATTTGGTAACTTTTGCTTCACGATTAACTTAAGCAATGCTGGGTAAAGAGAAGTGCAGTTTGAGATCGTCTAACTTTTGCTTCACTATTAACTTAAGCAATGCTGGGTAAAGAGAAGTGCAGTTTGAGATTGTCTAACTTTTGCTTCACGATTAACTTAAGCAATGCTGGGTTAAGAGAAGTGCTGTTTGAGATTGTCTAACTTTTGCTTCACGATTAACTCAAGCAATGCTGGGTTAAGAGTAGTGCAGTTTGAGATCGTCTAACTTTTGCTTCACTATTAACTTAAGCAATGCTGGGTAAAGAGAAGTGCAGTTTGAGATTGTCTAACTTTTGCTTCAATATTAACTTAAGCAATGCTGGGTTAAGAGAAGTGCAGTTTGAGATTGTCTAACTTTTGCTTCACGATTAACTTAAGCAATGCTGGGTAAAGAAAAGTGCAGTTTGAGATCGTCTAACTTTTGCTTCACTATTAACTAAAGCAATGCTGGGTAAAGAGAAGTGCAGTTTGAGATTGTCTAACTTTTGCTTCACTATTAACTTAAGCAATGCTGGGTCAAGAGAAGTGCAGTTGGAGATTGTCTAACTTTTGCTTCACTATTAACTTAAGCAATACTGGTTCAATAGAAGTGCAGTTTGAGATTTGGTAACTTTTGCTTCACTATTAACTCAAGCAATGCTGGGTTAAGAGAAGTGCAGTTTGAGATTGTCTAACTTTTGCTTCACTATTAACTCAAGCAATGCTGGGTTAAGAGAAGTGCAGTTTGAGATTGTCTAACTTATGCTTCACTATTAACTTAAGCAATGCTGGGTTAAGAGAAGTGCGCTTGGAGCTCCTGATTATGCAATCATCATTTCTGAATGAGGCCAGCAAACAACTTTGTTTATTTCTTCCGACCAAACTAAGTGCGGCTTTTCCTTCCCATGTTCATGATAACGTAAATAGAATAAAAGGTGTGTATTTTCTGTCAGCCATATCGATTATAATGAAAGCTATCAATCAGTTTTGTGCCTTCAATCGACCGATTCTGTTATGATCGATTATATGTTACCTAGATTGTAAGTACATTAATTAAATCTATGAATAGAAATTCTATGAGGAAAGTGTTTATGCTGAATTCAGTCTCCGTATCGTTTCTTTAATTCTTAGCTTTCATAAATATACTGGCTTTTATTTAAGCTGATATTTACGTTTAGAACTCTAATAGGTATAAAATCTTATGAAATGACTAACTGCCAAAGTGTTTTTTCTTTTATCATCATGATAACTTATTTAAATTAAAAGTGCGGATTTGTGAAGTTACACGATATTTGTGTCCCCTTTCACCCAATCAATTGTTAGTACATCCTCGGACCCTAACCCTAACCCTACCCCCCCCCCCCCCCAAATGGCACATTATAAAATGTAAAATAAAAAAAAGAATAAAAAAAGGTTATATGATGTTATGGATTGTGCACAAAAGTGCGCAGGGTCTTTCTACTAGTATATGAAGAATTAATATTTGTAAGTGTAAAGAAAACGAATATAAAAAAGGAAAGAGAAATAAGTTGAAGAAAGTTGGACAGTGTCCGAGTGAGGAAAGGAAAAGCAGAAAGTTCTTTGGGCTGTCTAAAGTCTGTCAGCAGTTATCTTCAGGCGAAGATAGTCGATACTTGGGCGTCCAGTGGACAGGAATAGGAGAGAGAGAGGATGTAATATAAGGGGGGTGTTGGTCCCTTCCTTCCATGATTATATTAGTTATAGTTTTATAGCAATATGGTCCGATTAATAATTTAACGACAAAACAATAACATAATAATTCAATTTAAATCTCGGAATCCTATGTTTTACAATCAAAAAAGAAATGGTAAAAAAATGGTTTAATCTAAATGAATGAACGTGAAAGTTGAGTCTATGTCTCAGACTAACACCTGACTAAGTCAAAACGGCCTTTTCTAAGTTAAGTCTATTTTACACAATAGACGTATAAAAAGTGCTGGTCTTATCAGTGGGTGTAAAGACCAACCCCTATATATTATTAGTATTTAACAAAAAACGGTGCACGGTCTTTCTATTAGTATATGAAGAATTAATATTTGTAAGTATAAAGAAAACGAATATAAAAAAGGAAAGACCCTGCTTACCAACTCATTTTCATTCAACTTTTGTATTTCAGCTAAGATATATTATTATTAAGTAACTAAAACCGTTACATGAAAGGAAAAAACAAAACCTTTTTTTTTAACAACAACGAATCTATCCATCGAACACTTATTGTTGGCTAGTTTTTAACCTTGAAGTAGTATGTTTTTAGCTCTTTACAGTGGCTTTATGCCTTGTCTGGAGCGATTTCAATAAAAAATATTTTTTAAAATCATATATTTACAAACAAATGTAAACTACTTGAATAAGTTGAGTAGTTCATAGAGTAAATGTGGTATTTTGGTGACTGAAGGAGTGAAAGTGATAGACAAATGGCAAAAGAATGAAAGGAAGAGTATAAGAGTTGTTCTTATCAGTCGGCTGTTAAGACCAACTCCTATACATTATTATTAAGTAACGAAAACCGAAGCACGAAAGGAAAAACGAAACCTTTTTTATAACAACAACGAAAGGGTTAGTTCAATTACCTACACCGTTTGGTATAGGTGGAAGAAAGTTGGACAGTGTCCGAGTGAGGGAAGGAAAAGTAGAAAGTTCTTTGGACTGTCGAAAGTCTGTCAGCAGTTATCTTCAGGCGAAGATAGTCGATACTTGGGCGTCCAGTGGACAGGGACAGGAGAGAGAAGGGAGCGTCTTTCCTTATTACTTTCAGGAATCTCTCTGATGACCGACCGCGATTCCCAAAGGGGCTGAAGTAGTTCTTCAATGGACAGATGGAATCAATGCACCCTGCAAGCTGATTGGTCAGTGTGTAACCAGATCGCTTAGCAGGGACATTTTTTGGAGGGAGAAAATAGGCCTATGTTTATGACTGCTACAGGCGTACCATCTATTTGATATACTGTTTATGTATATGCGATATCAGTCGCAATGTTAACTCATTTGCATATTGGTTTTGAAAAGGGACGTTTTATTAGTTAACTATTATTTGTTATTGTTTTTTAATTCAATCATTGTTTTTATTTTAAAATAACAAATAGTTCTGTTTCACAATATTGTTTTATTTCCTGGAAAAATATTTAGCATTTGTGTTCAAATGTTTCTTTCTTTAAAGGGACAAACTTGATTTTCAACAAGTTCCGATCTATTTCTAAATTGAAAAGGGACATTTTATTAATGAACTAACGCCCTGCAAGCTAAATGATCAGTGTGTGACCAAATTTCATAAGAGGGACATTGCTCCGAGAGAGCAAATAAGTCATTATTTATGACTGCTACATCACTCCCTGCTTAGGCGGAAAGCTGACAGAGAAAAAAGGTAATTGTAGCAATTGGAAAGAACAGAAATTCAAAATGAAAAAAATTGTCAATTCAGTTTACAGAATTTTTTTTTTTTAATGCTTTTACTTTTCAGTGAAAAGTATCTTTTGGGAAAAATGTTTTTGTTTTTTCTGTGGAAAGTATCTTTTTGAAAAATGGTTGTTTTTTCTGCGGAAAGTATTTTTGGGAAAAATGGTTATGTTTTTTCTGTAAAAAAAATGGGGGGCAGATAACAAGATGTTTAGAATTTTACTTGTGACCCTTTTAATCACAACCACTGCCACAATTTATTCTATTTTCATTTAATTCGACAATTCATAAACATATCTAGTAAGACATTTTTCTTGCATAACTAAAAATAATAACTTTACTTCCATATTATTCATATTATTTGTACTCACTAGGAGTTCTCACACAGATCATCGTCAGTGATTGTTCACCGACAACAACCAGTAGTATTTCCTGGAGTCTGAGTGACAACAAGCCTCCCCAGATTTTCTAGTATTCTTCACCTCTTTTCGATAACCACCGGTATCACAACAGTCACTTACCATTGATTTCTCACTGGTAAGGAACATTGGTCTACTCTGGGATTTGGGTGGCAATAAGTCTCCCCAAGATCCCAGCATTCTCCGCACTCTTCCAGTGGATGTCTGGTTTGTGCTGTCCCTCCTCGGTCTTCTCATTTCCCTCGACCATCTACAAATATTCTGTCTGATGTCAGCCTAGGCCGGCACCATTTTTTAATTTTTTTTTAATTTTAAAATTCTTTATTTATTTTTTCGGGGGGGGGGGGGGAGAAGGGGAAAGGAAGGGGGAGAGCTTATGGTGTTTCTTGCAATTTCTGTTCATTGATTCATTTTTGTGTGGTGTCAGCTGAGGCCGGTGTAATTTATTAGGGGGAGGGGGGAGCTTATGAAGTGATGTTTCTTGCAGTTTCTGTTCTTTGGTTCGTGATGTGGTGTTCTTCATGTGGTTTTATTTTCTTCCTGTTGTAAATTCCATGTGACTGGTTACCCCTCGTAGCTTATACTGGTTGGTTTCCGCATTCAAGGATTTTTCCTCAAGATTGCAGCTGTTTTGATCATTGTCGTCCTTTGTATGGTTTTGATGGTTCCTTTGATTCCAATTTCTCTCTGTCTTTTCTCCAGGTTTTTTGGGATTGTTCTTAGTGTTCCTACGATTATTGGTA
>OY744554.1:28508698-28526198 GCA_963556195.1 Sepiola atlantica | reverse complement strand
TTAAAAAAATTATTAAATCTTTAAAAAATTATTAAATCTTTAAAAAATTATTAATCTTAAACAAATTATTAAATTTTAAATAAATTATTAAATTTTAAACAAATTATTGAATTTTAAACAAATTATTAAATCTTATACAAATTATTAAATTTTAAAAAAATATTAAATCTTAAACAAATTATTAAATCTTAAACAAATTATTAAATCTTAAAAAAATTATTAAATCTTTAAAAAATTATTAAATCTTTAAAAAATTATTAATCTTAAACAAATTATTAAATTTTAAATAAATTATTAAATTTTAAACAAATTATTAAATTTTAAACAAATTATTAAATCTTAAACAAATTATTAAATCTTAAAAAAATATTAAATCTTAAAAAAATTATTAAATCTTAAACAATATATTAAATTTTAAACAAATTATTAAATTTTAAACAAATTATTAAATTTTAAACAAATTATCAAATCTTAAACAAATTATCAAATCTTAAACAAATAATTAAATCTTAAACAATTATTAAATCTGAAACAAATTATTAAATCTTAAACAAATTATCAAATCTGAAACAAATTATTAAATCTTAAACAAATTATTAAATCTTAAACAAATTATTAAATCTGAAACAAATTATCAAATCTTAAACAATTATTAAATCTGAAACAATTTATTAAATCTTAAACAAATTATTAAATCTTAAACAAATTATTAAATCTTAAACAAATTATAAAATCTGAAACAAATTATTAAATCTTAAACAAATTATTAAATCTTAAACAAATTATTAAATCTGAAACAAATTATTAAATCTGAAACAAATTATTAAATCTTAAACAAATTATCAAATCTGAAACAAATTATTAAATCTTAAACAAATTATTAAATCTTAAACAAATTATCAAATCTGAAACAAATTATTAAATCTTAAACAAATTATTAAATCTGAAACAAATTATTAAATCTGAAACAAATTATTAAATCTGAAACAAATTATTAAATCTTAAACAAATTATCAAATCTGAAACAAATTATTAATCTTAAACAAATTATTAAATTTGAAACAAATTATTAAATCTTAAACAAATTATTAAATCTTAAACAAATTATCAAATCTGAAACAAATTATTAAATCTTAAACAAATTATTAAATCTGAAACAAATTATCAAATCTGAAACAAATTATTAAATCTTAAACAAATTATTAAATCTGAAACAATCTATTAAATCTGAAACAAATTATTAAATCTGAAACAAATTATTAAATCTTAAACAAATTATTAAATCTTAAACAATTTATTAAATCTTAAACAAATTATTAAATCTTAAACAAATTATTAAATCTTAAACAAATTATTAAATCTGAAACAAATTATTAAATCTGAAACAAATTATTAAATTTTAAAAAAATTATTAAATCTTAAAAACATTATTAAATCTGAAACAAATTATTAAACCTTAAGCAAATTATTAAATCTGAAACAAATTATTAAATCTGAAACAAATTATCAAATCTGAAACAAATTATTAAATCTGAAACAATTTATTAAATCTTAAACAAATTATTAAATCTGAAACAAATTATTAAATCTGAAACAAATTATTAAATCTTAAACAAATTATTAAATCTGAAACAAATTATCAAATCTTAAACAATTATTAAATCTGAAACAAATTATTAAATCTTAAACAAATTATTAAATCTTAAACAAATTATTAAATCTTAAACAAATTATTAAATCTTAAACAAATTATTAAATCTTAAACAAATTATTAAATCTGAAACAAATTATTAAATCTTAAACAAATTATAAAATCTGAAACAAATTATTAAATCTGAAACAAATTATCAAATCTTAAACAAATTATTAAATCTGAAACAATTTATTAAATCTTAAACAAATTATTAAATCTGAAACAAATTATCAAATCTGAAACAATTATTAAATCTGAAACAAATTATTAAATCTTAAACAAATTATTAAATCTTAAACAAATTATCAAATCTGAAACAATTTATTAAATCTTAAACAAATTATTAAATCTTAAACAATTATTAAATCTTAAACAAATTATAAAATCTTAAACAAATTATTAAATCTGAAACAAATTATTAAATCTTAAACAAATTATTAAATCTTTAAAAAATTATAAATCTTTAAAAAAATATTAAAACTTTAAAAAATCATTAAATCTTTAAAAAATTATTAAACCGTAAAAAGTTATTAAATCTTAAAAAGATTATTAACTCTTAAATAAATTATTAAATCCGAAACAAATTATTAAATCTTTAAAAAATTATCAAATCTTAAACAAATTATCAAATCTTAAACAAATAATTAAATCTTAAACAATTATTAAATCTTAAACAAATTATTTAATCTTAAACAAATTATTAAATTTTAAAAAAATTATTAAATCTTAAAAACATTATTAAATCTTAAACAAATTATTAAACCTTAAATAAATTATTAAATCTTAAAAAAATTATTAAGTCTTAAACAAATTATTAAATTTTAAATAAATTATTAAATTTTAAACAAATTATTGAATTTTAAACAAATTATTAAATCTTATACAAATTATTAAATTTTAAAAAAATATTAAATCTTAAACAAATTATTAAATCTTAAACAAATTATTAAATCTTAAAAAAATTATTAAATCTTTAAAAAATTATTAAATCTTTAAAAAATTATTAATCTTAAACAAATTATTAAATTTTAAATAAATTATTAAATTTTAAACAAATTATTAAATTTTAAACAAATTATTAAATCTTAAACAAATTATTAAATCTTAAAAAAATATTAAATCTTAAAAAAATTATTAAATCTTAAACAATATATTAAATTTTAAACAAATTATTAAATTTTAAACAAATTATTAAATTTTAAACAAATTATCAAATCTTAAACAAATTATCAAATCTTAAACAAATAATTAAATCTTAAACAATTATTAAATCTGAAACAAATTATTAAATCTTAAACAAATTATCAAATCTGAAACAAATTATTAAATCTTAAACAAATTATTAAATCTTAAACAAATTATTAAATCTGAAACAAATTATCAAATCTTAAACAATTATTAAATCTGAAACAATTTATTAAATCTTAAACAAATTATTAAATCTTAAACAAATTATTAAATCTTAAACAAATTATAAAATCTGAAACAAATTATTAAATCTTAAACAAATTATTAAATCTTAAACAAATTATTAAATCTGAAACAAATTATTAAATCTGAAACAAATTATTAAATCTTAAACAAATTATCAAATCTGAAACAAATTATTAAATCTTAAACAAATTATTAAATCTTAAACAAATTATCAAATCTGAAACAAATTATTAAATCTTAAACAAATTATTAAATCTGAAACAAATTATTAAATCTGAAACAAATTATTAAATCTGAAACAAATTATTAAATCTTAAACAAATTATCAAATCTGAAACAAATTATTAATCTTAAACAAATTATTAAATTTGAAACAAATTATTAAATCTTAAACAAATTATTAAATCTTAAACAAATTATCAAATCTGAAACAAATTATTAAATCTTAAACAAATTATTAAATCTGAAACAAATTATCAAATCTGAAACAAATTATTAAATCTTAAACAAATTATTAAATCTGAAACAATCTATTAAATCTGAAACAAATTATTAAATCTGAAACAAATTATTAAATCTTAAACAAATTATTAAATCTTAAACAAATTATTAAATCTTAAACAAATTATTAAATCTTAAACAAATTATTAAATCTTAAACAAATTATTAAATCTGAAACAAATTATTAAATCTGAAACAAATTATTAAATTTTAAAAAAATTATTAAATCTTAAAAACATTATTAAATCTGAAACAAATTATTAAACCTTAAGCAAATTATTAAATCTGAAACAAATTATTAAATCTGAAACAAATTATCAAATCTGAAACAAATTATTAAATCTGAAACAATTTATTAAATCTTAAACAAATTATTAAATCTGAAACAAATTATTAAATCTGAAACAAATTATTAAATCTTAAACAAATTATTAAATCTGAAACAAATTATCAAATCTTAAACAATTATTAAATCTGAAACAAATTATTAAATCTTAAACAAATTATTAAATCTTAAACAAATTATTAAATCTTAAACAAATTATTAAATCTTAAACAAATTATTAAATCTGAAACAAATTATTAAATCTTAAACAAATTATAAAATCTGAAACAAATTATTAAATCTGAAACAAATTATCAAATCTTAAACAAATTATTAAATCTGAAACAATTTATTAAATCTTAAACAAATTATTAAATCTGAAACAAATTATCAAATCTGAAACAATTATTAAATCTGAAACAAATTATTAAATCTTAAACAAATTATTAAATCTTAAACAAATTATCAAATCTGAAACAATTTATTAAATCTTAAACAAATTATTAAATCTTAAACAATTATTAAATCTTAAACAAATTATAAAATCTTAAACAAATTATTAAATCTGAAACAAATTATTAAATCTTAAACAAATTATTAAATCTTTAAAAAATTATAAATCTTTAAAAAAATATTAAAACTTTAAAAAATCATTAAATCTTTAAAAAATTATTAAACCGTAAAAAGTTATTAAATCTTAAAAAGATTATTAACTCTTAAATAAATTATTAAATCCGAAACAAATTATTAAATCTTTAAAAAATTATCAAATCTTAAACAAATTATCAAATCTTAAACAAATAATTAAATCTTAAACAATTATTAAATCTTAAACAAATTATTTAATCTTAAACAAATTATTAAATTTTAAAAAAATTATTAAATCTTAAAAACATTATTAAATCTTAAACAAATTATTAAACCTTAAATAAATTATTAAATCTTAAAAAAATTATTAAGTCTTAAACAAATTATTAAATCTTTAAAAAAATATAAAATCTTAAACAAATTATTAAATCTTAAACAAATTATTAAATTTTAAACTAATTATTAAATCTTAAACAAATTATGGATTATTAAAAAAAGAATTGTTCTTCATAATTAAGACTAAATTCTCCAGCTCTAAACTTTGCGAACCACTTCCGTACAGTTCTGTCAGCTAAAGCATCTTCACCATACACTGCACATAATTTGTTTGTTGTTCGCAAGGCATTTTTGCTTTTATGGAAATAGAAAAGCATCAAGCGGCTAAAATGGGGCTTACAATCTTCCATTTTCAAAGGGCTTCAAAATATACATAAGTTAAATAATTTTTAACTGTTTTAGAAAGAGATAGCTTTAAAAGTATGCTCTAACCGGAAATGTAAGTATACTATATCTGTCAATAATTTTCCGGACAACCTATGATTTAAACACAATCACGACACCACTATCGACCAAAGGAAGAGTCTATCAGGCATGTGTATGCAGTGTGATGATGTATGGAAGTGAAACTTGGCCAGTGGACATGCGTTGCATAGAGATAAATGATATGAGAATGATACAATGGCTGTGAAATAATGTGTGTTAAAGACAGGCTTAGATCTGATGACCTCAGAGGAAGATTAAATCTGAACAGTATATTGAGATGCATCCAGAAAAGTAGACTTCAATGGTATGGCCGCATTGAAAGAATGGATGAGAGTTCTTGGGTTAGTAGATGTAGCACAGTTGAGATAGCAGGGTCAGTTGGCAGGGGAAGGTCAAGGAAAACGCTGGAGGAAGTGATAAAAATGGATCTAAGAGAAAGACGAAATAAATAAAGACCTAGCCAGAGATAGGTTAGTTTGGAAGTCAATTTCTAAACTCCGTCTAACATAACACATGCCAGCATATAAAACAGGCATTAAACCGAATATGATGATGAAAGAATGGATTAGAGTTCTTGGGTTAGCAGATATAGAACAGTTGAGGTGGCAGGGGAAGGTCAATGAAAACATGGGAGGAAGTGATAAAAATGGACCTGAGAGAAAGACGAAATGAATAAAGACTTGGCCAGAGATAGGTTAGTTTGGAAGTCAATTTAACTTTCTTTCTGAAGAAATAGCTTGAAGTATATTGTAACCGGAAATGTAAGTATATTATATCTGTCAATAATTTGACATATTCTAACGCGTCGAAACATGAACTACTAAAAAGCAGCACAAACTTTCCGGACAACCTGATAGATTTATTTTAATTTGATCTCGCTATAATCTTAGAAAGCTTAAAGGTGATCAGCTGGATTCGATTATTATGGATATCTCGGTAATATTTTTGATGAGGAGTTGACTTGAGTCAGGCAGGTAAATGTAACAGTATCACACAAACTATTTTCCTACACTAACCCAATGTAACCCCTAGCGTAGGAATACCAGAGAACTTTCTAAGGTCACTTCTAGCCCGAGGACCCACCGATTAAGACATGTATTAAATTGTTCAATAAAACCTATTTATACAACAACACCTTGTTGGTTCTATTTATCTTCCTCCCACAAGGTAAGATGTGACACAAGGTCGGGAAAGTGGGAAAGAACCAGCGCTCGAGAATTTGAGCATTCTGGCTGTTTAAAAATCGCCTGGGCAGCCCCGTCGGAATTCCCCGGCAGGGGCGCCTCAGGTAGTAAGCAATAAACTTACTCCTCCCCAAAGAGGGGAGGCAAAGCCTGGGAGGGTGCACCTCCTAAAACTGTACAGGACCGACAACCAATAGACCGGCGTAAATCCAGACCCGAAGGCCCGGACGATACCGGTTTATTAGGTGGGGTAAAAACCCCTGGTTGAATCTTGTTGATGTTCACTATCAAACAATGTAACACTAACAACACTCAACAGTAAACTTGGACATTGCTAAAGCATATGACAAGTTTAAAAATGCATTGCAATTCAAGAATTTCTTAAACGAACAATCTAAGCAAAAATTGATTGAAACATGCATTCTTTCTCGATTTAACTACGGAGATGTATTAATGCAACAAATTTAAGTGAAAATTTGCAAAATAAGGTTAAAAAAATTACAGAACAGATGCATCATGCAGAAATTGTGCACTCCTCAGCAAATACAAAAATACACACTAAACAGACACACACATATACACATGTACATACATATATACATATACATGCATATCTAATTCGACAAAGAAAAACGAAAATTCCACCAGAAACAAATCCAAATGTGATTCAGGATAAATGAATAGATAAAAACAACACACATATATAGAAGAGATGGAAATGAACTGATAGGGAATTGACACCAACAAGACAAGCAATTACTTTAATAATTATTTACAAGAATACAAATTTACTCTAAATCTAATAAATATTTCCTATTGTACTTTGTAAAATTTGTACCAAGAAACCATTTAAATATTCATAGCTTTTGAAATTTTAACAAACTTCTTACATATCAAGCCAAAGAAAAACATATTACTTAACTTAGTTGTTGCAAAAAGACGATCGATTGACCTTCTATTTCTATTGAAATACCCATGGATTTAACGACGAGTCCTAATACGGTTCAACAGATATGTGGGTGCTTTATTATTTTTTTTATTGTACATTAAAACGAGGCTATGTAGAAATCTCGTGCTCTTCATATTTACAATGTTTTTTTCAAAATGAGGCTATGTAGCAATCTCTTGCTCTTCATAGTTACAATGTTGTTTTTCAAAATGAGGCTATGTAGCAATCTCTTGCTTTTCATAGTTACAATGTTGTTTTTCAAAATGAGGCTATGTAGCAATCTCTTGCTCTTCATAGTTACAATGTTGTTTTTCAAAATGAGGCTATGTAGAAATCTCGTGCTCTTCATAGTTACAATGTTGTTTTTCAAAATGAGGCTATGTAGCAATCTCTTGCTCTTCATAGTTACAATGTTGTTTTTCAAAATGAGGCTATGTAGCAATCTCTTGCTCTTCATAGTTACAATGTTGTTTTTCAAAATGAGGCTATGTAGCAATCTCTTGCTCTTCATAGTTACAATGTTGTTTTTCAAAATGAGGCTATGTAGCATCTCTTGCTCTTCATAGTTACAATGTTGTTTTTCAAAATGAGGCTATGTAGCAATCTCTTGCTCTTCATAGTTACAATGTTGTTTTTCAAAATGAGGCTATGTAGCAATCTCTTGCTCTTCATAGTTACAATGTTGTTTTTCAAAATGAGGCTATGTAGCAATCTCTTGCTCTTCATAGTTACAATGTTGTTTTTCAAAATGAGGCTATGTAGCAATCTCTTGCTCTTCATAGTTACAATGTTGTTTTTCAAAATGAGGCTATGTAGCAATCTCTTGCTCTTCATAGTTACAATGTTGTTTTTCAAAATGAGGCTATGTAGCAATCTCTTGCTCTTCATAGTTACAATGTTGTTTTTCAAAATGAGGCTATGTAGCAATCTCTTGCTCTTCATAGTTACAATGTTGTTTTTTAAAATGAGGCTATGTAGTAATATCCTGTTCTTCATATTTTAAATGTTGTTTTTCAAAACGAGGCTAGGTTACAATCTCCTAATCTTCATATTTAAAATGTTTTTCAAAACGAGGCTATGTAGCCATCTCCTGCTCTTCATATTTAAAATGTTATTTTCAAAATGAGGCTATGTAGCAATCTTATGTTCTTCATATTTAAAATGTTATTTTTAAAAACGAGGTTATGTAGCAATCTCCAGTTCTTTATATTTAAATTAGTCAGCCCATCTCGTTATGTGTTCATGCATGCTTCCAAACAGGCTACCTGCTTGCTATCACCCTTTCTCTTTGAGTCATGTGATGTCATATCCGTTTTTAATACATTTCCAAAACCTAAGTAATTTTCAACCCTAACCCTGACTACGACAAAATACACCTGAAGAAGGCCGAAACGTTGTAACTAGAATGAGTAAAACAATATATGAAATGTGAACAAAGTAAATAACTGTGGTTTGAATTGACCAAAAAAATGGAATTTAATTTAAAGGATGCAGACAATATTTGCTCGCAGTTTTCGCTAATTTTATGCATATTTATTTACTTCATGAAAACAGTTTTATTAAACACAAAATAAGATTTAAAATTTTATTTTTATTTTACTGCGGGAAAATATTTCGCGGACAATAAAATAATAAAATATCCGAGGTGCACATCTTGGCCTTTTGGCTAAGATCAAAGTGTAGTATCTGTTCCGATGGATACTGCACCCCATAGACTGGTATTGTCTTGGCCTTCGGGGCTTGATTTACGCCGGTCTATGGGTCGGTCTTGTGCAGTTCTAGGAGATCCACCCTCCCAGGTTTCGCCTCCCCTCTTTGGGGAGGAGTAAGTTTATTGCTTACTGCCTGAGGCGCCCCTGCCGGGGAATGCCGACGGGACTGCCCAGGCAATTTTTAAACCCCACTTTCCCGACCCGACCTTGGGTCACATCTTACTTGTGGGAGTAAGATAAAAACTTGCCTTGTGCCTAACTCCTGGAGAGGAGTAAATCAATACTCTCTTAGTTCCCTACTGAATTCGTCTCTGGACCAACCATTAACAACGAGAAGAATATTGGTAAAAGAATGGGAACAACACGTGGTAGAGTAAATTGACAGTCGACCCAGTTCTGAACGCAACACTATCCGTGGAGGACATTTAAATGAGAAAATAGTAATTTAACGTATTTCCATTCTTTTTTTGCAGAATAATTAATTATGGACAATTTTGAATCTCCATATTTGTAGAAGAGATACCGAGTTCTTCTTGAAATCTGTGCCAGGAGATTTCGGATATCCTCAACATCAACTGGAGGATACTAGAAATAGTAAAAAAAGAATTGAAAGATTCATGAAAAACGTATAATCGAACATCTGATACTAAAGTTTGTCGCTGAAGTTCAAGATATCATCAACAATGAACCCCACTCTTCTGAGTTAGGTAGTGGAACCCTGGATAGACCAGTTGTTTATTTAACAACTGGTCCACCCACTGTGTAATTTTGTTAGTATACATCTCGTGATTTTGATTTGCAGGCCAAAGTTGACACATGCACAGTGTCATCGGGTCAGTGAGTGCATTCAATGTCATCTCGGCCATGCTGTGTACTAGAAAATGATGTCACGTGGCTGGATGAGAGAGTGGGTAAGAGGAGTAGAGAATAGCTTGGATGCTCGTGAAGCCAACATGAAATGTAGAGAATGTCTGAACATCAACGATAAACTAGAGGACTAATTTGTAGCCTGGAATGCGTCCCTCTGCCACTGGCAGAAGAGAAGGCAACACCAACATCTCAATAAAAAGTCCTTTCTTCAAATTGATGATTTCTTCGTTTCTTTGTGCTTTTATGAAAAATGAATTGCAGGTGGACACAAGGCAAGATCGGACTGTACAGTTATGATTGTGATCTGCATCCGATAACAAGGTGTGTTTATGAACTCGTGTATTTTAATTGATTGTGACTTGTGACATATTTAGACGTCCCATCAGAGAAGAGATAATGTAGCACAGGTAGCTGCAGGTAGGCCATACGTGTGACAGCAAGACTGTCAGAGAATGTTACCTGACATCTGGCTGCACAGCTCGCCTGATTGCACACAACTGATGAATGCGATGAACAAAATTCGATTACTTATGAGAACGGTTTATGAAAAATATTTGTTGACATCGGATTTGAAGACGATCATGTTGGAGTTTGCAGGGAAGCAGTCCCATTGTAATGTGTTCCACAGATGTAAAATTCTTGGGAAGAAACTCTGTTCATGGAAATTCCATACGGAGGAAAAAATAAAAGTTCTTTGCAGTGGTGGTAGCTAGACGAGTTCTAGTTGTGAATGTCTTACAAGGAAGAACCAGAGATTGGAGCTCAGTAGAGCACCTTCAATGGAAATAAAGATAGAGCAGAGAGGGACTAACAAGGTATCTTCTGTAAGAAGGGATCTATAAGGAAGTAGAAAGTGTTTTGCAGTTGTGGTAATAAGACGAGTTCTTGCTGTGAATGTTTTACAAGGATGAACCAGAGATTGGAGCTCAGTCGAGCACCTTCCATAGAAATAACGATAGAGTAGAGAGAGACTAGCAACGTTTCTTCTGTGAGAAATGAGCTACAAGGAAGAAGAAAGTTCTTTGCAGTTGTTGTAATAAGACGAGTGCTTGCTGTGAATGTCTTACAAGGAGGAACCAGAGATTGGAGCTCAGTCGAGCACCTTCCATGGGAATAGCGATAGAGTAGAGAGAGATTAGCAACGTCTCTTCTGTGAGAAACGGGGTTGTAGAGAAGAGAAGAGATCATCTCCCACTAGATTGCGAAGTCGATTTTGTACTCTGTTAAGAAAGAGTGCTTTGAGCGGCACCTCCCCAGATGTGGCACGTATCTGACACTTATACAGGTAGAGGATTGCATCAGGAGTAAGGTATTTTCTGGAGTGATAGAATGATCCAACCATTTTCCAGTGACCTTAGCAACAGATTGGATATAAGTCTTCCATTTCAGGTCTGGAGTGAATGCCAGTCCTAGGAGCTTATCAAAAGGGGCTTACTTAAGGAGAGAACCATTCATTTTAACTGTCTCTCTCTCTCTCTTTCTCCGACTTTCTCTCTTTTTCTCTTTCTATCTATCTCTCTCCAACTTTCTCTCTTTTTATCCCTCTCTCTCCGACTTTTTCACTCTTTCTCTTTGGTAACTGGTTCAACATAATAGAAAGCAAGAAAGAAAAAGATAGCTTCATGACTGACGGTTTGACCTAGTTTCAGTGTTGTTTATGGAAAAACTCTTAATAAAAATGAAAAAAAAGGTGCTTTTTAACACCCCCCTTATGCTCTGCACTTATTTTGTCCTGACTTCCCTTAATACAGGGTGAGTTAGAAGAACAAAAAGTTCTCTTAAGAGATGAACTTTGTACTTTTGAGAATACATCAATTATTGGCCAGGATATGACGTTTGTTTTTCTTTACTTTCCAAAAAGTATCAAATTTGTCTCAAACTCCCTATACTTTAA
Source organism: Sepiola atlantica (assembly GCA_963556195.1). NCBI lineage: Eukaryota > Metazoa > Mollusca > Cephalopoda > Sepiida > Sepiolidae > Sepiola > Sepiola atlantica. The sequence goes on along the minus strand of OY744554.1, from coordinate 28,514,286 downwards.
AGACAATCCACACTCGACCCCCTCAAATCTGCCCCCCCCCCTCGCGTTAGGAAATGTCTGTTTGTTGTTTAAACGTTAACTTACAATGAGAAGGCATTGACTGCCCGGTTACTTTTGATTCACCCTGTATAATAGATAAAAGCTTTTTGCTTCATCGTGTTTTGTACTTCATTGTTTTTTTTCTTCTTCATTGTTTTATATGGACGACATAACGAACAAAAACAAAATGTTTCATTATATCGTCCCTATAAAAAATATCATCTAACATAAAAAAATATAACTCTGTTCTTCATGGTTTTATGCTTTACTTTGGGATTCATTTTTATTTTTTATTTATAGAGTCTTGAATGAATGAAAGCACACAATATTAGCATGTGCCCTTGGGGCCAATATGGAGGATTTTATGCTAATCTCCTGACCGTTTATGAGGTCAGCAATTTCCCAAGGCTTTGTTTTTAAACAATTATGTCATTCTTGTTGGTTTTATTTTCACAAGCTCTTCTTATTTTCTTCCGATGTCCGAGGCAACTCATCTCGTGATTGCGTGAGATTTTCTTCTCCATTTGCTAATGTGTTGTTCTCGCCTATCGGCTCAACAAACAGACATTTCCTAATGCAGAGGGGGGGGGGGGCAGATTGGTGGGAGTCGAGTGTGGAGTTTGAGACAAATTTGATACTTTGTGAAAAACAAACGTCATATCCTGGCTAATAATTGATGTATTCTCAGAAGTACAAAGTGCATCTCTTAAAACAGGGGCGGGCAACCTCCGGCCCGCGGGCCACATCTGGCTCGCGAAGGCTTAGCGTCCGGCCCGCCACCCGGCTAGGCTTTATTATTGCAATCCGGCCCGTGGACCTCCCAGTAAAACTCATATCATTTTGAAAATGAAGTACACGAAGTCTCACCTTTGCTCCCAACTCTTGGACCGCCACCTCAATGACATTCTTCTGTTGTCTACCTCAATCATCAAGCTAGACATAAAAATACATTTTCATGGCAAACAGCACCAGCAGTCTCATTGATTTGTAGAGTGTTCAATGCAATTTTTGTACAATTTATTCATGTAAACAAAATATAGTAATTCTGAGATTTCGTTTTTCACTCCGGCCCGCGATCTCCTTCCAAAAGTCTCATCTGGCCCTCACTCTGAAAAGGTTGTCCGCCCCTGTCTTAGAAGAACCTTTTGCTGAATGTAGTTCCCTTGAAAAGGCTGCCCTGAGAGGACCTGAATCTGAAACATGTGGCATTCACAATCTTGTTCAAGAGACGCATGAACACCAGGTTTATCTTGGCAATCAGTTCGTACTTGGTGTTGCAGGCGGTCCGGTTGGTGTCTTTCTCAACTGCGCCACACATAATAGTTCATGAGGTTTGTTTTATTCTCACAAGTTTTTCTTATTTTCTTCTGACGTCGGAGACGACTCACCTTGTGATTCTTCTCCATTTGTTAATGTGTTGTTCTCACTCTTGGCTCAACAAACATACATTTCTTAATGTTGAGGGGAGGGGCAAACAGATTTCGGGGAGCGGGGTGTCAGGTGAAGGGGATTGATGGGTTTTCTCTAAAATTTTTGGTTTGTGGATTTTACCTTCCATAGCAATATTCTTGCAAATTTCCTCTGTATTACCATTTTCACTTTGAGGGTTTTTTGTTTAAAAAAATTGTTGTTTGTTTAAATTAATTGTTTTTGTTTAAATTAATTGTTTTTGTTTAAAATAATTGTTTAAAATAATTGTTTTTGTTAAAGATAATTGTTTTTTGTTTAAAATAATTGTTTTTGTTTAAAATAATTGTTTTTGTTTAAAATAATTGTTTTTTGTTTAAAATCATTGTTTTTGTTTAAAATAATTGTTTTTTGTTTTAAATCATTGTTTTTGTTTAAAATAATCGTTTTTGTTTAAATTAATTGTTTTTGTTTAAAATAATTGTTTTTTGTTTAAAATAATTGTTTTTTGTTTAAAATAATTGTTTAAAATAATTGTTTTTGTTTAAAATAATTGTTTTTGTTTAAATTAATTGTTTTTGTTTAAAATAATTTTTTTTTGTTTAAAATAATTGTTTGAAATAATTGTTTTTTGTTTAAAATCATTGTTTTTGTTTAAAATAATTGTTTTTTGTTTTAAATCATTGTTTTTGTTTAAAATAATCGTTTTTGTTTAAATTAATTGTTTTTGTTTAAAATAATTGTTTTTGTTTAAAATAATTGTTTTTTGTTTAAAATAATTGTTTGAAATAATTGTTTTTGTTTAAAATAATTGTTTTTGTTTAAATTAATTGTTTTTGTTTAAATTAATTGTTTTTGTTTAAAATAATTGTTTAAAATAATTGTTTTTGTTAAAGATAATTGTTTTTTGTTTAAAATAATTGTTTTTGTTTAAAATAATTGTTTTTGTTTAAAATAATTGTTTTTTGTTTAAAATCATTGTTTTTGTTTAAAATAATTGTTTTTTGTTTTAAATCATTGTTTTTGTTTAAAATAATCGTTTTTGTTTAAATTAATTGTTTTTGTTTAAAATAATTGTTTTTTGTTTAAAATAATTGTTTTTTGTTTAAAATAATTGTTTAAAATAATTGTTTTTGTTTAAAATAATTGTTTTTGTTTAAATTAATTGTTTTTGTTTAAAATAACTGTTTTTTGTTTAAAATAATTGTTTTTTGGTTAAAATAATTGTTTTTGTTTAAAATAATTGTCTTTGACGATGTGATAAAATCCTATATCACTATACATCCAGCATTGCCCGTGCATAGAGTATTGTTGCCGCATCTGGGCTAGTGCACCAACCACACATCTCTCTGTCTAGACAGGGTACAAAAAAGAGTCTCTAACCTAATAAGTCCTGCACTGTCTACCAAGCTCCAGCCCCTGTCACATCGCTCCAATGTTGCATCCCTGTGATTGTTTTACAGGTACTTCCACAGAATATGCTTTGATGAACTTACTGTACACCCTCAACGAAAATAACTCCAGCCCCATCCTACTAGTAGCAAATTCTCACCCCTTCACCATAGAGGTCCCCAGATGCTGGGAAACTTTCTACTCTAATAACTTCTTTCCTCGGCTTGCTTGCATTTGGAATTCCCTCCCTGCTCCTTGTTTCCCTGACTGTACCAACATGCAGAAATTGAAATTTAATGTAAAAAACATCTTGCTGCCCAACTTCTTACTTAGCATGCCTCCTATAGATCTGACCCCTAATCACAGCTGTCCCTTACGTCTCGGTTGCAATGTGCCTTGTTTTAGGTGAATAAAAGTAATATATATATATATATATATATATATATATATATACAGGGTGGGCAAAAATAAGGGTCCTATTTTTAAAAATTCATAACTTTTTTATTTATTGATTTAAAAAAAATTTGTTTTTAGAATAAGTAAAGGACCATTAGCCCTAAGGAACGTACCCTCATTTAGAAAACATTATTTTTGCTTAAAAAACTCAAAACAGTGTAAAAAACAATACTTTAGTTTTTGTAAGTTTTAAGAAGTGTTTTTCGGCTAAAATTTGTTTTGTTTATTTCAAAAAATCTCGGAAGGGTTAGTCTACACACACATAAAGTTTGGTGAGTTTAACTTTTATTTTGTGGAAGTTATTCAAATTCAAGTTATTCAAATTTAAAGATAGGACCCTTATTTTGGCCCACCCTGTATATCGTCTCAGCAGTATTTTTGTAACGCAGAGCAGGAGAGGCAGCCGACTGCTGTGGACCAAGACGCTTGTCCGCGGCGGTCGAAGAGAAGACGGTTGGTTTGCTGCTTGTGTGGAGGAGGGCTGCGGGTGCGAACCCGGAAACGCTCATTCACGAAAAGTTTAATTTAATTTTTTTTTAAGAGGAAACGGCGGCGGACGGCTTTGGCGGGCTCATTTGCATATGTAAGATGTGGCTACTACAAGAAGCACGAAAAAAACGTGATGTGGCAAATTCGGTTGGGAGGTGAGCGCGAACGGAATAATAATAATAATAATAATAATAATAATAATAATAATAATAATAATAATAATAATAATAATAATAATAATAATAATAATAATAATAATAATAATAATAATAATAATAATAATAATAATAATAATAATAATAATAATAATAATAATAATAATAATAATAATAATAATAATAATAATAATAATAATAATAATAATAATAATAATAATAATAATAATAATAATAATAATAATAATAATAATAATAATAATAATAATAATAATAATAATAATAATAATAATAATAATAATAATAATAATAATAATAATAATAATAATAATAATAATAATAATAATAATAATAATAATAATAATAATAATAATAATAATAATAATAATAATAATAATAATAATAATAATAATAATAATAATAATAATAATAATAATAATAATAATAATAATAATAATAATAATAATAATAATAATAATAATAATAATAATAATAATAATAATAATAATAATAATAATAATAATAATAATAATAATAATAATAATAATAATAATAATAATAATAATAATAATAATAATAATAATAATAATAATAATAATAATAATAATAATAATAATAATAATAATAATAATAATAATAATAATAATAATAATAATAATAATAATAATAATAATAATAATAATAATAATAATAATAATAATAATAATAATAATAATAATAATAATAATAATAATAATAATAATAATAATAATAATAATAATAATAATAATAATAATAATAATAATAATAATAATAATAATAATAATAATAATAATAATAATAATAATAATAATAATAATAATAATAATAATAATAATAATAATAATAATAATAATAATAATAATAATAATAATAATAATAATAATAATAATAATAATAATAATAATAATAATAATAATAATAATAATAATAATAATAATAATAATAATAATAATAATAATAATAATAATAATAATAATAATAATAATAATAATAATAATAATAATAATAATAATAATAATAATAATAATAATAATAATAATAATAATAATAATAATAATAATAATAATAATAATAATAATAATAATAATAATAATAATAATAATAATAATAATAATAATAATAATAATAATAATAATAATAATAATAATAATAATAATAATAATAATAATAATAATAATAATAATAATAATAATAATAATAATAATAATAATAATAATAATAATAATAATAATAATAATAATAATAATAATAATAATAATAATAATAATAATAATAATAATAATAATAATAATAATAATAATAATAATAATAATAATAATAATAATAATAATAATAATAATAATAATAATAATAATAATAATAATAATAATAATAATAATAATAATAATAATAATAATAATAATAATAATAATAATAATAATAATAATAATAATAATAATAATAATAATAATAATAATAATAATAATAATAATAATAATAATAATAATAATAATAATAATAATAATAATAATAATAATAATAATAATAATAATAATAATAATAATAATAATAATAATAATAATAATAATAATAATAATAATAATAATAATAATAATAATAATAATAATAATAATAATAATAATAATAATA